>CAFUXE010000339.1:382110-443542 GCA_903364295.1 Serranus cabrilla
ATACCTTTTTTTTTTTTTTACAGTGTAGCAATCTGTCACATTTTCTAGATTAACGCATCGTTACATAAGACCTTCTCAGTCTAATAACGCAGGATTAAACAGCTCTACTTTCTCTGATTGACTCCGAGTCAAATCAACAACCTGTGCGTTATGATGCGGGGTCCAGTAGGATCAGTCTCCGACGTGACTCTCGCGCTCAGGCTGTGCGGAGCATCGTGATCTGATTGGCTGGGGAGTGCACCAGCTCTGAGTAAAGCAAAGGATGCCGGAGTGCTCAGGCACAGTGCATGGACGGATGCGAGCAGGGGGACGACGGCGAGACCGGGCACACGTTGTTGTTGTTGTTGTTATGATGCTGATCTACAGTTCAGAGTAACCTTGAAACTTTGAAGCACTAAAGGGGGTAGCAAGTTTAGTGTGATGTTTTGGCTGCATGTTGTAAAATCCCTCTCACCACCACCACTACCGACACATCCTCTCAGGAGTGATGGGTTCTAAGTTGACCAGACAGAGAAGTCTCGATTTTGAAACTAAAGTGTCCAAGAGGAGACGCCAGAGGAATGACACCCAGGGGGAGAGCGAGAGAAGTGGCGGCAGAGGCGGTGGAGACTTCTTGTTTACCTCCTTGATGCTCAAGTCCGACAAGCTCCCGGGGATGCTGCGGAAAACCAACCACAGCCCATATGTCAGACGGGTGGCTTGGATCCGGGAAATCCAGAGGCTGCTCCGGGAGCAGAAGATGGAGCAAGCAGCCGAAGTGCTCAAACTGCTCAGGAAGGTAAACATCTTTTTCTTTCTTCTGCAGCGTACTTTATTTTCATGCTGTTGCATTAAAGCAGGAAACGTGGTTTAATTGACGCTGTAAGTTGTTGTTTTTTAGGCGCACGTGGGCAAAAGTTTGCATGCATTTTATATTTTTTTAATTCTATATTGATTTTTACTGAGAAATACGTAAATGTGTTAAGCAGATGCTTGGAACTGTAGATAATACAACAGCTGTTTCTTCTGCTGTGTCCTCGTTTCAATCATTCTGACATGCATTGTCTGTGCTGAGCACTGGACTTGTCTGCGGTAGATCCCTGCTAGACTTAAACTGATGGCACCCACTGGAGAAAATCCCACTTTCCTTTGAGTAAGTGCTTCTGCAGGTGTCAGTGTGTTTGCATGTTTTTTTTAAAACAGTGAAACTAGTTTAATCATCTACTTGTTGCAAGTTCCTGTAAATTCGGGAGACATAAAGCTGAACCTTCTCTTAACACTCCTGAGGAACAGAAGAAGCACTTATAATGAGACGCTGGTTTAAATCAACCACCTGTTTAGTCTGAATGGTGAGGAAGCCAGCTAGTTCATGTTCTGAATATTCAATCAGCTCCAAACAACACAGAACACTGGGTGTTTTATATGTCAGCCCCTTAAAATACACCAAGACTTGTTTGTTCTCATTTTCAACATTTTTTATTTTAAGTGAAGGACTGGAATATTTGCTTTCTTACAAATGATAAATAGCCTTTTTGAGAGTTGTAAGTCCTTATACCAAAACACATTTTCCTCTTACCTGTACTGCTATCTATTCATCTATATTGTTTTTGTTGTCAGTTGCCGAGTGTTGGAGATATCGGCCGTAGTGATTTCTGCCTTCTCTCAAATATAATGGGACTATTTTATTTCTACCATAGCTCCTGCATGAAACTCCACACAACAAGGTCTGTGGATTATTTTAAGTAACCGGGTCATGATTTCTGGAAAGAGACATTCCTTTTGGGGATTTTCAAATCCATATTTTTTGGCACTTTGAGCTCACAAGCTGAGCACCATGTAGTTCCTAAGGCCGATATCTCCAACACTCACACTGAAACAATCTAGATAAATGGCTTTACAGGTAAGAGGGAAAATATGTATGTAACTGTCCCTTTAAGGCTGCAGAGAAAAACATACATAAGAGATCATTTTAAATATACAAATCCCTGCAAGAAGCAGCACTTCATACAAACAGAGTTAATACTCTAATGTGGTTTTGTTAAATAGCTCTAATCGGTCTCCTGTTGCACGGCAATGTGCAAACACTTCTTTGTTGTCAGTTTTGTAGCCCCCAACCATACGTAAGGTATGTTTCATTCCTGCATTTAAGCCCTATCTGTTACACCTTCCCTGCTCTAATCCTCACTTTCTGAAGATTTATCCAAACTAGAGGGGAGAAAAAAAAAGAAATAGTTTTTAGAGCTCAGCTTGAGCTTTCAGCTGCCTTGTGGTTGCTGCGTGTTGATCAAAGGAGAACAGTTTTGAAGTTCAAGACAAAAGCATTTCTGATCAAGAGGGCCCCCCTGTCATGCAAACTCCCTGCCCATCTGTACGGTGCTGTGGAATAAATTACACAGATGTGTGCAGATTGAAGCAGGAAACAATGCTGAGGAGGAAGCCACGGGTGTCTGAGAAGCCTGAAGTGAAGACGGATTTGTAGTTATCTCTATGCAGAATCCATTAACTGAGCAGTAATAGGTGTGGGGTGAATTTAAACTTTGTCGTAAAGCTTCATATTCGTGTGAAGCAGGAGGGATATGACTCATGCATATCCAGTGAGTGTGTTAAAGCTGCCCAGCAGTCCGTCATATCTTCTGAGAAAAAAGATTTTAAAGATCAACTTGTTCGTTTGTCGGTCGAGACCAGGGGCAGCTTTCTCCATAGCTCGGCATTTAAACTGCTCACGAAGCACGAATATGCTCTCCATCACTCACCGAGGTGAAGCCAGAGCTCTGCTACTGTTGCATGGCGTTGGGGCCAAAGCCAAGTGTTTGACTAACACTAGTTCAAGACGGGAGAAAGAAAAAAAACAGCAGTAGATCTCTTGTTGTTGTTCTCCAGCAGCTTTTCCTCTGAGAGACGGATGGATTTGGAGATGATGGATGCTGGAACACGTTTCTTTCACATATAGGAAGTCATTACAAAGAGGAGCCAATAACTCCGGCCCCCACGCTCTATCTCCATCGCAGATCTGCCTTCTGGGCCATTAAGTTAATTAGTTTGGGATCTTCTACATATTCATTAGTAAACAAAGAATCAGCAAGTCCTCATATCAATTATGCACCACTACATGCACATGGAGTAACCAATGTGCAGCGATGGGGAAGACACTAATTAAGGTGTTCTCTATTGTGTATGAAGACCATCCTGAAGTCTGAGGTTAGCTGTCACGACACACATTTAATTTGTTTGTGTTATTCAACTTTAAATACATCCAGACAAAACTTATTTTCCATTTTTCATGCCTCAGTGGTCATATGTAAGTTTGCTTAGGTCTAGGGTAGAGGTAGGCAACCCCTGGCTCCGGAGCCACATGACACTCTTCAGGCCATCTACAATGTTATTTCTTTACATCTTAATTTCATTTATCATTGGTGCAGGTCCAAAGCAATTTGTATTCTTCAACTGTTAAAATGTGTAGCTTATAAACAGCATTAAATAAAATGTTCCAGTCAACTAAAATGGGCATCATAGCTTACGAAATACGGTTTGCCAACCTCAAGTCTCGTTTGGATTTTCTTTAGCTAGGTTAGCTTTGGATTTTCTTCAGCCTCTCATTTGCACTTATGTCCTCTCTGCATTCTGACAAAAAATCCTAATAAATAAATTAAGTATTATTATAATTTAGTTGGCTGTGTTATCTTCATTATAAGGCCCAAAATAAAGTTTGTGGCTCTTAAACAAACAATGGCTCTTTTGTTAGTAAAGGTTGCTGACCCCTGGTCTAGAGGTTTATAACAAATATTAAAAAAATATTTCTCTTTCCTCACATTTCCTGTTGAATCACAAAATTCCCTGAAAATGACTAAATAACCTACATGGAGTAATTTGACATTTTAGGAAGCACACTTATTGGTTTTCCTCCCTGGGTGGATATAAAGACTAGAAACAGATAAAAACATGGATTCTGGCTGTGTTTAAAAGAGCAGAGTCCACCTGCCGGCATCTCTAAAGCTCACTAAACACATCAAAAACCAAAGTGTGGAAAAGATAAATTGTTGTTTTAATTAGAGGCATGTGCCTGACTATTTCTTTGGATAGTCGTTTTTTCTACAGCATGAATAAACAAGACAGTGAAGCCAATAGGCGATGCACCTTAAAACTTCATTCTTTCTAACGGCCAGTCAGTCTGCTTGTATAAAAGTCTATGAGAAAATGACCCTACTTTTCACCTGATTTATAACCTCAATAAACATTTTCATAATAGATTAAAAGCCTCAATCACTAGTTTCAAGTCTTCTTGAATACAGCATTATGTTCATTTTATAAGTTATGGTCCCGTTTAGAGTAAAATAGACAATAAAGCACAGTTTGCTTGGGCATTGGTGCCAACTCTTTCTCACTAGACGTATCGACTTTTCAGACCCTTTTAGCAACTAGAGACCTAAATTAACTGAAGTAAATTGGAGGCTCGCTTTGTAAATAGTGAATAAAATACTGATTTATTTAGATTGGAAAACTGGATAGAATTGTTTTTGCTATATCTGAGGGACAGATTTCTAAAGTGACTGCAGCAATATAAGCAAAAACCCCTGTCAAGTGCAGTATGCTCAGTGTTTATGTTGGGACTATTCCTGTCACATTTGACTAAGCTGACATATTGACCTCGTCTTACTTGTCAGATATCCTTGCCAAAGCACAGTTGCTGCTGGCCAAGCATTTGTGTCTGTGAATCTCCAGCTTTTCAGTACTTTTTTTCACATGACAACCATGCAGTTTTGAATTCACACCTTGTATTTATAAGATTTTTTTTTGTCAGAGCAGCAAAGAACATGCAAGAAAATGGTAAGTAAACAGACCTGGACACCTGACAGCTGCAACATGTTTCTTACAGAGAAGCAGCAAACTGTGGGACTGGATTTGTTACACTGTGCAATATATTTAATTGGATTCTAATGAACTGCATGTGTGGTATGATGTTCTGCGGTTCGAGCTCGTCGCTTTATTCAGACTTTTTGTGACAAGACAGACGTCAGATTAGATATGCAGCTTTCACAAGGACATTTGTAGTGGGATCTGAGGGCATGCACACAGGCATCCCTTCATGAGCAAATAGGAAAACATTTCATGCTTTCGTGATTGGAAATCAGTGGAATTAATCCTCAGGATCAGATCTCTGTGTGTATTTAAAGAATGTGCGTCGTTTCGGCTGTGAATCCCCCTCATATCTGATGCTGCAGCTGCGCCACGTCGTTAACACGCATCATCATCACAAAATAATCCTTAAATTCCTCTGTGCCTCAATTTATGGACACATGTGGTACACTCAGTCCGTGCTAAATGAGGTTTATTGAAGGGAGAGCTGGTCTGGAGAATAGTCCAGCGTCAGGGAATCCCACAGAGCTCCGCTGTAATAAATCAACTCAAAAGCTGGAGGAGGAGAAAATGCTGATGGGAGTTTTCCTCTTTGCTTCCACTGTGCCCCAAAGTGTTAGGGCTGTCAGAGCGTATACAGCATGTTTTACACAGCTTCAACCTCCAGCCTGCTTTCTGAAAGGCTTTTCAGTTGGAATAGAGCTGACAGTGTTTACTCTTCAGCCGCACAGCTTCTGGCTGTACAGTTTTACAAGAGGATGGTGGTCCAGTGACACATGTTTGTTAGGCAGTCGCATGCTGTTATGTTATGATAGAACAGCATGTTTGAGCACAGGAGATCATCTTTTAACAGTTGTTATGGATTAGGAGAGAAACGCAGCTTCCTTCTTAAAAGGAAGAGATCTCCTTTGACTGTCTTTCCTCTTACTCCCACCTTTCATCTTCCGCTCATTTTGTTTCATCTGCTCAGTTTCACGACTCCCCGCTGCTTTGTTTTGTTGTTGTTTTTTACCTCGGTGTGTGTTTTTATGTGTGTGTTTGTGTTGGTATCTTCCCCCGAAAAAGCAGTGGGCGCCGCATGCTGGTGAGGCTCAAAAACCGGCTGTTAATGACACATCAGCACTCAGAGCATTACCTGAAGATGCAACATATTTACATTGTCACTGCAAATAAAAACAGCCTGAAGATGATACAAGTGTCATCAGTCCCATGTGACTGGTTCCTGATTTTATTCACCCCTAATCAATCCGCCCCCATTTTTTTTATAGAAGGTTGGAGGACAGGAGATATTTAGGGGGAGAAAGCAGGTCAACAGCAGATAACACATAGAGGCTTTGATTTGGTATCAAAGCATTGACATTTTGGAGATTTCTGCAAGAATTACATTTTTTCTACCATTGCATCATGAGCATGTCTGTTCAGTTAAATATTCTTAGGAATGTGGTTGTAAAGTTTTATGAGGCTGTGATTATACTAGAAGTAACAATGGGTCATTTTATACAGAAAGGTCAAGTTTTTTTTTTATGCTCCCACTACAAGGAAACTGCTACAAGCCTTCTAGTCATACCCAGTATTCAAATAATAAATAAATAATAAATAATAAATAAATAGAAAATTACTCTTGCAAGGCTATACTAAAAAAACAAAAAAAACTGTCAGATTCTTCAAGGGTTAACTGTTCTGCATGTCACACAATCTTTTACTTTACTTACATTTAACTGTAATCAGACAGTATTTTCCTCGGATGGTTTAGAGTCATGTTTTGTGAAAATGATAAAAAGTCCCGTGGGCTAAAACTACAACTGAAACCTGCAAATGAGATAAGAGGAAGCAGAACGAGTCGTATTCTCTTCACTAGAGAGTTTAACTGTAATATTTAAAGAAAGACTATGCCGCTTTTATCTTAGCTTACTTACACTATACTCCCAACGTCCCTCACAGACACACACACACACACACACTCACACACACATATATGAATAAATGCATATAGACGCCCTTGCTCCTAATCAACTGCACTGGGTGTTAACATACGACGGCGATAGCTCAACCTTATCAGCTCGCTGCGAGATAAGAGGTCAAGATGAAAGGGGAACAAAGCTCATAAACACTGACTCCCTTTTCATTAAACTTTCCATGAAATATCACTTGAATATTGAATTAAGTGTGGCTCAGTTTTAATCAAATGGATTTCTGAGTCTGTTTGTTTTAGTAAGAGTTCACTAGAACACTTTCCTCTCTTTCTCTTTTTTCTCTAAGGATCTGGGACTCCAGGGAACGTCGCTCAACGACATTTTGTACAAGAACGCAGCTTTTCTCAACCTGGTGGACCCCATCTCTCATGAACTGCTGCTCAGTCTCGCCCGCGACCTGCAGTGTCCGAAAAGGGTGAGAATGCCAGAACGATCCAGCTTGTTTTGACTGTTTACACTCATGAACTATGAAGATGAACCTCCACACACGTCACATGAATTAACCGGGCAAGGGCTCTAATTGTAAACAGAGGAAAGGCAAGCTGCAACATGTCGGCATTTATTATCCACGCCTAAGTGCATGTGTCGTATTTGTTGTCATGCTGTTTGGACAACAATAACTGCCAGTTGGCTTTGCACAAGCAAAGTGCATAGGGTGAGGAAGCATATGAAATGATACCTTAAGTGTTTAGCCATTGATATAATGGATTACTAAGCACTTCTTGGCATCTAAAAGAGTTCAGTATTCAGTGACATATTAACTTTTATCATGTAGGGTTCTTGCGTACTATTCACATATTCTGTGTCTGACTCATGTTTTACAGTGGAAACGTGAGTGGCCGAGCACATTTTAACTCCCTGTGCCTCCCTTTGAAAAACTCCTCTCTTTGACTTGAAGGACAAAAAAACAGCTGTAAAATTATATTAATATAATTTTCGGTTTGCACTGAATTAAATCAATTAACCAACATCAGTCCTGAAAATAACTACCATTCATACTTTCATTTACAGAATTCAAACCCCTCAAATACCCTTTTTTTTACATAATGCCACAGTGTTTTGTATTTAAAAACACACCCACAAAAATGTAATTATTTTCTCTATACTTAAGGCTGGGGGGAAATGAAATATTTATTCTATTTACATTAACACAGCCAAAATGACCCTAATGTCCCTAAAGATTTATAAGGGTTAAGTCAAGTCAAGTTTTTTACTCATATATCCCAAAACCAGAGAATTTCTCCAAGCTTTACAATGTATATAATGTGACTAGCTATCATAGTTCAAACTGGTAGCTTCTTTGACATAGTAGAGTGAGTTCAGTAAGATACAACTTAAAAATCATATTAATTAATTGCATTAACATACATTTTTCATTATTAACATTCTCAAAATATTGGTTACCTTTGAACATGTCTTTGTGGGCAGGATTTCAGCCTTCTCCCACAATTTTTTTTTTAGTCTTTGTTCATTTAGTATGATGTCAAATCATATGCTTTCCAGCTACAGAGTATGTGGCTTTTATGTACAAAAGAAATGTCCAGATGCATACGAGAGAAGCAGGAATATGAATGTTTGCAGGATTAGAAAAGCTCAACAAGATTTTTTGCTTTTCTAACAGCTGTTAATGTGTCACTTTATTCAGTTTTTATATATTTTCATTTAGATCCCAAATATAGGTTAAATGTGTCCAAATAACGCCTGTTAGACAGGCTGTTTCATGTCTTGCTTGTGCATATTTTAGTGTGAACAGTCTGTTGGTAATAATATACTTCATAGTTAATTTAGTAGGCAGTATGCAGTGCATGAGTGTAGTAGGCAGTGTGTTGGAGTGCTTTTCCAAACACAGTTTGCATGTGGAAAAGCTGCACTTGGAGGAAAATCTGGAGGTGGAAATGAGAGCTGCCATTGAGTCCCAGGTACAAAGGGGACACCTGCATGCTGTAGGGAGTGAAGGGATGAATGGTAGGGCCGAAGGGGGGCACTGGGTCAGGGTCTGGCTCCATGCGGTCTGTCTTCCCTGCTGTTCATGTGCTCTTTCAGCTCATTGGTGAATGGTAGCAGCAGAGCTCCAGGACCTGCAGGTGCATGAGAGCGCCTCCCTATGTTGGCGTGGGCAGGTGCCCAGTGGTCATTATGCTGAGGTCAACAGGGCCGGCGGCCACGGTCAATGGCACTGAGGATTGTGTGGCTGCGTGGTTCTGGCACTAACAGTGAGTGCACTTTGAGGGCTCTGACAGGTGGCAGGTGGCCAGTGGGATCAAACTGGAGTCCACTGATTGTTGTGAAGTCTGTTGATTCCCAGGTAACAGACACCTCTCACTGCCTGCAAGGGACTGCTCCAAAATTATTAGATGGGGGAAAAGAAAAAACAGCATCACAAACATGATAGTTGTTGATAAATTTGACAAACTCTTCAATTATGCATCTCAAATAAATTCAGATTTATGTGTTTAATAAGATAAAAGGCTGGATATAAATCATGATTTATCCAGACTGGTAGTCGGCTCATCCAGTTGCACGGCATACAAATCCCGAGATATTAAAATTCAAATTACATTTCAAACCAGGGAATGTAGGTGAAGCCGCCACAGAAGCAGCTCAGAGTGGCTGTAAAACACAAACCCAGCAGCCATTACAGTTATCTAAAGTCTGCCGTTATCTCTTTTAGGAAGAGATGGGTTGCCTTAAGATAAAGTCACTGTGGTCTCGTTTTTACTTACCAAGTCCAGATGATAACCACCTGTGAGAAACTCAAATCTTATCGCTGTTTGCTTTGGCGGGGAAGGCCGAGGAGGGCGGGAGGGAAAGTGAGGTGCTGGCAGCGTTCTCCTGACTGGCTGGCGACCCGTGGCAGGATACTGTGTCAGACGTGACGAGGATGTAGAGAGGCAGTGTGCTGGATTTAAGGCCTGGCAGCTGCTTCCATGCCCAGTATTTTCCACTGCTCTGAGATTTATTTAGATTATATATTCAAGGACATATTGAGGGCTAATAGATGAATCATTGTGAATGTTTTGAAGCTCATGGTAACCTCATCTACACAGTTAATTTAATGTATGTTATGAGGCACTCAGCTTTACAGATGATTAAGTATGCCTATAGAATTTAGTGACTTTATCCGCAGATTCACATTTTCTAGGAATACTTTCACATTTCAAATCAGTATGCGCAGCTGTAACGTCGTGTTCAGTCATCCAAGTGGCTGAAACAGCAGCACTGAATGTTTTGAAGTATGAGGCATGTTTGTTTGCTGCCCAAGAAAGGAAGTGGCAGCGGGAATGGTTAATCGCCTTAAGGTAAATTGCCCCTGTCTCTTCTTTCCCTCTCGCCACATTGGCTCTTTCTTGTTGTCGTGTTGTACCATTAATTAGATTTACCCTGCTCAGCACAACCCAGTCCATTTAAAGTCTTTGACGGAGGTGGGAGAGAGAAGAGAGACGGCAGAGAGAGGAGGGGGAGGAGAGACGTGGAGCAAGAGAGAGGCAAAAGGGAAAATAAATGAATGTTTCGATGTAGAAAATGTTTGAAGACGCTGTTTTCAAAGGACAAGAAAGAAACACTGTGACTGTGTATAAATCAGTACATCTTTCAGGGCAAATAGGGAGATCAGACATCAAGCAGTTACAAATGACGTTTACCTTGTAGATTTACACAGTAGCAGCTCCTTTTATACTTTGCCATATGTTAAATATACAGGACTCAACATTAACTAGTAAATGTGATATGTTGCTTGTGTTGTACATACAGTATTATTTTCGATCCAGCTCAAAGATGCAGGGATACTTTCCTCCCAAGACCTCACAAATGTCCTTTTTATCTCTATTAATATTCTTCTGCTTCTTTGTTGAATCAATTAGTCAAAAAACTTTGTTTGCTTCACCATTATCTCTTAAACAGCTGTCCGTACACACCTGGGTAAACACATCACTGTACGTGCAGCCTTGTCACTAATCCAAGAAGTATTCAACAATTTGGCTGAAGTCAGATATTTAGTACACTTTTTTGGTAGATATCCAAGGTCTCCTTCTCAACCTAAAGTTTGTCCATTTCAGTCGAACTCTGGTGCAGTTAAATTCTTGTCACGGTTCGTTTGGTTGCTTGTGAACGCTCCAGTCGTACTCTGTCGCACTCTGTTGAGGACCAAAACAACCGACCCGAGACGGACGAACGGAATCAGACCCAATAACAGGAAATGAACCAAAATGCAGCGGACTATGGGCTACCTGCGCAGGCATTTAGTGAGATGTATACAGAGCAACAGATGCAACATCTCGGGCTCGGTTATCGGTACTCAATACCTTTCAGGTATCGACCAAAACCACCCTGTACCAAGTAGTAAACTGCGCCTGTCAAACGATACCTGCAATCGCTTCTTTTTGTACACAGTAAATGGTTACTAGGTTAACAGTAATCATCATCCTTTGTGTGTTAAAACATTTATTGTCAAGTATATCGTTTAGGGCATGCTGTAGGTGTGTGTGCTAATTTTAGCTAGCGTTAATTAACAAGTTAGCACCCGACTCAGTCACATCTGTCAATGCTTTGTTCAGTGGTTGTTAATTACACAGGCCAAATAATTCTTCGTTGTACAAGTTTGTACAGTTATTAAATAAATATTTGAGCTTTCAAAATATATTTGTGGTGACATATCTGCGACAGATTGCTTTGTTGAGTTGAATAAAAGTATCAGTAATGGCATTGACATTTTTTGAATGATACCCAGACCTAATTAACATGTTTGGTGATTGGCTGCTGATATCTGCAGAGCCCATCATATCAATCCTTATTTTTCCTGATGTCCAAAACACTTTGGGGGTGCACATTTCTCTGGTTGTGGTCTCTGTGTGGTTGCCACTGATGACGACAAAAGATCAGGAAACATTTGCCAATTTCTCAAATTGGTCACAAATTGAAACCTGGCAACTGTTACTGTCCAACCCTGATATACAGTTTCTTGACTGATCTTTCTAACACATAATGATTTACAATGAACAGCCACAGTTTGGATTTGTTGCTTTAATTAGACTTGTATTTTTTTTTCCATCATTCGTCCTTTGTGTGTGTCACAGGAGATCGACTCGTTCAAGGCCACCAACAAGATCTGCCGCCAGCTGATTTACCACCTGACCCCTCACTCCAAGTGGACGAGACAGAGCGTGCCCAGGAGGAAGTCTCAGGCCTGGTGAGTGTGTCCTCTTTACTGCTGCCTGACGCTTTTACCATCAGTCTGAAGAAGGACATTCCCTGCCACAATAAACACACCCTCACCATCAGCATCAGTGCAAGCCATAAATCTGTGTAAAGCCTCTCTGTCTGACGGAGTTTGGGAGAAGTTCTCTGTCAGTTTCTGGGGAAATTCTTCCCGAGTATTAGCCTCCAAGGTTAAATCTGATAGTGTGTTAATTAGGGTTGAAGGTTTCTGTGGGTGTTAAATCATTACCTTCTGGGTAGCTGTAGCTTTCTTTTTGCAGATTTTTATGGGATTTCTAACCACAAATGGAAATTGATTTTGTGGATTATTATTCATGAAATGGAGTTCATGCTCATTTTCATTTGATTATCTGGTAATATTTTTTTATGAGAACAACAATTCTTCCCAATATATTTGAGGTGAAAACAATACAATGCCAACCATACAGAAGATATGACCTTCTGTTTTTCAGTGTATCGTCAGTTTTAAGTCTGACTGCTTATAATAGACAACTTGATCTTGATAGTGCTGGATGTCTGCATATCTAGTTTCATGGAAAGTTTGCCAATTTTCAACCAACTTTGTGTCATTTCAGTATGGGTAGTTTATGCAGATGAACAATGTTTGGCTTCCTTCCATGTTACCAACCGCCGCAGCTCGCCTTAATTAGCCTGCAGAAGTGTGCTAGATAAGGAAAAATCCAATGGACTTTTGCACTATAAACATGGTCAGATTCTCTATATATTAAACACTCAGATGCTTCAAGTCTTTTCTTGAAGTCTGCATCTTTTGCTTATGTCAACTTTGTTGACTTCACCTAAAACATATTTTGCAACACAGCTGAACTGTAAATTTCCATTCAGTGTAGCTTGGCCTGTATCATACTGCACATAATAAAGTGATCCAACTATATTACTGTATTAATGTCGGGTCAGGCTATAGGAGGACATCCTTTAGTGCATGCTTTAAAATGCAAACTAAAATGAACAAGATTGGGTATTTTTCTGAGACAGAGAAGCAGATTTTAGTGAGAATTCTTGGGACATACTATGAATTCTAAAATACAATCTATTTATTTAATGAAATATATGAATTAATTTAGTTTACATTGTTTCTCCTTTGTCATATTGCAGTTATTTATCTAAGCAATACATAGATGTTACCTCAGTGCAATGCATCCAGCAAAAAGCTGTTTATAAAAGTAAAAAAGTTGCACTGTTCATTTCCTTGCTTCCAAAACAAACACGAGTCAGATCAAGATCTTTACGACATGAGGCGGAGCTACACGTGGATAAAGTGCAGCTTTTGTCCACAGGGGGCGCCAAAATCTAGCTCCTTGAAGTTGATTTAAATACATCTGAAAATGTTTCACTTATTAATATAACTTTTGTTATTTTGTCAATACATCACTGCTTATCCTTCAAACCAAACTTGTAGTATTTGGGGTCATGAAATCATCAACCATGTGTCTCACTAGTGTGATCCGTCTATTTTCACACTTGCCTTCTGCTGTAAAAACTGTTTCCTGCCTGACACTATTGTGAGAAAAACAGCCTCACACCATCTTAAACACCACCCATCACAAGTCTGATGTGTTCGCAGAGATTTTAATATGTTTTTCTACGCCTGCAAACTGTCTCCAAGAATGATCTGGAGCAGAAACTAATATAGAAACTTAGATAAGATGCAAAATGCCAGATTTAAATTTGGACCTACTCTCACCAAACTGCCAGCCAGCGGAGGTCAATCCCACTGAGCGTCCATGCTTGAGTGAAACAAAGAAAGAGCAACACACTAATTGCAGTGTGGTGTGCAGTGTAAACAAAATAAAAAATGCTCTCCGACTCAAATGAAGTAACAGGTACATTTGTGGAGACGTTATGAAAGAAAAACACATCTCTAATGATGATCATGAGGCTCCCTCTCCCTGAGCAATTAACCCAGATTGAAAGATTTTTTTGACAGCTTGAGTTAACTTCCCGCCCCAGTCTCTTGGTTGCAGTATTTCGAAATAACACTCAACAGAACAACAAGGCAGACTCTCCCAGTGTGCTCATTAGCAGGCTCTGTCTCTCTCCCAGCCTCTGCAAGCATCCAGGCAGCAGCCCTGACGGTGGGACTCAAACCAGACTGTTTCTTTTCTCTGTGAATATGACGCCCACTAAAACAAGCAGAATTTAATGTCTTTGGATTAAATGAAGCATTAGGACACAGTTATCTTGATGTCAAATGCTTTCATATTTCTCTCTCATTCTGTCTCCTTTTCCACACCTTTCTGCTCTCTCTGCTTCCTTTTTCTCCCCCTTCCAGCACCTCCATTTCTCCTATTTTAAAACCCCCCTCCTTGCATTGATTTTCTTCCTCTCCTCTTTTTCCTGTGGGATTTCTCTCTCCTTCTTGTGAGAGTCCATTTTGTTCAACAGTTGCCACACAGAGCGGTTCTGCAGTTTGAGCTGAGGCTCTGGGGAAACGCTCTGTCAGACGGAGAGAGAAAAGGGGGGGAGGCGGAATCACTGCAAGGTTGCCGATTAGAAGTCGCACATTCCCCTCTTCCTTCCCGCCTCGCTCGGAATCGATCGTGAATTTGATCTCTTCATATTTAGGAAGGAAAAAGCATAATATCATATAACCGTTATTGCATTCTTACAGTCTTATTTTCTTCAAGTGATATTGAAACGTCTCTTTGATCAATCTAGAAATGTGCTGCAGCGTGCTGGGCTCAAATTGATTTCACAAAATATATGCAATTGGTTGCAAATCTTTAAGAGATAACACATAAATCATGATCCGAGCTTCATTACCCCCCCCGCTTTGCTTTTGTGACACTGTAACTGCAAAGCAAGTGTGTCACACTTTATATATTATCAAGGCAATTTCATTTTTCCCCTCTGCAGCTGCATGTGCCAGGTTTCTGAGAAGCACAGTATTGCCGAGTCCCCAGAGGAGTTTTTAATGTTATTGTAATTGGTATTGAATTTCAGATTAATCAAGCTCATATTTTTTATGACGCTGAAATTGCCCTTCCAGCACATTTTGAAGAGATTGGACTCCGATTGCAGATGCTATTTCACTGCTTGTCTTTACTGCGAGGCAGTAATTGATGCGCGGCTCTTACAGCAGCTATTACAGACATCTTCAGTACATTTAAAGAAATTACTGTGGTTCAAGAAGATGACTGGATTCTTGTATTCAGTGTTAAGCTTTGTAGAGTGAAGACACTCTAAGTATTTAGGGAAATCTAAGTGCATCTGGCATTTTTTTTTTTTTTTGCTTTATTTGAGTCAGCACAGAATATACCGCTCAGCAGAATAGCTGATAGGATTCAGTTAAGTGCTAATATGCAGTCGTGCAGGTCGTGCCGACTGATGATAAGAGTGAAGCGAGACAGCTGTTTGGGCAGGTGTAAACAGCAGTGGGTGAGCTTTGATAGTCTGTCTGAGTCTCGACCTTTGACCTAGACCTCACGCTGTTCAGACTAAAGTGCCTTTCCTCCCACAGCTCACACTGCAAAAGCTGTTCAAAAGTCATTTCATTGCTTTTATTTATCTGCATATAAAGCTTTTTTTAAAAACAGGGCTGTTGGAGTAGTCCCAAACAGTCCTAACAGTACATTCATTATTTGGCATGACTTCCACGTTTACCTGCCAAAAAAATCAAAGTGATCTGCATATATATCTGCCAATCTTAAGACTTTATTATATTGACTTAACAAACAGTCAGAGGCTGAAAGAGTCACAGCTCTGCTGATCTCACCGTCAGTAACAACATCTGGTAACATTAACATCTAAATATGTCTGATATGACATTACACAACAGCAATATTCACAGAAAAGATACATCACATGAACTTGTATCTTCAGTTGAACCATTTCATCATATCTCGTCCTCATCATATCCACTGACAAACAAAGCTGTTGTGAACGCAGGGTTATGAGAACGTTTGAGTGAAAGAAGGGTCTGCAATTTTTGCCTGATTCTGCTGAACTGATGCTGCACTTCTTGATTGGACCTCGACACAAACCGAGTCTCAACGCCACAAAGATGCTCCTGCCTTCTACTCATCCTCTCCATCAGCAGTGAAAGCACCACTCTGATTCCCGCACAGACTTCAAAAAGCATCAGTACGCCTCAAACGTGCTTGTCGCATTGTCAAACAGCATCCAATTTCTCTCGGATGCACAAAATGTTCTTAGCAATCCAAATCTGCTCTTATCCATGTGTGCTGAATGATGAATCCCACGTGATCATAAGCGCTTATCAGAATAGGTTGGACCCCAGGAACACTTCATATTCGTTGGAAAAAGACTTTGTGGATTGTAGAAGCAAGAGGTTTTTTTTAATCTTGGTTGGAGTGCTCTTGACCACAACAAAATAAGAGGAGTTTGTTTGTATTTTGCTTTGTGCATAAGTATTGCCCATCTTCTGTGCTGCAGCTGCATCCAAACTCACAGGTTTGCACTCAATAACATATAAAAGATCCCAACTTTCTTCACTTCTTCTTCGTCTCATTATGCCATTTTACAGTCATTCCACACAGTCTAATAATCTGGATGCCCTGCTAGCTAACACTGGCGTTTCCACACCCCGTAGCTGCATCTCTGAACACAGTTTTTC
Organism: Serranus cabrilla; assembly: GCA_903364295.1. NCBI lineage: Eukaryota > Metazoa > Chordata > Actinopteri > Perciformes > Serranidae > Serranus > Serranus cabrilla. Next base: position 398,725 of record CAFUXE010000339.1, read on the forward strand.
CTTTCAAGCAATAGAGGCCAGTGCAGCTATGTTTTCCTCCTTCCAGAATCTCATGTGCGGTTACCCTTTAAATCATCTCCTGTCTCGAAATACTCTCCTCAGCCTGTGGCTCATCCAGAACTTTGCAGTCTGACTCCCAAAATGTTCCTCCTCTTGCTACCTCCAGTGATTTCTTGTGGCTGTTAAGATTTTCAAATTCCATCATGCAGTAACCACAACTCAACACCTACAGGCCATTGCCTGTCCTACCCGCCGACCCATGACCTGCATCATGATGTTTACAAATCCATCCTTTGTACAGCGTTGGGATGTTCTTCCCACTTCTACAATAACCAACTTTTTCCTGTGTTTGCTCATAGGCAAAAAAAAATCCTCAAGTGACAACTTCTCTCACTTCTGAATCATAACCAGCGAGCAAAAGTCATCTCGACATCTTGGCTATGACCATGTTTTTCGAGAAGTGAAAGTTTTTTAGACATATATGCTTTTTTTTAACTGTATTTCAACAACTGTATTTCTAGTTCAGATCCCTAGACGGCTTTTCATGGGCTAATCACCGGAGAAGTGCTCTCTGGGATTCTCTCTCCAGTTTCTCCTCTGCTCTGCTCAGGCTAATTTGCTCTAATCTTTGAAGAAATCCCCTCTACCTCTCTTCCTCGCTGTTATTTTGAGCCCTTCTCCCTTACATGATCCTTCCAGAGCCGCGGCAATATTGCCAAGGCACACTCCACCTTCCAACTTTGGAGTCCTAAATATTATATGTGTTTAAGCTTTTTCTGCTGTCCAACCCATCAAGGTCATGTATATATTGATATCATTTAAAATCTATAAGAAAATCTATTATTTGTTCATTTGTTTTGGCCACAACAAGCGGACATATTTAAACATTATCAATTAGTCTTTTTTAATGCATGTTTGTGAAATCATTTTCAAAGAAAACGTGGCCAGTATTTTTTCCGTAATGCAGTAGAAAAACAAAAAAACAGTGACACAAACCGGACCAAAAACATAACTATCTTGGCGAAGGTAATAAGGAAATTAAAAAATATATTTTAATATGAGAAGATGAAAGTGTTGATAGTCCCTGGGAATATATGATATACAGTCATAACAATAATTAATAGAATTACATCAAGGTAAAACCTATTAAGATATTGGAGAAAACCAGCTATACTTCGAAAATGGCCATGAGCTGCAAAAAAAAGATGGGAAAGCTGTTGTCTCAAGTGGCCTACATACGGTTTGAAGAAGAGACCAGAATGTGCTTTTTTACAGTGTGGGGGAGATGTCGAGCTCTGTGAGGCTCTGAGGATGGCAGGGTCTGCCTGTCGGCTGGTCTCCACTGAAATACTTCAACAGCTAATGAATGGATCGCCGTGAAATTTTGTACAAACATTCACAGTTTCCAGACATTATGTGACATTTGTGGCTCAACTACTGAATAGATCAGCATGAAAATGTAGACGTTTATATTCTCTTTAGAATTCATTGTAATAAGTTTGGTGATCCAATATTTTGGTTAATATTATGTTAGCATGCTGACAGAGGTTGAACCTGGTAAACATTTTCCCTGTTAAAAATAAAAAACGTATTAACTTTGGAATTGTGACCATGTTAGCACACTAACATTAGAACAGCTGTGCCAAAAAGCCTCACAGACTCTCAGTGCAGTTTATAAAGCACTTAAACTTTACTTTTTAGCACCTTTCAAGCCGTTTAGTGCCGTTCAAAGTGCTTCACAGGTGACTGACAAGGTAATAATAAGTGTGTCGACCATAATAACCATAAAAGTGATACAAACAATTTAACAACTAGAGACCAATAAATGAGACAATTAAGATGATGGAAATGTAATAAAAAAGATTTAAAAGCTATCATAAAAGTAATAGTAGGAAGACAGAGTGAAATTAAGAACTCGATAAAAGGAGAAAACAAGAGAAAGATGAAAATAAAACAATAAAAAACATTTAAAATCTATAAAAGTAATAATAAATAATAAATAAATAAAAACAAATAAAACTGATGAAAAGAAAAAAGTTTAAAAAGGGATTCATTTATTTATTTATTTTAACGAGGTAGTTTCTTAAGATTCATCAGGGAGAAACATGACAAATCATGAAAAACACAAATTTAATATACAAAATTCATATATATCACTGAAAAAAATATGACCGTGGCGGCATCAAAGCGTTTAGCTATTTAAAACACTCTGAGCGAGTGGAGCATTCAGTATTACCTTGAGGTGATGTCCCCATAATAATAATATTAATAATAAGCTGTCACCTATAATCTGATTATATCTGCTCTCTGTCACTTAGCTGCTGTGCCATGTCTGAAAAATGGACCGGATAATTCTTCCTTAATGCATTTACTGTACATGCAGCCTCAGTACACTGAGTCATGTGTCATCTGCCTTTTGACACGTGTGTGACCTATTTTTGGAGGCATATCACCCCCTGAGGTGTGCACTGGAAGGCCGAACAGGCTCTGACTCAGCAGGCCTGACCTCCGACTTGCCTACAAGGTCGTCTCCTTAAGGCAAAAATCCGACAACACAGGAAAGAGTATTTGAAAACTATGAGTTTCTGAGCACATAATCACAGATGTCTGGTTTTCGCAAGGTTTTGCTTTCTCTTATTTCCATTCAGAGATAAAGTATTCCACTTGACTGCACGCTGCACTCAGTCTGCTCAATCTGCTTGCTAGTTGACCTCCACTTTTAATAGAGACTTAAAGATCCAGCCACCATCCTCGTCCATGAATAATTGAGGGCTTCCCGCCGTACAGACGGAGATCCTGGAGGAGGAGGGGGAGGAGGGATAGACGCTCAGTATCCATAGCTCCCATCTTCAGGGCATAGGGTCGTAATGAAACCATTAGAATGATTCAATGTGTTGATCAGTAAACAGGAGGCGGTTTTAATTTAACAGAAGTTTTTAAAAACTGCCGCACTGCTTTAAATTACACCATTTCAAGACTTCTTAGGTTTTTATCCAGGGATTGAACCTCTTAACCTCTTATTGATTGGATTTTAACTGTAAATCTGAGATAAGGCTGCTGCTCCAGAATAACAGCGCCGAGGTTTGTTGTGCTTCAGATGATCTGTGGGTCTCGTTTCTTTAAGGCTGATACGGATCAGTCCCCAATGATCAAGCCCCTCGGCCTGCGTTTTGAGCCCTGCATTTTAATGCTCATTTCATAACTGTGCCTTGACATAGTATAGCAGACACAGGCGTACTCCTCCATGCTATACAGTTATGTAATGCAAACTGCTTTCTGTGTTCTGTCGCAGTATTCTTTTCTCCTAAGCATTCAGTCTGTCACATCGAATCAAATCATGGGTGAATTTATAGCTCAGCCGTGGAGTACATTTTGCATTTTACACACTGCACTGTTGCATTATGGTACATTCTGTACCAAGAGGTTTTATAATCGCTGAAACAACAGCGCAAATATGCTGTTATATGTCACATGTTATGTCACATCCATGTTGCGCTGATTGTGTAGAGTGGTATGTGAGACTTTTGAAAAAGAAGAAGGAAATCTTATCTTTTTTTCTCACTTTTTTTGTATACATGTTTCCCACATTCGTGTCCACAGAGCCCATGAGAGTTGTATGATGGAGCAGCTGAAAGCCAACTGATGAGAATAATAATGTGATGTCTTCAAGCTTTTTTTTTTTTTGCCTCAGCTGTTTGCAAGTTGGGAATTTGTCCCATGTTTTTCATGACTTGTGTCAGATGTGTATGATGTTTTTTTCCCTTTCTCTTTTTAAGGGCACATGTTCTGTTCCCATCACTGCTGTCAGTTGTTTTGACATCAACATTTTCCCGGAAAACTTCGAATTCAAAGTTTCAAAGAACCGAGTGACTGATCTGAGATGTCAAAACACTGCACAGCCCGGAGCCGTCGCATTCACGACGTACAATAGAGGAAGCCTTTATCAGCCCATCCGCTAAATGTTTCACTGAAATTTAATCCAAATCCAAATGAGCTTTGGGGCTATTTTTTCCTTCACAGAAAATGTGCCATTATCCCCATGAAACTGGAGGACACTGGATGGTGTGCGCAATCACCACTTTCATGTTTCCCAGTACATCTGCTGCAGAACCGTAGTATCAGTGTGACAGTTGTATAAGCATAGGCAAATTTAACGACATTTTTATGCTCAGAGTGACTGTAAAGGATTCTCATTAACCGGGCCAAATTTGATGCTAAAACTGAGTGGAGTTCAACAAACTGGTGCAGGAAATGTTCAGCACTGCAGCACGCAGTCACAGGCCTGAAGGCACAGAAATACATGAGCAGTTCTTCACCAGTTCACTTTTCAAGGATGAGTTTTTACACGAGAACCTCGTAGGCTCTCCCACGGCTGAGCCGCGCATGTATTATACAGATGCCTGGAGGCAAAACAGCTTAGATCGATCCGAGGAATAAACAGGTCAAGACCAAAGCGTTGATGAAGCAGACATTGATCTGACCAATCCCACGGGTCCCTGGAACAGCATCCACATCCAATGTTTCTCAAGTGCTTTTATTTCATTCCCCTGAAATAAGTCAAGTGTTTCTCTGCGTGCTCAGCGGAAAGTAAATTTGAATTTGTATTACACAGTTTGTCCTCCTGGCTGAGATACTATTGGATATCACTCTGATCTCATCAGTAACACACTGACAGTTGGCAAGAGGTTTAACATATGGGGTCATTGATTTTGCAACCAGACCAGCAAGAAAAAAAAACAAAGTAAAAAGATTTTTTTTCATTCATTAGCACTAAGTTCAAGTTTATAAGTTGTTAAATATTCATTAATGATGATGAACAAATAGTTAATAAATAATTTCACCATGTGTCATTATGGCGAAAACCAAGGCTAATGACCCAGTTTGCTTAGACCTCTCTACAGTAAACTTTTTTTATTCTAGGATGACAAAAGCATGTCCCACCCTACTCTGCCTCTGACTGGCTTGGCCTTATATTTGTACCCTGACCGCATTCCTCATGACTAGACCTAACCAACCTATACCAACCAAGGCAACCAGCACTAGCCAATCAGAAGCAGATTAGAGTAAGTAAATGAACATGAAGGGAAGAATATGGCTTCTAACACTTTCCCTATCTCTTGATGAATTACTGATTCATGAGAGTAAATGAAGGGGAACATGTATTCTATGTGGGTGTACATGTTTCTCCTGCCACTTCCTTTTAACTCTCACCCTGGTGGAAGAATATTGAAGGGTTGTACGATTCCTCTTGTAAAGATGTCGCTGTATTTTCATCTAAAAGAACGAAACATGTTCTGTCAGCCCTTCATAAAATGTTCACCTCTCCAGCCCTCTGCCTCTTTAGGGTGTAGAGGGAGTGTTTGTTGCATTCGAGTGGAAATTATGAAGTAGGAAAGGTGCAGACTAACGCTAATGACGAGCACTTAACTTTTGTAACATCATAAGAGAGAAAACTAGACTGAGTGGAGACAAACCTGACACCAGACGCAGGTTAGAAAATGAATGAATACAGAAATCAATGGGCTTGCCATGACCTTTAATCAAGAAGCTATCATTCTGTCTGTGGATGTATGGCACAGAATAAAAAAGATGGAGCCACACAAAATAAATTATAATAGTAATAACTGTAATTGGTATACTTTTCAGTGCAGAATTGCAAGTTTATAATGGTCTTTTAGTCAAGGAAACCATCAACCACGAACCTTTTCTATCATTCTTATATATGTTGGAGCAAGGCCATGAACTGCTTACAATAGGCATAAATGAGAGTGCCAGGGTAGCAAATGTATCATTAAATTCTAGTGAGTTAAATGGCCTTAACATGATTAATTCGTATATTTCTTGGAGGATGTCATCTTTAAAGACTTCAAACTGTTGATAGTCTCTCATTTTATGGATACATAGAGTTGCATGTCATCAGCATAGCAATGAAAATAGATGCTAGAATTACTTATAATTTAAGTGAAAGCATGTAGATAAGAAACAGAAGGGGACCGATAGTAGAGCCTTGAGGTACTCCACAGTTAAGAAGGGCAGTAGTTGAGAGTTGAGAATAACTGAACAGGCTTTTTGAGAGGAATGAGATAAAACACTCGAGATCAGTCCTACTGTCTGCAATCCTGAAATGTCTCTTCTATGATATCTTATTCATACTACCCAGTTTTGCTTGCTGACTGTTTATGGCGTTCCTTGAGAAAAGTCCCAGATTGCAGGCAAATTGGCACAGCAGGAAGGAGGGGATCATTGGTCACACTAGGTAGAGCAGTTTAAGGCAACCCTTTCTTCTTTAACAGAAGTTAAGATTTCAGAGTTGGTCTTTACAGTGTTCTTTAAATAAACACTGTATAATTTACATTGTAAATGTGTGGATCTACAGTTCAGAAATCAGAAGGGAGAGGTATATTGTATAATTTAAAGGATATTTTCACCTGGCAGTAAAAATGGACCGCTGCAGCAGAAGTGTTTTGTGTGCAGTTGTTGCATTAGTAGCTGGGCAGCTGGGGCTGTCTGAGTAAATCTCTGTATCAACGCTGGCAGACTGCGAGATAGATCAAGTCACTGTAGGTTTGTTATCCACTGAACTCCATCCGCTGCAGTTTAAATACAGATTGAATCTCTTCCTCTTCAGCTGCATATCTCAAAACACAGTTTCATTAAAAGGATTCATTAAAGAGACACATTCTCAGGATTTGTTCTGACCTTTCCTGAAGCTCTGTCTCTTTGCCTGCACTCCATTTCAACATCACAAACCCCAGATGTTTTAGTTCCTACCTCTGGGGTTTACATAACCATAGAACAGCAAGGACCCTTGTTCAGTACGTAAAAGTTAACAACATCCCAGAGGAAAGATGGGCTATGAAAAGCAATTAGACAGTCTGCCTGAACCCACATTTAAGCAGCCAATAGTTTGACATACGAGTCTGCTCTTATTAGATTCCTGCACTGTTGTATCAGTTGCTCCTGAGGATGTCAATAAATGGATTTCCCTCAGTTGTTTGCTTTTAAATGAGTCCCGATGCAGGGGACGCTGTTGATTCGCATCATGTTTATGCGGGTACACTATCCTTTGAAGTTGTTTGTGTCTGAGCTGGTCCAAGAGGATATGCACCACTGCCTACGAGCATGGCAGCCACATCAGAGGGAGCGAGATGAGACATTTTGTTTATGTTGTTATCATTTCATGGTGATGGACTACACTGTACACTGTGGCTTTGGAAATGGTAGCTGTGCCCCTGGGCATGCGGCCAGCCGAGCAGCCTGTGGGTGGAACTCTGCCCACGGAGCCGGGAGGCAAAGGATTTGGAAGGAAGTCTGAAGTCGTCTTTACTCCGTCTCATTAAAAGCATATTAGAGCCCACCCTCCCCCTGCACCACCCACTCAGCTACAGTTCCTCGCTCTGTCTCATGGACCAGCTCTTCCTACACAAAAATAGGCAAGCAGGTGAGAGAGGAGGGCTCCAGCACAAGCAGGAAAAACCCTCCTATAAATAAGTCCAAGAGAACAAAAGTCGATGCCCATAATCAGTTTCATTACAGTAAAGTGCAGAAGCTGCCCGGTGGTACAGTAAACCCTCTGAAGTCACCGGAGTGCTCGACTGTGCCAAGACGCTGTGGATGCTGTCAGACTTTCCTGGCATTTTTAGATGCTACAGTCAAAGTCAATAATGTTTGAGTGCTGAAATGATTGGTCAATGAATACATTAGTCCAATCCACATAAAATTTATCAGCATCAATTTAATATGCAGTAAATCATTTAAGGAATTTGTCAAGCAATAAAGGTCCAACACTCAGTGGTTTCAGCTTCAGAGTATGAGGATTGTAAATTATATATCTATGGGGTTTTGACTGTTGTCCCCCAATGAAGCAATTATCATAGGTCGTTTGTTGTTGTACCATCAGCTTAATACAACATATATTTACCTTAATTATTAGGTGGCGGCCTCTAGTGGCAGACGTATGAAGCTACGACGGGTGGGTCAAAACAAATACAGGACTTTGACCGTTACCTTACATCTACTTGTGTCTCATGTTTACAGTACATTATCTGTCTTTAACTGTTTTATTCATACTTTTAAAGGCCCTGAAGCTGTAAAAGTTAGCCATTAATTCACAGGCAAAAAGAAAAGACTTTGAGCAGCAGAATGATGTTTTTTCCTGCTTTCCTATCCTGTTAATCATCCCACAACCCCTCAGATGCAGCAGGGGAACTGATTGAATAAACAATAAAAACCCTCGGGCTAAACAGAAGACTTAACAATGAAAACAATTGGTATTTGCAGCCTAATAATGCTTAATAAATAGTAGAGGTTCAGCTCTTTCACATGATAAATGATCTTGACATTTTAATCTGTAAGGATTAGACTCGGGTGGCTAGATGAGAATTAAAAATAACGTATAAATACAGTGAGCCATTCAAAAGAGAAAAATGAAAGGGTGGGTACAGGTGCTTTAGCGGATCAAATTTAGAACTCGAAAGACAGGGAAATTGTAAGAGAGAGGGAGAGAAAAGAAAATAGGCCAAGTAATAGAAAGAGCAAGAAAGTGAGAGGCAGTGAGCAGCAGTGAGGATATGAAGGAGGGAGAGGTGAATTATAGCCTACTCCTGGAATCAATAATCTTGTGAATCACAGCCCCGGCGTGCTACAGATCTTTTTCTTTCCCTTAACCGAGCAGAAATGGTGACAGATGTAAAGAGCACAGCCTGACGATTTTTAAGGCTGCTAGACAGAGCAGAGAGCGGAGAGCTGGGAGGGTAATCCTCGCTGTGCCCGAGGAGGCAGGGGGACGAGCGAATGCAAACAGGACTAAGACAAAGAGAGGATAAACCCTAGGCCAGTTAAACATAACAGTTTTCTCCTGTTTGTCTGCTTATTTGAACAGTCTCTCACGTTTTCCACCTCATTGTCCTTTAGTTTGGCAGACGTGCTCCCTCTGAGTCTAAATACCAGGAAAAACAAGATGCACTGCAGCTCTGGTTTACTCGTCAGTGCTACCGTGACATGCATGCAGCTTCCTTATAGCTCTCCTATGCATATTTAACCACACTCTGGTATACGAGAACATTTTGTCTCAGATTGCAGTGTGCTTTCAGGGGCAGTGAGGAATACAATGATCCAACCTGACAAGTGCAATAGTTATAGTAGTATTTTTCTTTGAGATGGGCTCACCTCACACCTGTTGTCTGAGGTCATTCAGACTGAAATAGATGACCGCTCGCCTTTAACACTCTTGTTTCTCGCCCATTTTCGTCCCTTTATAGTGTGTTCGTCCATCTATCATCCACACCTTTATCCTCCTGTCTGTTCTGCACAATATCTCTGAAGACATTTATCACATTCTGACAAAATATATAGGAAGACTTTAACATTTTGGGGAAATTTGATCTTCTGCTTCCTTGCTAAAGGAGTTAGATGGGCTGTGCTGCACTATTTCATGGTCATGACCCGCTTCGTATTATAGGAAAACTGATTAAATTGTGTTATCACTGTTTGCATCAAGTGATGTAACTAGCATCATTCAGGCCTGGTGCTCAAGAAAATGAAAAGAATATGGATGTGAGGAGTTAAAGGAGGAGGCTTTAAACTCTTCATCACAGTTGGACGATGTATGAGTCTGATTGTGATCCACCAAAGGCTCCTGATAAAGGGGATCTAACACAATTGCCACAAAGTCAGGAGTGGTTCAGAAACAATGATTTATTAACAAAATGTTCAACAAACAACAAAAACTACTGAGAAACAAAAGGTCTGGTGGGCGGGCAAAATGAACAAAAGAAAGGGGAACTTTTGGACCAACCCTCAATGGGCCGTCGGATCCAAAAGAACCCCTTCTACCACCGAACCACAACTAAAACAAGAAATAGAAATAAACACCGAAAACTGAGCCACCAGTCCCACCAGAAAACAAAGGAAACACCAAACCAAACAAAAGGCCTGAGCAGCAGCTACAGGCCACTCTCCTTCTGCTGCTGCAGAGTGAGAGAGCAAGGCGGTCGCCGCCCCTCTTTGTAACCTTCCCTCAATCAGCCTCACTGGCTGCACCTGAGGGAGAACAAGAATCAAATGAGTGACAGACTCATGAGTGAAGGGAAAAGGGGGAGCACCTAACAGATGACAATAAAGGGCGTTTGTACAGGCAGCAAAATACGACTCATATTTACGTTTAGACTTTTATCCACCGCCATCTTACTGACTTAGTAGTTAAGATTGGTGGTGATGTGGAGACAGTTAGTCTTTGGGCGGGAGGGAGGGGAGGTGGATAAGTGGCGAACTTTTACCAGGAGAACAGGGTGTTTCATGTGAAAATAAAAAAAATTTTTACGAACGTTTTTATCTAACTTCCATGGCTCACATTTTGTGAATCCTGTTTTTTTATGTAACCCTCATAACTACTTCACTTCAGGCATTTACGTACATTTATTTACTTTTTAAACTGTCTGTTATAAAACCTAACCAGGATATCTTTTGCCCTAAACCTAGATCAGTGTTTTCTTATCATATATTCAACAAAACTACAGTATTTTGTACAAGCGCGATCCGTACATGCATGAATAATGATGTGTGTGCTGTTTTTCGAATGCTCTGCTCGGTACCGAGAGCCACGAAACGCTCATATGGGCCATTTTTTGATAAACGCTTATGTCATTATGGGTGCTATTGACTTGCGGTCTATTTGGTCATTCAGGTTGGAGATCTTGTTGTCCAAACTCCATTCAGAAATAAGCATTTTAAAAGTTGTTTGCTTGTCAATTTGTGGATGTGACAAAGCATCAGGATGTAGTCATTTCAACGTTCGTTGACCCATTTATTGCAATCAAATCCCAATATTTCTACCTATCTTGATTGTCCACAACCTGTACAAAACAGCCATAGTGGTTATTTCGGCCGAAACGGAAGGAAAAGGCAGCAAGAAACATTGGAATCTAACCCAGACGTGATCAGACACAAGTATTCTCAAAACAGCGGTCATACTCGAGGAACACAAGACAAAAATGTGCTTCTTGATTTGGTGTGAACACATCATTAGGGAACCTTATGTTTTTTCAAAATGTCTCAACAGCTCAGGTGGCTCAATTCACGTGTCACCCACAATACTTCAGACACACCTGACCTGATTTTTAAAAATCCAGAGAAAAAGATGCGCCTCGCTCCTGAATCCTTGAATCCCAAAGTGACACAAGGTGACATAGCTGTTACTAATTGGCCCTGACAGAAGGGCAACATTTTCTTTCTTTTTTTTTCTCTGTTCACTGATTTATTTCTGTGATGGGTGTTTCGATCTGAGAGACTGAGAGAGCTGGCTTAGAGATGGCTTTACAGAGAAGAATTGACACCCGAAAGTGAAAACAGCTGGTTCTTTTCTTCCAAACCCATGAGACAGACTCTCTGGCTTGAGGGACTCAGGCTGAGACACATTAAAATGCAAATTCTCTTCTTTACATTATTGATTGATACAGTCTCCACACTCTACTTTTGGATGTTGTTTTCTTTTTTGCATACTTTGCAGTTCCCCTGTTCTTACATCCCATTACAGAGCTCTTTAAATCAATGACCCCAGTATTGTTAAGTAAAGATCATTTGTCTTTACACACTTTTAGAAAACTAACTGCCATCGTTGATCGATTACCAAACCTTTATTCTGTCGGTAACAAATGGCCATTTCGTCCCTCAGAGATCCAACTTGTAAACAAAGTTTGTTTTTTCTCCTTTTTCAAACAGTTTGAAAACCACCCTGAAGAAGAAGCTGTCCGGTGATGTCGTCAACCTGTCAGGTATCCCGCTGTCCGGCCGAGACGTCCACCGCGTGGCCTTCTACCTCCAGGGCAGCAGTGACGCCGTCTCCGCTGTGGACTTGAGTTTTACTGAGCTGCAGGACGAGAGCTTACGGCTGCTGCTGCCCCACCTCGGCTGCCTGCCCAAACTCACTATACTAGCCATCAATGGCAACCGCCTGACAGTAGCCATCCTGAAAGACCTGACAGATGCAGTGAAGGATCCTAAAAAGTTCCCCAGCCTGGCCTGGGTCGACCTGGGCAACAACATGGATATCTTCACCGTGCCGCAGCCGCTGCTCGTGGCCCTGCGGCGCCGCTTCGGTTTGCGCAGTAGCCTCCCCACCATTTATGAGTACAGGGAAGCGCAGGCCTTCGGTGGCTACAACCCAAACATGGAGACGTCTGTGGAGGAGCCGAGTCTGTACGAGGAGGGAGATGCAGAGGAAGATGATAAAGAGGAGGAGGAGGACAGGCTGGAGCTTCGAGCCTGGGGCTTCGGAGGAGAAAACATGTCAAAAAATGTGCCGGTGCACTTCTGTGGGAGGTGATCGCCCAGAGCTGCTTTCTTTGAGACCGGCTGCCCCGTATTTCCCTCAGTATCACCTCGCCCCAAGTCTAGCCTCCTCTGTTAGCAGCTGCCATTGTGGCAGATGCTTACACTGACCCACATGTTTCTTAAAATAACTTAAAAATAACTATCTGTGCTGTGTGGATGCTCCGAGTACTGAGACTCAGCGATGTGAGGCAGGCAGCTCTGTGGTTGTACAGACACTAAGGATTTATTCATGGATTGATTTAACCTTCACTTTAACTGAACATGCTGTTTCCCAGTTCCTAGAGTTTTGTAGCCTGTTGCTTCCCATTGTTTGTTTACTGGAGCAGCTGAGGGTTAAGTGCCTTGCACATGGGCACATGGGAAGCATCACTTATTCACATTCCCAAGACACATTTACCCAGAAGGTTCCTCTGACTTCACCCCTGCTGCCCTATTTCTGTGAAAACTCTGAATAAGTAAATATCCTATTTAAAGCAACTACAGGGAGTTTTAACTGGTTATGAAACAGTCTCAAGTTAATACTGATGCCTCTATGTGACCCACATAAGCACACCAGATCAGAGAGAAGACTGGCTTTTTTCTTTGTAGTTATTCCTAATGTCCATCACAATGCCACCAGGTCTGATTCTGAAAAATCAGTGGAAATCATGCAGGTTCATCAGAAACTCCTTCACCTCAGACTCCAGCGCTCTGGGCCCATAAAGCAGAGCTTCACCTCATTCCTGGGAGCCAACATTAACACCACGCTGCTGCAGGCCCATGCCGTTTTGTCGGGCTCGCTAGAGGGAAGGGAGGCACAGAAGAACCAGAACTTGCACTGAACAGGCCAGACGATCACACCATGCTGCAGTAAAATTAGAGGTTTTCTAATAGGAGTCTGGTGCACTTTGAAACACTCATATATGTTTTTAGACAGAACACATAAAATATGCTTACTTTTTCTTAAATGGCAGGTTATGGCATACATCATACTGAATCTACTTTAATTATAACTTTCAGCACTGATGGTTCAGTACGTGTTGATGCTGCAGCTGTGTGGAGAAAAACCTCAGTCTGACACATGTGGACATGCAGACAGAGTTTGGGCTCGAGCTGCCGATGAACTGCCTGCTGCCTCTATCGGGTCTTGTTAGGCCACTTGAGTCACAGATGGTGAGCAGAGGATCTATTTTTTTCTCAGCAAATGGGACTAGCCCCAGATAATTTCATCCACTGGTGGTTTGTGAATTATTCTATTTATGAATCAGACCATAAGCAACAGGAAGGATGCACAGATAATGAAATGATTACAAACAGCTCTGCTTTTATCTTTTCTTCTGTGGTGCTACAGCGTGCACATAAATCTTTGTTGTGGCATGAGTAAACTGCAACAATTTCTTTTTGACTTTTTTTCTTTTAGATGTATAGTTCTCATCCTTTTGTATTGTTTTCAAAAAATGGGCATTACGGTTCACTGTAGCGCAGCATCAGATCCCACAGACAGAGAGCATGTTTACATGTACAGTAATATTCCAGTAAATTGCTGATTATTTTAGGGGGGATTTGGTAAAAAAAATAAACTGCTGCATGTGAACACAACTACCCACACGTTATCCTGCCTACAGATAATGTGGTCTGTTCTCTTTCCATGCTATTATTCAGGAAAATCAGTTTATTTGTGTTTACAGGGATACGGGATAATGAACAGGATGCTTGGTTCGTGTGTGTGTGGGTGTGTGCGTGTGTGTGTCTATGAAAGCATAATTAAGAGTGTGCGCCTGTGTGCGTGAGTGTGTTGTGGACATGCAGAGTAAATTACTACCTTTGATCACAGAAATGAAATGTTTACTCATTTGCACTTTAAGGACGAATGCGTCCCTGAATGCACAAGCTTTGTTTTCATGTTGTTGATATAAAAACAACTCACTGAGTTACCCACATCCTAAAATACATGTTTTATCTTAACTTTTTCATTTGATAGATAAATGATTTGTTAAATCACTTTCATGATAAAATCAGTTGTAAATTTACTTAATTTAGACTTTTGGCCCATTGAATCATGGCTCGCTTTTAGTAAAGGTGATGTTTGCCTGTTGTTGCTTCAAAAATAAACATTATTTGAATAACTTTCATCTTTTGTGGAGTTTTTGTTTGTTTTGGTTTTGGTTTTTACTAGAAAATTACTCTTTTGACCGCCTAAAAAAGAAAATGATAAAAACATAGCAAGTTAACTCAACCCCCAAACCTGAGAACCGTACATTTCATGAAAGCTTGAAGGCTGGCAAAACAGCCTTAAAACCTGTTTTTAAAAAAATCCCTCCATAATGCCGGAGCAGCCTATTATTCAACATTATTGGAGGAAAATAAGAACAACCCCAGGTTCCTCTTCAACACTGTAGCCAGACTGACGGAGAGTCACAGCTCCATTGACCCATAAACTCCTATATATATCAATGACAAATGCTTTACTTTTAGAGATAAAATTCACCACCTTCTGCCCTTACCTGGCACAGATTTATCTTTACACCCAGGAACCGTAGAAACAGCCGTAAAACCTGATATATATTTAGACTGCTTCCCTCCAAACAACTAACCTCAACGATTTCTTCATCGAAGCTTTAAGGTTTCCAACAAAATGTGATTGACAATGCAGTTTTTTTAGGAGACCAGGCTAAATCTCCATTCAACACTCCTATATTTTAGGGTTTATTTGTGTACTGTGCCTTTAGAATGAGCACCAGGAGTCGAGTTGGTCTATTACATGTTCATATTCTATTATCTTCTATATGATTTAGATAAACTAAGAAGTTGGGAGCTGACGTTACATGTTATATTGCTAAAGATGCTTCTGTATATCTCCATCACATATCGTTTAAACAATATATGAAGTCCTGAAAGTTAGTAATTGCTCCCAGACTTCAGGGACGCATTAGAGACAGTCTGATGACTCTGGGGTTTTTCAGCAGCTGGTTTCCATGTCAGCATTTTAATATAGTGTGTGGATGAGAGCGGAGCCCTGTATGGACCTGTCGGGGGCAGAATAATATCAACATCCTGCTGACTTGTAGCTGCTCTGCTAGCGAGGCATTTTCATGTTAACAGGGGGAGAGCCTGGGGCCATCCATCTTCGATCCCTGCTCGTCCTCGTGAAAGAAACGCAGGAGTGTCGGATAACAGAGGATCCTGCTCTGGTTCGTAGCCAACACTGAAATACCCTGCAGAGATTTAGCAGTTTAAGCACCTCATGTCTTTGCCGTTTCACAGATAGAAATCGTCCATTGTGCAGCAATTGGGACTAACAAAGCACATTTCCTACTGTAATATAATTACAGTGTGTACAGCTTTAAGGTACCACAAACTGCAGCCTCCAAAATGAGCTTGAAGTTGATTATACAGCTCATTAAAAAAGATTTTCAGTGTTCTTGAACTTGGAAACAACAAATCAGTCTCACCACAAGGTCAATTTAGACCTAGAAGAACTAAACAAAGTCTGGTGAAGAAATGGGCCTGGGTAATAAATAAATAAATGACTAAAATAATAAGTGAATATGTCATTAAATGCACCAATTAATTGATAGGATGTAACATAAATTGATGTTTCTGTTTTAATTTCTTTCTTTATTCATGTGCCTTTGTATCAGATCTCCTATTCATACTTGAGTATTCCCATTTTATTTAAATTTATACTTCTACTCCACTATATTTATCGGCAATATTGTTCTTTTTATTCCACTACATTTAGCTGATAGCTTTAGTAGCTTTAAGTTATTAGGCATTTTTTAAATTAAACCTCATAACAGTGTATTAAGTTGTTAAAATGAGCTATGAGAAAATGAAAACGCTTCTTACATAAATGCACCAATAATAATATTTGGAACATATAAAACAATCTGAATGAGGCCATTCTGCATAACGAGTACTTTTACTTTTCAAACTTTAAATACATTTTGATGCTGATGCTTTTGTACTTTTACTGTAGTATGTTTTGAATGCAGGACTTTCACTTTCACCTTTACTTAATTAAGGGACCTGAATACTTCTTCCACCACCGATTGTGACTCTACTAAAGAGTTTAGAAGACCACTTTTCATTTGCATAAGCCACATGAAAGAAGGCACAGCAGGATCCAATTAGCATTAGTGCCAAATTGATCATCTCAAACAGACTTTTTAAAAAGATGACACTCCTCGGTTACTAAAGCAACAGTCCAGTCATTAGTCATTGACCGGGTTATTTTGAGACGCAGTAACAGGCCACAGGTTAGTACACAGTGCTGCAGACAGCACAGGGAATGTTTTCATTCATTTGCCCTTCTGTTTCTTCTTTCCTGTGGTTTGACCCCGATACAAACTCTTTCACATCTTCCCTCTAATGACAGGAGCTCTGCCAGCTCAGCCGGAGCTCACGATGCAGTCCGTGCTCGGTAGCAGAGATGGAAGAAGAAGTGTTCGGCCCCCTCTGGGGGTCACGACATAAATCTGAGGGGTCGTGAGATGATTAATGGGAGAGGGAAGCAGAAAAAAACTAAGTTCTACTACACATAATTTGTCCTCATTTTTTGGACTTTTCTCTAATCTTTGCTTTTTGTGAAAAATGTGACTATTTGACCTCATTGAGCCTCGAATACTTATTTAGATGAAACCATCCGAGAAGTTTGCAAACAACTCACTTCTGAGAAGTGACAGAGGCCCCAACCACACGGGGCTTTTTCTTTTTCTTTTTCTTTTTCTTTCCTTTTTCTCATTTAGTTTTACTCTGTGTTGTAAATCACATCCAGCCAAACAGGCTGTGAGCCATACAACACATAATACATTTGTTAGAAACAGGTTTAATTTATCATGTGTGTTTTGAATGCAAAATCTTAATCACTAACTAATATAACATAATATATATAAATACAAAGAAACTATATATTTTTTATTTGTTGTTGAGTTAGAGTAAAAGTATAAAATAACAAAAACTGTAAATACTCAATTTAAGTACAATAACATAACTAGGTAGTAATTTCAGTATAGATTCATATAATTCAAACTATGATGTATTGTTATCGTTTAAGATCAGACTTTGTTGATACTTGGGGGAGAAAATACACAAATTGTCCAGCTATATATACATTTAATTAAGTTAATTAAGTTAAAACAAACTTCCCTTTTACCAGCAACATTAAAGTGATGATGCATCAATATATTATCATATTATTATAATCCAATAATAATTGACATTCTGCATAAAAACTACTTTACCTATTAGTATATTTTGAGGTGTATACTTCTGTATTTTCATTTATGTACATTTGTAAATGCAGTATTTAGTGTTTCAGTAAAAGATCTTGATATTCTTCCTCCACCCCTAATATCTTAATCTAACAGTTATTGCCTGTTTGAATGTGCCCAGTGGTGTGCAGATGAGATTTAACTTCCTCAGTCAGACACACAATGAGCAGCAGATGCTCTTTTTGAAGCACACGCTCCATCTAGTGGCGCTGCAGGGCGGCACAGAGCAGCACAGAGCAGCTCAGATGTCGGCTCGCTGTGGGGGCTTGTCTGAACAAGAAGCAGTTGTTTTTTATCATGCTGTATTAATTTCTCCGTTCATCTGCACTGATTGCATCTCCCTGACCCCAGCAGGGGTGCAGAAAAGAAGAGAATTTGCTGGAAATTTCGTAACTGTGTTTGCTCAAATCATGAGTGAAAACACATCGCTGAGACTTCCCAAGAAGACTGTTGTACTAATGAGCTGTTCAAAGGCAGTCCAGGAACTAAAATATTTACCGAAGAGGAATACAACTTTAACAAGTTAGTTCATGTGTCGGTTCATATATCAGGCATGTGAGTGTTTGTATATGTGTGTGTGTGGGAGGGAGACGGGCTGTGAGGTGAGTGGGGGGATCATTCAGGTTCTTTATGGGTTTTATTACTCAAGTTTCGCAATCCTACAGACAGATGTGTGTTGGACTCTCTCCCAGAGACGCAGTTTAAACTTGTCATCTGGTTCTCATCCAAAACTTGGTTGTGAAGTCGGCTGACCGTAAGCCACCCCCAGGAGTGCGGGGGATCCAGAATCACCCCAGATAAAGTGACAGGTCTTAGTTATTGTTGCAGCATTTCCTTACACTCAGGGAAAAAAAACGTTTTCCTGGAATCTTGTGAGTATTTAAGTGTAGTGTAGTTTCCATGACATAGTCGCCTTCATCAGAATCTGCATAATCTGAAGCAGAGTAAAAGATGAATAAATCACCAGCGGAGTTGTGCAACAGGAAGAACATAGGAGGCAGCTGTGAGAACAAAGCACAGATGCTGACAGGAGACAGTGTGGGAAAGAAAATGAATATTCAGCAGTGGATGTTCACTCAGTATGCAAAGAAAAATCTGAGGCCATGAATGGTGCATGGAGCCGACACACTTCAGTGTTTAGAGTCAGAAAATGATTCAATATTGGGTCTAAATAATTGATAAAGATTCTGTGCATATTTGCTGCTTTTCATTGCACATAAACTAACTGTGGCCCTCTCAGGGAAGACAAAGACATCTTGGGTCAAACATTTTTCACATTAAATATATCCGAGGGCTGTCAATTTAATGTTAACAAATTTACAAAGTTAACAAATTAGCTGTACAATAATCATGATTAAAACTTTTTTTTAGAGAGACCCCTTTGAAAATTGCAATGCCAGAATTTACTTTGACAAACTTGAGCCTTACTTTGCGCGTTATTTATATATATTCCTGACCCATCAGCGTGTATTTGTTCAGGTTTATGACTGACTGGGAAGGAACTCTCTTTGCTACAGTGGTTCACAATTTTTGAAAATATATATATATATATATTTTATTGACAATTTTATAACCAAATTGGCTGCTGAGTCCTTTTCACTGGACGGTAAGGACTGCAGGTGATCAATAACTGCTTCAGTGAGACTAAAAACAAGCCTTACCTCGTCTGTTGCAGGCCACATTTTGTCCTTTGTCGTTGCTCAAAAGCATACATCCACAGAAAGGTTTTCTGTCATTGTGAAGAGTAGCATCTGCAGATTAATTCCTTACTCAATGTGTTCCCATTCACTTAAGTTGGGAGTGAATAAATCCCTGTTTTTGTTATATCTGCTGCCATCTTTACTGTAGTAAAGCCCTGTAAGTGAAAAGGGAGAGGAGAAATTAGAAACACCTGGAGGAGATCTGCACTCTACTGAGTTTCACCAGTTTATATCACTTTTTTTTTTTAATTGGACTTTTTTGTAAAACAAAAACAAAACAAACTATTATTATAGAGTTTGGACACACCTTCTCATTCAATGGTTTTCTTTATTTATATTAAGTCTTCTACATTGAAGATTAATATTAAGGATGTCAAAACTATTTTTTACAATTAACACTTGAAATGATATAGGCACTCTCTGGATGGATGGGAACAACAACACTGAATGGAAATGCCGTTGACTCTTTCAGCCCACAAAGAATTCAGAAACAGTAACTGTTTGGTTTGGATTACACTAAACTGCTTACAATTAAAACAATTAAACATAATGAAACAAACTAAACAAAAAAAGTGTTAAACAAACCAGAATATGTTTCAAATTTTAGATTATTTACCTTTTGCTGTGATGGTCTCAAACACTTAAGGAAGGCATGAAACTCCGCTAATTAACTCTCAACGAGGTGCACCTGTTAATGAAAACCATTCCAGGTGAGCAGCTCATGAATCTGACTGAGAGAAGAACAGAAGCAGTGGTGTGCACAGACTTTTTGTAGGGCGGGGTGAAAAGAAAAAGGGCACATCAGCACGTTCTCGCCACTAAAGAGTGCGTTTTTCAACAATTGGGTCTTGAAGGGTGCCACCCCCCTGTGCACCCCACTGACTAAAGATAGAGGAAAGTGATGAATTAAATTGAAAAAAAAGCAGACAAAATGCCCTTGAGCCAGCTAACTTAGCTGGCTCAAACCCCTGGGCTCACTTACATGTTCTCTCTTGCTTGTCCTGGTCCAGTGATGGTGGAAATTGAGGAGTTGAAATTTGATGTACGGAAATTCGCATGTTGAAATGGAGAAATTCGCAAGTTGAAATTCGACGCACGGAAATTCGCAAGTTGAAATTGACCCTTTGAAATTCGCAAGTTGAAATTGACCCATTGAAATTCGCAAGTTGAGACACACACACCCATGACACACACACACTCTGAGTGTCTTACCTGAGAGTTGAACCCAGGTCTACCGCTCACCGGTCGGAGTCCTTCCCTCTGGACCACCTTCCCGGCGGTAAAGTCATGAGACTGGACAGAGAAAGAAGATCAGACTGAACCTGCAGAAACTTTATCTTCATCAACCTGCAGTGAAACAAAATAAACGGACATTATGCTGAAACACATTCACATAGAAATTTACTCAAACTGATGAACTGTCTAAGTCTAATTCTAATGTTTGTGATGCTCAGTTGTTGTTAAGAAATGTTGTAGCTCAGTTGGTAAAGGAAAAGGTCTGTAGTCAGAAGGTTGTGGGTTCAAATCCCACTTCATTTGTTTTTATTTTCCCTCAGAGAAATGTTTCAAACAGGTGTCTCTTATTGTGAAAAGTCGGCTTTCTGTCTGTTTACTTTGTTTCAAGATGAAGATGAAGTTTCTGCAGCTTTATGAAACAGTCCTCTCAGGGTTGACAGAATAAAAAAAGGAGCATGGTTGGGATTTGAACTCACAACCTTTAAGTTGCTAGACCTGTTTTTACCTGCTGAGCTATCAGGATTCTGACACAAGAACAAAATTATTAAATATTCAGGGTTTGGAAAGCTTTTTTGTGAACCTAAAAACTAGTCCATTTCAATCAAAAGCATTCAAATGATCTATTAAAATGCATAAATAATGCAGGTTTACTGTATAATATGTAATGTGCATGTGAAGGTCATGTGATCAGCTCTTCTATCACCTGTAGAGGTGTGAGTTAAACTGTCTGCAGACTAAAACACTAAAGACAGTGGCGTGCACAGACTTTTTGAAAGGCTGTGGAGAAAAGAAAAAAGGGCACATCAGCACGTTCTCGCTACTAAAGAGGGCACTGTAGGCACATTTTGCCTCCCAAGAGGACACTTTAGAGTGTGTTTTTCAACAATTGGGTCTTGAAGGGGGTCGACTGCCCCTGCCACCCTACTGTGCACACCACTGAACAGAAGTGTGCAAAGCTGTCACCAAAACAAAAGGTCTAAAATAAAAAACATATTCTTGTTTGATTAACACTTTCTTTTACTACATAATTCCATTTGTGTTCTTTCATAGTTTTGATGTCTTTAATATTAATCTACAACTTTAAAAATAATAAAAATAAATAAAAACCAGTGAACAAGAAGGTGTGTCCAAGCTTCTGACTGGTACTGTATGTCTTTTAAAACATGTCTGTAGGGGGTCTTTATTCAATTAATTTCATAACAACAACAAAAGCAGATTAATAAATCATAGTTATAAATATAATCATTGCAGCCTTTCTGTATCAGCTGGGCAGGAAATGCTCTTAAACATTTCTGTCAGCAGGACAAAACAAAACAAAAGGTCACTTTTGTCACTTAAAGCCAACACATTGAATGTGTTGTTAAAAAATCAGCAGTGTAGAATAATATCATATTTTCCGTTAAGCCTGAAAGGAAACAGAAACTCTGTCTGCACAGAACAAACAAACAAATGTGGAAGAAAATGAAGAGTTGACACAAACAAAACTCCCACTCCAGTGGAAGGTCAAGAGTGGACACGAAACACACATGAGGGACGGAGAGGAGACATGGACAGTGGTGTTGATTTTATTTAGTGACACGGATGTTTAATCTTGCTGCTTATATTTGGTGAGTCAGATAAATAATGTGTCATCATCTTGGTTGTTTTTGAATGATTTGGCCTCATATACAATTTTCTTCTTCTTTCCAAAGAGTAAAAAACCCATAGCACCCTACTCCCTCTGTTTTAAAGCAACTGGCTCACACTTTACTGGCATCCTCACAACCAAATTACAAACATCTGGAGAGAACAGTTTCATAATTATGGATTTCTCCCAATAAAAAAAAGCCCAATAATGATCTCACTGATGGTTTCCCATCAAGACTTTAATGTTTCTCCATACACTCTGTTATTATGTAAAATGTTTATATATCTAGTTTTATATAGAGTGAGTCTTAAATCTTGGTTAAATGGAAGGAAAGAGGTCACGTTAAAAGGATTTCATGCAGTTATGAAAATCAGCAGCAAGGTATCTTTTGAGAAACAGTGTCCTAGTTACTACAGATTATCCGCTGACAGTTTTCATTGGATCTACTTTCTACTGAGGAAAAATAGTCCTGTATGAAAACTGTTGGCAGTCAGCTATGTGGATTATCCCGAGAAATGAGGACACTGTTTATGGAAAGAAGAAAATAAAGATTTTAATGTTGATTTTTTTTAACTTTATTTCAAACCACAAATATAATTGAATTCCCTGTCAGTGATATTTAGTAAATGACTTTGTAAAAAAAGAAATCTGCATTGCTCTTCAACACTTAAGATAGGTAAAAATACATGCTGTGATTTGGGTGAACTGGCCCTTTAAGTCTCCCTAATTTGTCTGCATTTCCAAACGTGACAAAGAGTTTGCACACTTCCACCTTCCAATACAACTTTGATGTTTTAACACTGGAGGAATATTCAGGCCAAGTCTAAAGCTCTAAAGTGTGTCACTGCTGGCCCGAGGGCCTGCACAGATCTTTTAATGTGGTTGTGTGAAATAAAATCAACATAGTAGGGTCACTGTTTGATGTACTGGAAACGGCAGAGAATTTAAAGCGACTCTGCAGGCTGCAGCATAATACTGTATTTGCAGACAACTTTGATGCACTTTTTGTTCCCTGCTCTGCTGCTGCAACAGCTGCATAACTTATAAGTCGTGTATGATTTCAGCTGCATTATACAGTAAGAACATAATGAACAGCATGAGCAGCCTTCCCCCCCTGAGGCTCAGTTATGTCTGGATGATAATAATGATGTGGCAGAGCTATCTGCTGCCCCCTGCGGGCTGACAGCGGTACCGGCCATGTAATGGAGGAGAAAAAAAAACCCTCTAATCTCCTTACTGCAGACAGCAGCCGTGCGCGTGCACACACATGCGTGCGCACAGTCACAGGCATGCACACATGCACACACAGGCTAAATATGGCGGTAAATAAGATTGTAGACGCATTTACTTTGGGTACAAAACAAACAGAAATAACACTGTGGGTGCACAAGATAATCTCAGGTTCTGGCTCCTGTGACTGAAGTAAGAGCGTGACAAAAATGAACTTGTTTTTATACATAAATAAAAAATAAAAAAATAAAATAAAGCTTTTTCTTTTGCAACTAAATCTAAGGTGCAGAATATTTTAGTGAAACAACTTCTCATTCCTATTATATTATAGGGTCGATCAAATAAACATATGTCTCGCAGCTAAATAAATAGTGCAGAACATTTTATTTATTTTATAAATATTCATCAAGTTGATTTAAATACACATTTTTGCAACTGTGTAGAATATTTTAGTGGCATAAAGCATTTTCCTAATATATTATTCCTGTAGTTGATTTAAAATAAAACATATTTTGTGCAACTAAATCAATAATGCAGAAAAATATTGTGATATAAAATATTATTATTATCACATAATATTGAATATTATTCCTGCCGTTGATTTCTTTAAAAAAAAAAAGTGCAACTAAATCAATACTGCAGAATATTTTATTGACATAAAATATTATGTCTATTATATTATTTCTTAAGTTGATTTAAAATAAAACACATTTTATGCAACTAAATCAATAATGCAAAACATGTCATATAGAATATTATTCACATAATATATTATTCCTCAAGTTGCAACTAAATGAACACTGCAGAATATTTTAGTGATATAGTTATTATAGTTAAATTATTCCTATAGTTGTTTTAAAAAAAAAACATTTGATGCAACTAAATCAATACTGCAGAATATTTTATGGATACAAAATAAAAATAACTTGATTACAAAATCTGATTCAAGTCTGATGCAGCAGATCACCTTGTTTTATTTAAAGGCGCGAGTGTTGGTGGGGGTAAAAAAGCCAATTCATTGGAATAAACCGAAGCTGTGAAAATAGCATGATGCGTCTGTCAGGCTCTCACATGCGTCTGTACGCACGCCACCGACCGCCCACTCCGCTGATGTGTTACTGCGGATTGGCTGCTAAAGATACCAGCGCCCGGGTGCGCGCCGTGGTTGGCTGCGGCTCTCTTGGCCATTACGTTATGCTTACTCCACACACACAGGCAGCTGGAGAGAGGGAAGACGTAATGGTTTGATTCCCTGTGCACTTGCAATGGTCTTCAATCTGACATTACTCGGCAAATTCCTAGAACGGGAGGTGCAATGAAGGTACGTGATCCACCCGCGGCTCGCGCACGATCCGGATCCACTTACGATGCAGATTTTTATTGTGATTTACGCGCGATGCTGCACCGAGAGGCAGGGAATACCTCCGTGCTAATGTCAATTAGATGTGTTTATAGATGTAATGACATCAACAGGCTTGCGTTTAGATGCACCATTCACTGATAAATATTAATCTTCTCGCCGCTGCCCTTCCGGATCTGCCAGTCTGGTTTCTGGATTCCCCGACTAGCTTGCAGAACTGGAAACGCTTTTCCTGCATCCCTTGATAAACAGTAGGTACAGTGTAGCCTTTTAATGAGCCTGCTTTGACCCCAGAGTGATAGTTCAGTGGACTAAAGCCGCTGGAGCGACGTCCATTCATCGTCAAGGCTTTTAATCCGGTCTAATGAGATAGAGACTGCGGTCAGAGAGGGAGAGTGAGTGCAGGGGATGTTTGTTTGGGAGAGAGAGATCCACCTCTCAGGTCCGAGCTGTGTCAGGAGTCTCCTTCCTCTGTGTGTGTGTATATGTGTGTGTGTGTGTGAGAGAGAGAGAGGCTGCAGCACGGGGAGGGAAAAGGTGATGATGCTGTCTGGCAGCTCGAGCTCAGGACGGATAATGATGAAGATGATGGCGATGATGTCATTGGTGCTGCTCTGGTGGCGGCAGGTTTGTGGGGACAGTCACGGTGAGAGGTGGACTGCTTAACCACCATCATCATCATCATCATCATCATTAGTGCTGTGTACTTAAGATGAAGAACAGGCTAATCACTTGTTATTACGGTCACACTACCTTATTCTCCTTTAAAGGTGCATCGTTTTTGCAAAAATAATGCTTGTTGCTAGAGCTGCAAAGTAACTAACTACATTTACTTCCAAAGCACTGTTTTCAAAGTACACATAGCACTGTTTTTACAGCGAGACCTTTCTGCGTGCAACATTTCACAGTGAAATATTGTGATCTGTGTGCCAGGCTAGAGGGTTTCCCCAAGCAGCTGCTGCTGCTGCTGCAAGCTGAATAGCCGGCAACTCAGCTCTGACTGGTCAGGTATTTTTTATAGCTAAATGTCACTATATGACATGGAGGTAAAGAGGCACTTCACCCAGACTTCAAAAATAGACATTTTTCTTCTTAGTGTTGTTTATCAGGCTGTATTGTTTGGGTGAGTTGCTGAGCGTTGGACATATCAGCCGTGGAGGTGTCTGTCTTCTGTTTATAATGGTGTTAAAGCCCCCAAAATAATTTGTCTTTCCAGAAATCATGGTGTAATTACTCAAGATAATCCACAGATCTTATTCTGATGATTTCATTAAGTATATTTCTTGCACGAAACTGCTCACAACAAGCTTTGAGCGCCACAAGCTGAGCGCCATCTACTTCCATTATATCTGAGAGAAGGCAGACATCTCTACAGACGATATCGCCAAGACTCAGCAGCTCGCACCAGAACCATCTAGACTGATAAACAGCATTACAGACTAAATTAGAGGGAAACATGTATTTGGGATTTTGGGAGTGATCTGAGCATGAAATATATTGTCCAAACTCACACAACTATCAGGGTTTTATATGTAAAACCTTCCAGGAGCTCGTAAAAGATGATGCATTGAAGAGAGTAAACACGCCTCTGCTATATGAAGCTGTTTCATGTTTTGTAGGTTAAGGCCACAAATAGGATACGATTTGCTGCTCAAAGTCTATAAAAAGAAGCACACAATGCAACACTAAACAAACACATTATTCACCGACAATACAGAAGAATATCTTTTCTGCAAATACCTCAGATTTAAGGCTGAGGACGCAGTAGATCTCACACTTCAGTACTGTTTGTGACATTATTGTGGCAGAGCACAGAGGTGCTTAACTCCTGGTGGACAGCGTTGTGTCCCTGGAAAACAAAATGGACGTGATGTTTTATTGACTAATCTGGTTTAAATTGAAAAGCAGCTTTTCTGCCCCTGTGGAACGGACGGTGTTAGCTGAATTGTGTAAGCATGCATCTGAAAACGGGGACCGCTGCTGTACGGTATGTGTTATCAATGCCTTCTTTAATCAGGGATAGACTCATGACATATACTTTCTACTCAAAATCCTCTTAACATTTCATTTTCTGTCCATCGCGGATGCAAATACTCACAAATCAGATGAAATTATAACATGTAGCACTGATGAAGCACAGAGGATCATGATTATTCCAGAGTGAACCCACTGAGGCTGGACTTCTAAAGTAGGAGAAGGAGTCAGAAGCCGTAAAGAGAGTCCGGGGGGCACGGACGATTTCTGGTGCTGTTTGTAAAATAGTCCAGTCGTGTTTTGTTATTGCAGAACAATCTCCGCAGCAGTCTATCTGTTTGTATTTCTGCACCAGAAACTATTCTCCTGGCTAAATCCTCCTCTGCCTTTGGAGTAAACTGTATAAATCTGTTATTTTGCAGACACAAATCCAAACTTAGCTGGTAGCAGCTTGAGTTTCTCTGCATATCTCTCCAGACTTCACTGGATCAGCGGTCCCGAGCCGACATCACCGAACATCTATCTTAATAATGCGTCATTTAGATGAAATATCACATTTATTCTTATATTTTTTTTTAGACAAATAACAAAAGACAGCAATGAATTAGTTCATTTTTCAGCGGCGACAGTACTCTGTGGTCTCAGTGAGGGAGCTGCATTCACTTTTCACAGTGGGAGTGACATTTCCAGTTGATGCCAGAGACAGAAAGGGGGGTAAAGATTCAGCAGACAGAAAGAGGAAATGAAATGCGAGAGAGAGACAGTAGATGACAGAGATAGTGAGTGATGACCCTTTCAATAAAATGTTTCATAGTGCAGGCTTGTTTTCACTCTGAAATCATCTGTCTGTCTTGGATATGTCTTTATATCAAGCGTTTGTTGCAGCTTTCAATTTATAATCCCTAACAGAACATTGTGAGCAGGACTGAGGTGAGGTAATAACAGATTTACTGGATTTTTTTGCATCAGTTTCTTAAAGCACCTTAATTTTTCATGTCCGCTGCAAGTAAAAGTCCTGCATTCAAAACTCACAAAAGTATCAACATCAAAATGTACTTAAAGCATTTAAAGTAAAAGTACTTGTTATGCAGAATGGACCCAATTTATTGTTATGTTATGTTTTGTTGCATTTATGTAAGCAGTGTTTTACTGTTTTCCAGGTAGAGTTAATAATAATCATTTTTAAATGTTTTTTCATGTTAAATCTTGACCTAAAAAGCTAAATGTAGTGGAGTAAAAAGTACAATATTTGCCCCTAAAATGTAGTGGAGTAGGAGTATAAAGTTAAATAAGTGAAAATACTAAAAGTAAAGTACAAGAACGTCAAAGTAGCAAAGACTGAAATTACCGGACACTGAATCCTACATTTCCCATAATGCAACTGAATAGCATCTTTCATTAAAATCCTCCTTCTTCCTAACATACATCCCTGTGATCAGACATGCAGATTTCTGCTGTGATTTTCTGTACCGTTTACAGATATAAAGTTAAACAGTGACAGTACTCTGACCTGTCTGGCGTTTGATAAACCAGATGCACCCTGCAGCAACATCCCACCACCAGTCAGACTAACTGCAAGTTTTTTAAACTCAAGCTGCCAATTTCTTTAGTCTCCCAACAGGTGAATTAGGTCTCGATCCTACCATTAGTTCTTACTGATTAAAAATGAAAGCATCAGGCATGTATTTTACATGACTGAGACAATAATAACTTTTCCTTTTGTTTGCTCAGCACTGTGTATGTCGGTGACCCGGGGCTTTGCTACCCAGAAGTTGCTGTAAACAAACGCTGTGATTGGCTCTATCCTATGCAGCCCCACACCACTGGTTTGCAATGCAGGCTATCTGTTATATTTTTAAGTCTTAAGGCCAAGCTGACATTACATCATCACATGAAATGACCTGAATGACATCATCAGGGTCGGGCAAAAATCTCCTTCAGAGCCACAAAAAACATCAGAAAATGGTTTTAACGAGCTGTGTAGTTCTCTTTATGTTGAGTAATCTGAACTTTATGTGTGATATTGATGCAGCAGCCCTTTGAATTTAAAGCTACATTAGTGCTTGTTGCTGTCATTCGGTCAATGCACTGCAAACATCTCAGCAGCAGATAAATCAGTAAATGGACAAAGCCACTCGATGTTTCTCTCTTTGTGTGTGACTGGTTTTACTTCTAGTTAAATACTCCAGTCTCCACATGACCCATTTAGGCCTCCGTCCCATATGGTTACATTCATCTGTGCAGAGATTTTGATCCTCAAAAACTAATTTTATGAGGTCAGATCACCGCTTCATACCCGGCCTGAACGTTGCAGATTCTCCTCCCTTTTGGGGTTTTCTATTTAAATCTGTGCCTCAGTAACTTTCAACTGTTTTCCCCTCTCACTCTGTGTGTGTGTATGTGTGTGTGCACACTGGGGCTGGATTGTTTGTTGACCCTATTTGGTGTTGAGGACCCAGCAGCAGTGAGAAATATTTGGTCTGGACGCGACACTCAGCATGTCCGAAAGTGATTGGAATAGCAAACAGAATGTCGTGTTCCCACAGGTATATCTTTGGAGATTCTAAAAAGATACAAGTAAAAACAAAACAATGCACACCATGTGATGTTTACTCTTGTCACTTGTTTGTTCGGGACTCCCTGCCTGCAGAGCTTACAGTGTGCTAATTGAAGTGACAGAGGGAACTCGTGCTGCTGGCTCACAGCCAGATAAGACTGATTTCATGGCCAGACTGCAGCGGCTCCTCGTCCTGGAGAATGCAGTAAATATTTCTCTTAGCGGCTTCACTAAACTCCCATAGGAGGGAGGCTGTATCTAACTTGGGAGACTTTTTAGCAGCTGAACATCAGGTCAAGTTTACGCCACGGGCAGATAACTCAAGTTGTTATGCATCATGGTTTTATTGTGCACATAAAGCTAGAGGAGGATATCTCCACAAAATGAGCAGCTTGTGGTTTAACTGAGGACAGGAAAACAAAATATTATTGCAAACATTACATTTTAAACGAGTCATCTCTGAAGCAACAATGCCAAACATTCACTGCCTCCTCTTCTCAAATGTGAAGATTTTCAGATTTTCTCTGGTTTTATATTACTGTAAAAGGAATATTTCCAGGTTTTGGACTGTTAGTCAGACAAAGCAAGCTATTTTATGATGGGTAATGGTTATAATCCATCAAACAAAGCTTCATTTTAAGGTTGAACTACAGGCAAATACATTTTGAGCTCAAAATCACTGAGATTTTTCACAACATGTCTCCTTTCAGGCTAGTGGAAACAACACATCTAAAAAGCACATTTAGGTGTTTATTGTACTACACTTTCTCTATTTGTGCCTGTATATTTCTCCTAAATTCACTAAAAGTTGCACCATAGTGCCTCATTTGCATATTTAAACATGACATTTCAGAGACCTTGTAGTAAAAAAACATATAGTCTCAACATGAGTAATAATCTGTGGATGCTTTGTGTTGATATCTCCAGTTTTTCACCCTGTTCACCTCCAGTGTTTCCACTTAATGATGGATTTAACCTTTAAGCGTCCACCCTGGCTGTCTCACTGCAGCAGGGACTTCCTCCTTCCTCCTCCTTGCCGTGACTCCACATATAGTGCCGCGTTCCTAAGATTACATAACGAATCCCTAAGCAGATGGGTGAGGTCAGATCACAGGGTGTTTGTGACAAGTCGGAGCAGAGCGCTGCCTTAAGAAGAGATGTGGCAGGACCCTGTGAATT
The DNA here is from genome assembly GCA_903364295.1 of Serranus cabrilla. Taxonomy (NCBI): domain Eukaryota; kingdom Metazoa; phylum Chordata; class Actinopteri; order Perciformes; family Serranidae; genus Serranus; species Serranus cabrilla. The sequence goes on from CAFUXE010000339.1 coordinate 429,170, forward strand.
CCATTGTTTCCGCATGGAGCCGGGAACCACAGAGGGCTTACATTATGCTCATGTCAGCTATTGATTCTGCAGCTTGGGGAACAACAGAAGACATATTCTCTCCTCGCTGTCCTCCCCCTCCCTCCTCCTCTCATCAGTATGCTCCAAGGAGCCGTAGCTCCCATCACGCCATCTTTGCTCCCTGTGTCTGGCCGGTCCTGTGGTCAGCAAACACATCAGGCGTACTTTAACTTCACAGGCTGAGTAACTTAAAGCTAGTTTGCATGTTTCTTCAGAGGCGACACAACAGCCACCTCTTCCACCATTTGACCTGTACAAGATATCTGTTGTGTGGCTCAGACTCCTAACACATCCTCCTCCTCCTCTACGTTTGTTTATGAAATTGTGCAAAATTACGCAGTGACTGAGAAATGTAACCCTCAGCTCTCGTTGGAGATTGTCATTAATAGGAGCTTTTAGAGTCTACTTGTGTCTAATTATCCCTAACCTCAAAGACTCTTACAGAGCACTCTCAATAATGTGCTCCCCTCCTCCCTCTCTCTCTCATTCATTTTCTCTCCTAGCCCATACCAAGGGAGACTATCTCCTTAAGCTGTTTTTATTGAGCACAGGGCTGTGATATGCTTCAAACCACTATCATGATATTAATTAGAATATTTTGCAGTAGTTTGGTGATGACCAGGTAAAGAAGTAAAAGTCGACATGCCCATTTTCAGTTTCATACCTTTATATTGGATTCCTACTGCAACATATTTACATGCTTTAATGTTGACACTTTTCTCATACTGACTGTCTGAATACATACGATAGTCTCAAAGGCTCTGATTTAGCACCTGTTTCTTTAGCACCCCAAGTGGTGGAAGAAGTATTCAGATCTCTTAGTAGCTCTCTGGGTACATTTGCAGTGTACAGAAAAATCAGAGCACAGTCCACATAAAAAATGTCTATTTTCATTCCAGCTCAAAGAAATACTATATCGGCCACCATATCAGTTATCAATGAATTTCCTCCTAAAATCAGTATCGCCATTGGTTTCAAAAGTCCCACATCTGCCGGGCTCTAGCTAATACAGCACCTAGACCTGCTTTGTAATAAAAGAAAATTTCACTTTTTAAAATCAGAATCTTTAAAGGAAAAAATTGGACCAATGTGTCAGACAGACACTCTATCATCTAAGCACCGTTTTGGAAGAATATCGTTCATCCCCCCAAAGAGAAATATGTCATATATGTGACAGAATTTTGAGGAAATGTGTAGTCAATAATGCACAAGATCTAAATATTCATAAAATAAATATTCACATGTCTGTCACTCATGATGCCAGAGAGACACTTTAAAAGACTATTTCACATGCAAAATGGCCATTTGTTTATCAATTACTCATCATGTTGAATTCTTGAAGAAAACTTTTTCTTCTTGCATGCCTCCACAGTGAACAGGGAATCTGAAAAGGCTGCACTTGACAGTTTATGCCCCAATTTACTTCAATTCATCAAGAATCTTCACAGGTAACACAGGGTGAGAAATCGATGCTCAAATGGTCATTTTGCAGGTGAAATATTCCTTTAATAAACCTTCTAAACTTCTGTGTGAGAAAGTTTTTAAAGTGTGAACTAATGTGTGTGTGTTTCTGTGTGTGTGTCCTCTGCAGGCAGGGGCATCGTCCATGTGGGCGTCATGCTGTGGGCTGCTGAACGAGGTGATGGGAACGGGCACGGTGCGGGCGCAGCAGCCGGGGTTCGGAGCGGGGGCGGGGCCCTTCCGCTTCGCCCCCAGCGCTGGGTACTCCACCTACCCCCCCACCAGCTCAGGGAGCGCCGGACAGCTGTGCAAAGCCTGCGGACTGGCCTTCTCTGTCTTCAGGCGCAAGGTGAGCAAGAGCTGTGGGAGTTTGCACATTTTAGCTTGGAAATACAAATAATATCCACTGTGCTTGTCTGTGGAAACTGCATGTTCGGACTACATGTAAAAATCAACTTGCAGACTGGAAACCTGCTTCAATAATCCCTCACAGTCAACGTTTAGTCAGCTGTTTTTTAGTCAGAATTATGTAATCTTTGCGTGCAGTTATGAGCAGCGACTCTTTCTCATGGTGCATTCAAGGAAACACTGATTTCAGTCACTTGCTGTACAGAGACTTATTTAATGCAAAACCTAAATAATATCAATGTGGTTCACACTGACATGCAAGAATATGAATTGAATTAATCATTTGCATCATTTGTTTCTCTATCAGGGTTAAATCACTGATACGGTATTTACTCTTTTGGGAGTAAACTGGCTGAGCATACATGCTGTTTTACTGCCCTGTTTACAGTTAACAGGAACAGAAATAACAGGAACAGACAGACATTAATAGAACAGCCTGTAAACAGACGCAGGCTCAATTAGGGCCATAACAGGCAGGTAGAGGGCCGTTAGGTTTGTATAAGGTGATAAATATAAAGACAGCCGCTGTGATGGAGAACACGTTTAAAAACACCTGCAGCTGAGAAACAACCATTTACTTAAGTACTGTACTACATTTATCTGTCACTACCTTTCAGAGGATTTTTTACATTAAAAAGATCTATTGATGAGCTAATAAAATACACTGTGTTGTTAAAGATTAAACCAATGGTTCCCAATCTTTCTGGCTTGTGACCCGTCTCATGACACACCAGATTTTTTTTAAAGGATCTGATCCCTAATTCAAGAAATAAATCAGCCCTATAGGGGCTATATTTAAGCACATTTTGTTGAAAACCCATGCATGTAATGGAGTATTTTTACAACCTTGTATTGGTACTTTTAGCATTTTTCTTCTTACTACTTCAAGTTATAGGTTGAGCTGAAAACTCTGAGGTTTATTTGAGAAAATAGTATCCAACCTTGTGACCCAATTGTATGCCTTTAATGGTATTTGAGTCCACTGACTATGTAATGTACATTGATTATTCAGGAATAAAAAGATGTGTGCACCAGATTTAGCAATAAGTGAATTTCCATCTGTAGTCGTTGGATACAAGTACACAATAAAGTGCACATTAAAATACAAATACCTCATACAAGCCTACTTCAAAAAATGCGAGCTATCCCTTTAAGAATATACACCATTCATATTCATTGTGGCATTTGCAGGGTCTCTGCACAGCTGAACCTGTCAGAGTTTAACAGCGGAGAGTATCTGTCTGTGAGACAGTGATGACAGAGCCGCGGTGCCCGGCTTCCTCTCTTCACTTCGCTCTATCGTCCTCCACACACTAGTTGCCTTTCTGTCGGCAGGTCGACTCCCCGAACACACACGCACGTTTGTGTGTCAGCGTGATATTTTCACAGCACAAAAATGACGCACCGGGGGATTAACAGCACACGATTGAAGAAAAGTATCTGTAGCCGTGCAAATGTGCTTCTGGTGGACCAAAGCACATTTGTGCACGAGTGATAAGGAAATGTTTACAGCCGAGGCTGACCTGCTTTTCTGCCCATTTGAAGTGTCAATCTACTCAGCTGCTCTGTATCAGGAGACAGTGTTGAGCCTGTAAAATGTCAAACATCACCAGGAGCTACAGATAGTCCATGTTTCTTTCTCCAAGAAAATAACTGAGCGCAGGATACGAGCGACTGTTTCAGATGGAAGATTTATTTTTCTTTGTCAAAGGAATAAACTCAAAGAGAGCTGAATATATGAAATATACCATTAACAATAAAACCTTATGGTGAAGGAAATACTATTATATCATTTATTTTATTATTTTCACAATATATTGTTATATCAATTTAAAAATAGAAAATAGATGCCAATCTATAGGTATTGATATAGACTTTAAGAAACATGGGGAGGGAGCATGTAGCCGACATATCATATCTTCATTTTGGATATTTTTACGCATCCAGTCGATGGATCTAAATCGCTTCCCTTTGATTAAGTTTTCTATATTCTGTCTGAATCTAATTGAATTAATTTAACATTAATGCTCAGTAGGGCAATCCCTGCGGCGTCTTTTAGTACGACCTTTGCAGAAAAAGTCTTCCACACATGGGCAAGACAGACGGTATACGACAAAACTAGTGTTCCCCTTAATGAAATCTATTTGTGTAACATCAACAACATGTGACAGCACTGTATACATTTATAAGTGCCAAACTGTCAACCAAGTGCTTTTTTTATCTGCTGAAAGTTATGAATGTGTGTCTGTTCTAAGTGCGGGGGCGCTTCTAAAAAAACACAAAAACAAACTGTGCTGATGGATTATTCTGGTGCAAATGAAGACAATGTTTCTATCATTAGTACAAACAGCAGCTTCAGTTCAATCATTTGGCCCATTTCTCAGAGCTCAAGTCAGTTAAATTATTTTCAGTAGATGGTTAATTTATTCATCAAGGATAAATAGTTTAATATGCCAACAGAAGCCAGACATCAGGGCTTATTTAAAAATGTTGAAAAAGCTGAAATGACTGCATTGAAAAGAAGAGAAAGCATGGCTGATGTGGCGGTTTGTCTCTGCCTCTCTTCACAGCACATCTGCTGTGATTGTAAGAAGAGTTTCTGCGCCCTGTGCTCGGTGCTTCAGGAGAACCTGCGCTGCTGCACGACCTGCCACCTGCTGCGCGGCACGGCCTTCCAGAGGCCGCGGCTCATGCAGCTCCGAGTGAAAGACCTGCGCCAGTACCTGCTGCTGCGCAACATCCCCACCGACACATGCAGGGAGAAGGAGGACCTGGTGGACCTGGTGCTCTGTCATCAGGGGACAAGGGAAACCCCGAGACCAGTGGTGGAGGAAGAAGAAGAGGAAGAGGAGGAGGAGGAGGAAGACGAAGAGGACACGCACGAAGAAGAGGAAGAGGAGGAGGAGGATGAGGAGGAGGAAGACGAAGGGGGGGAGGACACAGACAGTCTGCACTCGCTCCCCCACTCGCGCGCCGCCTCGCCCCCCTCCGCCACACGCTCCGCCTCCGAACAGTCGGTCCTGTCCGCCTCTCAGGGAGACGTGCTCAGCCCAAGTGACAGCTCAGGGACCACCAGCCAGGTTAGACACACGGCTGCTGCTCTGTGTGTGTGTGTGTGTGCAGCGCTGACTCTGTGTACACAAACATACCTTCAGTCACTCTCTAATTTACATACGCCATACTTCTCTGACATCTGTCCTCATTCTATCCGAGATAATTAATTTCAGAGGTGAAATCAGCTTATTTACCAGTGTCAGTGTGGCTGTGGAAAGTCAGGAGGAGATTTCAACTCCCAGACAAACAAATACCCTCTCATGCATATCTTTAGATGCTTTTTCTTCATCTATTGTATTTCATGCTTTTTTTCTTCCCTTTGTGAAGTCTGCTGCTTTTTCTGCTCTCATTGTGCTTTGCTGTGAATGAAGTGTTTCTCCTTTTAAATCTACTACATTTCAGGGGATTTTTTTTCCCTTCATTGATATTATAAAAGCTCAGCCCTGGTCCAGTGTTCAGCAGATTGTGCACGTGACAGCTGGAAACAGCTGTGTTAGCTGTGTGCTTTAGTGTGCATGCATGCATGCATGCGCGTGTGTACAGCGCCCTCAGACCAGCCAGCGATGCAGCTTAAGCCCTTTGCCTTTTTTAGGTCTGTTACATAGGCTGAGTCTGTTATGTAACAGGCACACAGGTTGAGAACTCCCCACAGCGTCACAGCTGCAACCAAACAACAGACACTACAGTACATCCCTCCTCTCATCCCCACACACACCCTCTCTGTTCCCGACTCTTTGTTCGGGGCACGTGGAGGCTTTCAGTTTCTCCTTATTTATTTATTACAAACAAAGATAAATGTGTGGAAAATACCCCGCAAAAAATAAATGTTTCACAAGCAAGCAGGCGACATAATATACTGTGACTTTTTATCCTATTTTGCACAAAATGAAACAACTTGATAGTAAGCTGTTTATTAAAACATATAAATCTACTTTTGTCCAACTAGATTTGAAATCTGAAATATAGGTACAAGATTATCACCTACTATGGCTGCATAATTATATATATATATTAAGTCATTAAGAATGGCATTAAAAAGTCAGTATACTGTATGTCGTTAAAAAATACATTAAAAGAAATATAGTGTTTTAAAAAGTCAAAATAAAATAAAAAAGTCATAGTCTAGTATAAAATTCAAAATGTCATAAAAAGTATAATATGTCATTCAAAATGTAAAAAAACCCTCATTGTATAGTATGTCGTTCAAAATCACATAAACAGTGTTTTTCCCAACCAGCTGATCTGCTTTGACCTCATACTGATCCTGTTACACTGTCTAAAACTGCATGTTGTAGTTGTAGTTCCTTACATGGAGACTTTATAAAAGTTTGAAGTGATACTCAAGTTAACACATTGTGCTGGATGGTCTGCTGATCATATAGGACCTATAGGATTTTTTATTGTATTTGAATAAGGTGACAGAAAAATCCTCAAAAAAAAATCTTGTTTATGAAAAATGTGCCAGGAGAGAATCCCCCAGACTGGGCTCACAAATACTATAAATGTTGGTTATCAACTGGCCCCTGGCCTTCTGTCATTTGGCCCCCGAGCAAAACAAGCTGAGTGTCCCTTAGTTAGGACATTCAGAGCTCTATTCAAGTGATGAATACTGTCTAATTACAGTGGCAGTCTGTTCGGGTATAAAGTCATGTTCTCTTTTCTTCTTTGGCATTTTTAGTATTTTCTCTTTTGCAATGAAAGGAAAGAAATCTGGCACACGTGTCCCTCGACTGTCTGTCATTATGTATATATTTTGATTCAGACGAACCATTTTCCATTCCTAAAATATCAAATTTAGCAGCTTGTGCAGCATTGACAGAAGTGAGCGCTCTGAGTGCTTTCTAGTACTTTCACATGTTTGAAATGGTTGAATGAGATCTAACATCGAGTCAAAGCAACTTTGTGCTCCGGAGAGGTTTGGCACTTTGCTCGTGTCGGGGCTGCAGCTCGTGTTTTTGTCTCGGAGGAGTCGAGCCTGAGTGAAGGCATGATGTCTGGCTGAGGGCAGGCATCTCGCACCGCGACGCTGACGGATGCATTATTAACACATCTGCGTTCCAGGACGATGATTGGTCTGCAGGAATGTGCCGAAGCAGAGAGAGCCAGGGGTTTTTACTTTTTTTTACGGTACAGAAACAGAGCCTGCACTCGAGAATGATATCACACCGTTACAGCTTATTTCAGCACTTCACGTGCTCTCTTTTGATAAAAGAATAAAGAGGCGATATCGTCTCTTCAAAGCTCATAAATGGATGAGATAAAACGCAGCCATACACTCACACCAAACAGCGTCTGCACTGTTCTGTAGCTCCATTTACTCTTCTTTCATCCGGCAAATTCCCGACCTCCACCTTCAAAGAGAATAATGAACTGCTGAGTTGAGAGCAGCTGAGTCAGTGTTTGAACATCTCCATTATTTCATTAGATATCTGAACAGTTCCAATTTAAAGAATTAGATCGCAGAGAGCTGTGAAGTCTTTTGATCGTTGCATTAATAGTCATGATGATGGAGTGAGAACAGGAAACTAGACACAGTTTACTTTGTGACAGTGATGAGGAATGGATGTGCTGATCATCTTGTTCATGATACAAACAAATATGCGTCAATTTTGGATTTTCTTGTCAGTTTATCATCTCAAATCTGCAATTCGGAGCGTCCTTTAAACCACAAAAGTCAAGGTCAAATCAATCATGTCACGTGGCACGCATAATACAACTTTTACAACATTTACAACAACAACCAAGACGCTAAGAGTAGTCTACAATTACAGATAAATAAGTATAATCATGCATCCTCGAAAATAAAACGGTAAAAACTAAATATTACAACACTTCAAACTCCTAATCCTCAAAGACCATGTGCATCCTCCAAATCTCCACACCGGCCCATGTACAGCTTCAAGCTATATTTTTCTCTTCTCTCCTGCAGCCTATATAACTTCCTTTCATGTGCAGCTTCTTTGCCCACTTCAATGACCCAGTTCTGAAAAGGAAGTTCTCCAGGATTGTTCCAGTCCCTGAGGACGATCTGTCGTCCAGTCATGACAGCAGTCTGCATCCAGTACCTCAACGGGTGTTGAAAAACAGATAACACTTTACAATCTCCAGAAATATAAAGCTTAGAACAGAAGGGAAATGCCTCTTTAGGACAGTGACCGTGTAGCAGTGAATCTGCATCCAATGCTGATTAATCTTGGGGTGTGACCACAGCAGCGTACCTTCACCCAAACAACTCTTCTAACGTTTCAAAAGCCTACCATGCACTGAGACTTTTTTTGATAGATGCATTTTGTACAAGTAGTACAATTGCTCTGATTGGTCAGTGTTTCCAGGTGTTAGGAATCTGCTCTCACTGTCTCGGCATCGCTGTTGCTGCCTGGGAATGACTGCAGCTGAATAAAAGAGTCCAGACGTCACAGCACTTGCAGACTTGCAGACTTGCAGACTTGCGGACTTTGAGCCTGCTTAATAATCAAAAAACACACGGAAATCTCACATTTCACAATAGGGGACCTTTATTAAGTGAACGGATTTGATATTTTGATAATTAAACAGTAAAAGCAGTATGTTTTAATAGGCTGTGTGTTGACTTCTACTCCAACAGGAGCAGGAAGATACTCCAACAGCGTCTCTCTTGAACCTGGAGCCCACTGAAAATTTCATGGAGGTACAGCATTTGTGTTTTTGCACATTTACAGCACTAAATAGTGTTTATAGGAGATGGATAAAGATCACTGTAGGCTGATGAAGCTTTCAGGGAATGCAGACTGTTATTGACCGCTGCTCTGTTTCCCCGTGTGGATTGTAGGTCAGTCCGGCGACACAGAGGAGGATCAGGGCCTCGCTGTCTGATCTGGACAATGAAGAGGCGATAGAAAACCTGTCCGTCCGCCAGCTGAAAGAGATTCTCGCCAGGAACTTTGTCAATTACTCCGGCTGCTGCGAGAAGTGGGAGCTGCTGGAGAGAGTGCATCGACTCTACAGAGAAAATGAGCAGAACAGGAAATCCAGTAAGATTTGACTTTTTGCATCAGAATTTTGACATTTTGACCTTGAATGTCCTCAATGATAAAAATGAATAAATATCCTTTTTTTTCTCATTTTCTTTCAGTGGAAAATGTGAGCATAACTGCAGGTAATTATTGTTGATTGATTCTTATATTTTTTCAGATTTACAGTATAATGTTGCCTTAAATTTGAACACTAATAATAAAGGTACTATGTGAAAAATCATAACCATAACCAATGGGTTCCGAGATTGCATATTGGCCAGTAACTCCACTTCTTTTGATGTCCACACAAAATGCTTATCTGCATTTATTAGTTCGCTGTTGGCGATTTCCTTGGTCTATTGTTAAGAAAATATCTTCAGCGCTTCCACTTTTCGAAGCAAGTCGCAGACTTTAATGTATTGTTGACAGAGTTGTTTTTCACTTTTACGCAGCATTGATCCGCTGTGCAATTGAATCCTTTAGCCACCATTCTGTCGCTAAACAGTTCCCAATAAGGGCCTTTACTGTCTGTCCACAAGACATTGGTGTTGATTTTCAAATTACCGCCCAAATTCATCCCAGAATGCTGGATTTGAAGCAAACCAAGACCCCTGTTTTTGAGCGGATCAGAGTTTGGTCCGCACCAGAAGGAGGAGCAGTGGAGCATTCACACTAACAAAAACCAAACAATATCTGGCAAAACACACAAGAGTTTGTTTGAAGCGGACCTAACTGCTCAGATTTGAATGCCCCCTAACAAACAGGTTAGAGTGATGCAAGGCAGGGGCGTCAACTAGCTAACTGTAACTTAAAGCTAAGTTAAAGTTAGCCAGCTAGCTGTAACTTAGCTACGTAGCATTGATATGTTTCATAACGTTAGCTGCAAGTGCAAGCAACAGGATTCTGACTGCAGTTCACTTAATGGCCACCAGTGTCATTAATAAAGATTTTCTGAAAATTTCACATAGTACCTTTACAGTAATAAATCTGCATGATAGTGCAGTTAGCTCCTCCCTGTGATGTGATTTCAGTGTTGAAAAAAGTTGCTTTAGGTGAAAGGTTCACTGTTTCCTGATCTAACATATATTTCCTTTATTACTGCCCATTCTTATCTATAAAGTGGTTGCATACCCTCCACCCCTCTGCAACAGTGGTAAGATGTTTTTATAAAAAGCCACTTCACAGCACCTCTTCCATCTCCTCCATGAACACATCGCACCGACCATCTGATAGCAGTGAACAGTGAAGGCATGCTGCAGCATTTTTACCCACTTGATCCTTTCTATCATCCCGCATATTATCACATTAGGGTCACTTGAGTCATTATCTCCTGTCTGATTCAGTGTGTCCACATTCTGTCACTCGTGTTTCCTTTCCAGCGTGCATCATCTCATTTTATTCTGAAGGACAGCCTCTCATCCTGTCATTAATGCACTCTCTAAGAGCTTTTACCTCTTGATGACCCATCATATTACTTCAGTAGCAGCATGTCTCCATCAGGTGTAATTACATTGTCGGGCTTCCTAGAGGCTCTCTTGTTGACATAAAGGGTTTCAGGATCATATTAGCCCACTTAATAGTCAGACGTGTAGGAACAGCAGACTGGCTGCAGCCCGATTGGCTTTTTCCCCGTCACATAAGATGTTAGCGGCAGGAGCCACTTTTAGCCATCAGATGTTTAACTCCCATAAACCAGTGCAGTGACATCATGCAGCTTTTTTTAAAAACTGCTTTATATGGTAGCACATGACTGATGATCAGGAGTGGTTCAGAAACAATGATTTATTAACAAAATGTTCAACAAACAACAAAAACTACTGAGAAACAAAAGTTCTGGTGTCCTGGCAAAATGAACAAAAGAAAGGGGAACTTTTGGACCAACCCTCAATGGGCCGTCGGATCCAAAAGAACCCCTTCTACCACCGAACCACAACTAAAGCAAGAAATAAACACCGAAAACTGAGCCACCAGTCCCACCAGAAAACAAAGGAAAAACCAGACCAAACAAAAGGCCTGAGCAGCAGCTACAGGCCGCTCTCCTTCTGCTGCTGCAGAGTGAGTGAGAGAGAGAGAGAGAGGTGGTCGCCACCCCTCTTTGTAACCTTCCCTCAATCAGCCTCACTGGCTGCACCTGAGGGAAATCAGGAATCAAATGAGTGACAGACTCATGAGTGAAGGGAAAAGGAGGAGCACGTAACAATTACAATTATTAGAAACTCTCTTTTAATTCAAAAACTAAACCAAACATCAAAGTAAATTCACTTATTTCTCTGTAGTCATTTTAGTTTCAGATTTAAATATTTCCATTTTTTTATTTTTTTATTTTATATAAGTTCAAAATAAGTATTAGAAAAAAAAATATTGTTTTATTTAACCACCTCTCATAAAGAAAGTTGCTCTAATAGCAAATAAATGTCATGTGTCAACTGCCATAAAATTCTATGTTAACTTTATTGTCCAGTTTCTATGACTTCATTATTTTAACCAACTTCAGCCTGATCACAACAACCATTTCTTTCCCATAATACAGCAGCAATAACCCTAATAAAATCAGTAAAATAGCATGAAACATGATAAAAAGGCTCAGTCTACAATTTAGATTGAAGTCTGATATAATAGATAATAAATTGTGGCTTCAATGGGTTTCAATGGGACATTTTTGTTCCAAAGGGTCTGAGGGTGTTCCATAGGAATTACTGCAGCCAAAATGATTGAAAAATAAACACTGAAAAAGCCATAGAAAATGTCACTAAATGTAACATTGTCCAGTTGCTATGACTTAATTATTTTAACCAACTTCAGCTTGATCATAACAACCATTTTTTTTCCATAATATAGCAGCAATAAACATAATGTAAATCAGTAAAATAGCATGTATTGCCCCATAGGGCAAACATAAGAAAAAGACTGCAGTTTAGATTGAAGCCTGATATAATGGAATGTATTTTATGCTGTAATCAGATCAGAATTTGGGGCTTTAATGGGTTTCAGTGGGACATTTTTGTCCTAAAGGGTCTGAGGGTATTCTACTGGAATTATTGCAGCAAAAATGATCGGCGAAAAAAATCTGAAAAAGCAAAACCATGTCACTATACGCACACGGGTTAACCACAACAGCCTTACCAAAATGACCTTGGGCTTGATTTCAGTTGTCACATTAGCCAGTTTTCAACGTTAGCCATAACTAAAACTAAAAGCAGTTTTGCATAACAGGTGATGAATCCCTTAAACTAAAATCAAACATTTTGTGAACCAACTGTGATACTTAACAGCTCCAAACCTGCTGGAGCGTAGGGATATAAAAGAGAGGACAAACTGCTTCGACAAATAGTGCTGAATGATGTGGTTTATTCTCAGACTGCAGCAGTTGAAGTTAGGTGCCATTTGTCTGTACAACATCACTGAACTTCACAAGGTTTAATGAGCCTGCAGAGAATTATTGTAACTGAAAAATCACTTTTTCTTTTCCCATCCACAGATGGTGTCAAAGCTCAGCTGGCGGCTGACGAAAACTTGTGTCGCATCTGCATGGACGCCATCATCGACTGCGTGCTGCTGGAATGTGGTCACATGGTAACCTGCACCAAATGTGGGAAGAGGATGAGCGAGTGCCCCATCTGCAGGCAGTATGTAGTGCGGGCCGTGCACGTCTTCAAGTCTTAAAACTCTGCGCGTCGGAGCAGCCCTCAGGCGTGCACGTGGCCCGAGCCCTGAATTTATCACTGAGGATGAACTGCTGTGCATGGTGTCTCGCAGGGCCTAATGCTGCAGCAGGCGCGAGCAACTTCCCGGTCTTTGAAACCAGACTGTTGCCTCTGGCCTACCACGGTTTGTTTCCCCCTCCTTTACTAACTCATGTTCCAGTCCCACTTCTCCTCCCTGGTGGACCGTCATCAGCTGCACCGGGACACTCACTCTTTCTGTCTTTGGTCTGTTAAACACACAGCAGAGCCCCCTGCCATCACAACTCTCGATTCTCTGTTTAGATTTTACTCACAGGAGAGGAGAGGATGTGGTCCCGTGGATACTTGAAGTGGATCGGCTTGTTCTGTGTGGTGAAGAGAAGCAGAAAAATATAAGATCCCAGGGTTAGAGTCTATGGTTTACACAGTCATGCCACATGACGCCGTGTTATCTCCCTCAGTGTTCTTTTAGGATGTGCAATATCAGAAAAAAAGAGACTTACATGTGTTTTTATTAAATGTCTATTTGTTAATCTGAACACCACATGCACCGGGTCATCTCGTCTCACACGCAGGAGGGTGCAAGGTGCCAAACGTCATGCCTTTTGATCGATATTTGGTTAAGATTTGACGGTATATGCATTTCATAACCAGCAAACTTGGTGTGATAGTTTACTCTTTTTTTTTTCTTCTCAAATGAACTTTAGGAAATAAAGTGTGGACAAGTAAACAATGAATACTTGCTGTGTGAAGGATGTGATTGTTTCCTCATCTAAATTGATTATTGCTATGGAAGCCCATTTGCACCAGTAAAAGAAAAAATAAGATGAAATCCTAGCCTTCTGAAACAAAAAAAGATCCTGTAAGTCATTATAATGGGAAACTTTATCAAAATAATGTAATACTTATCTTGACATAATGGCTGACTGTATAAAAGAAGTCGCCCATTGGTTTGTGGACTACTGTTTTGAAGCCTCAGTTTGGCATTTTGGCCGTCGCCATCTTGGCTTTTTGGAGCCAGTGCATGCACAGAGTGGAGCCAAAGGAATGCTAGCTAACTAGCATGGTTGGCAAGGTGCATCCAGACACTCAAAACCGACTCCTTCAAGTTTATTTTAGTACAACTGAATGTTAAACAAGCATCCGAAATGTTAAATGTTACATAAAATGTACTTTCATGAACTGAAAACACAATTTGAAAGGGTCAAAGTTTGAAGAAGACACACAGTGCGCCGTAGCAGTGAAAGGCAGACAAGCATTCCCTACTTTTTTGTCACTTTACTTTCAATGAGACCATAGTTTACAAAATGTTAATAGTCATAATTTACAAAGTTGGGCTGTTTTAAGGAATATTTGAAACTAGTGATTGAGGCCATAAACTCAATAGGAACATGTTTACAAATGTAATAAATCAAGTGAGAAGTAGGGTCATTTTCTCATAGACTTAAAAAATTTTTTGCAAGCAGTGGCGTCGCCCCCTGCTGGCCATTAGAAAGAATACAGATGAGGGCGCTTCCTCACCTGCATCACTTTTCAGAGCTGGGTTTACTGAGAAACTTTCTCAAAAGATGCTAACTCGTTATTTTGAGATATTGAGTCATTATTTCCTGAACATTTCTCCTTATAATGACTTGCAGATTCTTTTTTTCTTTTCATTAAATTGTTGGAAATGGAATTCCATAGATTTCTGCCGAAGACACGAACAGTAAAAAAAA
>CAFUXE010000339.1:443552-487616 GCA_903364295.1 Serranus cabrilla
CGCCACGTGCTGCACTACATTCCTGTTAGATCTCGTCAGTGTTAAAGTTCATTCATCAACAGTTTGACAAAACAAAACAAGAAAAATCTGATCTCAAGGCCCGCTTAAAAGCTTTCTCCTGGGCTTTCACATGATGGCTCAGTTATCATTGGGACGGTCGTAAGGTATATGATGTGAACCTTGAGTGAAGATTTTTTTAAACTATTTTTTATCTACATTTAAAGGACTTCTTTAATTTTTAAATAACTGCCACCAAGCAATACCATTTAGTTCCCAAGTCTACCAAGTGTCTCTGATTGTGTTGTCCGTTAGTGTGTTGAATCTTAGGTAGGTGACAGGTGCTACTTCCTCTTTTCTGAGTGTAACATCAGCAATCCTTTTGTCATCCTGTCGAGGAGTCCTTCCAAATATCCGTCACACAGTGAGAGGTGGAGGAAGCCTGGTTTACTTTTAAGGATAGTTTGGATTTATCGCAGCTGGGCTGAACGAGGTACTGATCCACAGTCAGTTTACACCCACAGTAGATGGCGCTCAGCCTGACTGTGGATAAACACCTCATACAGCCTACATCAAAAACTCCAAACTACCCCTTTAACCCGTTATGCAAATGAACCACTTTGTTTTCTTGTCATGAGATCCAGTTAACTCAGATGTCACTAAAATATCTGTGTGTACAGTATGCTTGTGGTATGTTTAAAAAAAAAAGCTGAATTGCTGTTAAGTGACTCGCATAGATAGCTTATATTGTTGTTTACTGATAAGTCATTAAATGTATATTTTTCCATTTACTTGGGAGACTACATGATTTAACATTATAGTAATATAAAATATACCGTTTTTCAGAATGTATCTCTGCTGGTCTTGGTCAGACGAGTCCCTCAGTCCTCTGATCATCGTGTCACTCTCTCACCATTAAAGTTGCGTCAGTCATGGTCTCGCTTTCTAGCCCTTCTTGTCGTTGTCGTCTGCTTCAGATCTAAAACAGACACTGACACCATGCACTGTAACAAACACTGTAACTCTGTAAGTCTGTTTGTTGATGCTGCTGTTTCTCAAAGATGTCATTCATGGGCAGCTACAGTATTATCAGAGTAGGAGGTTATCATGAGCACTCATAATCCTGGATCTTTATATTTTGGAATGTTGAACCTTTTTATTTTGGTAAACAAGAGAAAATGATTTATTAGATTCAATAAAATGCAGTACTACAAACCAGAAAGTAAAACCCTGCTCTTCCTTTCTGTAATCGGCTTGATTTTGTTCACTTAGTGGTTGGTATATAATTTTCACCTACATAATAATAATAGCACAAATCTGATAACAGCAATATCTCAGTATTAACATACAATCATGTTTTTATTTATAAAAAACTCTAAGGGACCAAATGCCCACACAGCTCAGTATTTAAAATGAGTTTAATATCTCAAAGGTTGACTTAACTTTTCCTAGAGGCTTTACATGTACATTATGTACAGATTGAACATTTACAGTCATGTACTAAAATATTATATGAAGACATGGTAGTTGAATAAAAAACAAAAACAACAAATAAAATGTAAACCATCAACTGAAGTGTATCAAGTGCTACTGAAAGGTTGCACGAAGACTATAAAAAGTTTACCTATCAAATCATTTAACTGTCTGACTTTTTTTAAACAAGTTCCAATAGCAAAACTTTTATATAACTTTAAATATGACGATGAATAAATGTTACTGAAAATGCTACTGACTGATGCCACAGGTTGCAAAGTACTTTATATTCAGACGTTTCATAAAATTAAACTTGAAAGAAATAATTTGAAAGAAAACAACCAGTGTTAATAAATGTCTATTTCAGTGGAATGTCTGATGAAGAAAACAAATAAACAAAATCCATTTTCACTTTTACATTTGCACAAATATTTCAGAAAAGATGTTTTTTTGGTTGTTTTTTTGCAGCTTCTTCAAATGAAGGAAACTAAACGACGTACATTAAGGGCCTGTGATCCTCAGTGTCACTCTGTTAACCTGTTTGTGCCCAAAACTTTTTTTTTTTAATTTCCTTTGATGGAAGCGTTCTCTCACCTAGAAACATAGAAATTTTCAAAAACTGGTCGAACCTGAAAAGTAAGTCTTTCTTATCAAACTATATTTAGTCACATGGGACGACTGGTTTAACTATAGGATTAAAATATAAAATTTAGAAGACAACAGTAGTCCCATGCACTTCAATATCAAATATATGCACACATATACGTATTAAATAATATATTTAATTGGAAAACATTTAATAAACACACGCTAGTTTTTCCCAAAAAATCTTTTAGAAATTATGTTCAATAACTGACCAAACGATGTACATACCAAATTTCAAAACTTTAATCATATAAAATGTTTTGGCATTTTTCCTTTTTATACTAAATATATTTTCGGGGCACAAATAGGTTAAAACACTGTGTATTTGGTTTCTTAACTTTGTGGTCAGAGGCTGATGTCTAATGATTTACTAATAAATGCTTTTTATCTTTTAAATACAACTTATATTCATGTCTGTTCTTGTAAACAGAATTTTATGCAGCTCATGAGCACTTTTTGAAATGTAAAGTATAAAGTAATTTGAGCCTCTCGGCCTTTTTTGAGTTATGTCTCATCTGAAAGATTTGTGCAAGTGTGACATCTTATTCCTGGACTTTGTTGATTCTTTTCTTCCTTTCATGACTCAGCACTGTGTCTCTTTTTTAATCATATGGAGCTAATGACAGGAGTAAACATATGGTTATATTGTTTCACAGTTACTAAATCTATTGACTGTGGTGTAAACATATTTCTTTGCTGCATGCAGAGCTAAAGCACTGATAATACTAAAGAGTGATGGAGGCTGGCGGAGACGTTTGTATGCAGCTGTGTCTTAATATATCCCGGTTAACTAGAAGCTGTTAGTAGAATTAGTGGAACATTTTAGTGTTGAAAAAATATGCTTCATACACTGTGTAGTGTATGTGTGAATACATTCATGTATTCATATTTACTTTATCAGTGCAAATGGTTTTGTAATATGGAAAACAAAATGTACAGTACCTTTGTCCAATCAGAAACGGGGCACTGGCACACGATAAAATATAAAAAACACCCACACAAACACAAGCTACCATCCTACAGTTTGGCAACAAATCATCAGACCTTTGCCTCTCAACAATAAAGAGCTTAACAGTAATGCCGATTGATTATCAATTCCAATGGTATGATACTGTACAGTGGTGCAATCAATACTGCACATAAATGTATGAAACACTTTCTGATACAAAAATATTACTCTAATGCAATAAACTTTGCATTGGAACAAAAAATAATCTATAAACACCAAAAGATGATACAATACATAAACAATCAATATAAAGAAATAAATAACTTATAAACAGGTGCAAATGACAACAAAAACATTTTTGCAATATTGCCTTCACAGGACAAGATTTCCTCTTTTTTTTTACATTCTGGCCCAGCAGCACAGCTTCCCTTTACATCAGTTTACAGACAGACGCAGCTGCGTGTCTGTTTGGTCGCCTGCAGATGGAACACGGCGACGTTCTGCACGCAGGCGTCTGCTGCCTCCGTGTGGACAGTAGTTTTACCACTCGTGAATGTCACACAGCCCGCTCCTAACTGATCTTCTGCAGCAGTTTCTCCTCTATCAGTTCAAACTGCACGCTGACGGACATTTCTGCAATGAACTGGTCACATCCTTCCTTGGTCACCTGTTTGCAGTATCGCAGGTCGATGTGACATATGCTTCCACAGCGCTTGAAATATGTCAGCGACTGGTCTGTGACCCTGTTACAGACTGCAGGGAGAGACGGGGTTAGGAGGAAAAGAACAAATGAAGCGGAACAGGTCACCTGTACCGACATAAGCTATGACACACATGGATTAATCAAGCCTTTAGGATATTCTGGGACATGAAAGCCAAAGGCCTCATTATGGGGAGCAGTGTTTCGGGATAAATGTGGAGACAGAAAGCCATTTGCCTTTCAGCTGTTTCCATAATAGCCCTTTGATTCACTGCGTTTCTCATTTAATGGTATTCCAGAGGGACAACAAGAATAGGAGCTGATTCTTTTTATCCTTTGTGCACTTTGACATAAACGGCCTGAGATTCAGTTAAAAAAGAAAAAAAATACAATTTGTATATAATTTCATACAGCTGGACACGAGAGAGCCCTGCAAACTACAGTACAACCTCTAAAACCATCATGAAGGTCAGATTTACTGCAGGGTTGTTGCATTAGACTGCATCAGTTTTACTGATGTGTGCCACATAAACTTTACAACATAAAATAAAATGTTATGATTTATTTCTTACAGCAGCTTCCGGAGAAAACTTGCTTTCAGATTTGTTTGTTTTTTACAGAAGCGGAGGCCGGTTGCAATTATTTTATTAAGGTGGTTTGAGATCACAAGTATGTTATTTCTTTATCATGAGATAACAGAGCTCTTCTCATTATCATGATTTATCTTGATAACTGCTCAATTTCTGTCAGTTCTCAAGAAAACAAAAGGCAGATTTACTGAGAGAACAAGATCGTTTATCAAGAGAAAATGCTTATGGCTACTGAGAACTTGAAAATGAGTGTTTCATTTGATTACACCAGATTCCAACCTTCAAGATCGCTGTCAGGGCTGCCATGATTGAAGTTGATGATCTGATGTGTTGATCAATAATGGGAACTCCTTCATCTGACATTTTCAGCTCAAATCAGTGGCTACAGCTGTTGTGCATGCTGACGTGGCACTCCTGATCTCTGATGAACATTATTACAAGTAATAAGAGGACATGACCTTTTGTTTTCTTGTAATAATGAGTTGATTATCCCATTACCTCAAAATAACAAAGCTTATTTTTTGAGAAATAATTAACTTTTGATCTCAAGATAACAGCATTGAAAAAATAACCTGGCATGTCTTTGCTGCCAAAATCCACAATTTGACATTTGACAATGACGTGACTTTGACAAAAAGGTGAGTACATTTTCACTGTGCTGCACAGCACATCTGTCCCAAATTCATGGGTCTTCAAGTAGATTTTTGATGGTGGCTATAAAACCAGTCACTGTCTGGAAGGTGGGAAATAACTTAAAAAATAGGCATGCACTTTAAAGAATGCTCTGTACGATATATGTTATTTGTTAATGAGGACACAGCTATAAATATAAATAAATATAAAATACAAAAAAATATATAACTGTAATCCATGGAATTAGCAGTAAAATCCACTGTGTACATCTATTATATCAATAAGTTCAGATTTTAACCATTAGGGGGAGCAAGTGAAATGCAGGCAGACTTACAGTCAACAAAGACAGGCTCCTACCTGACAGGTTGATGTCAGTGAGCGAGTCTCTGGTGGTCGTCCCCGCAGCAGTCAGGATGTTGACGGACTGGTCAGTGACGTGGTTACAGTAGCTGAGGTCCAGCTTGGACAGCGAGGGCATGTAACGTATGATGAGGCGCAGAGACGTGTCGGTGATGTCCAAACCTGCCAGGCGCAGGTCCTCCACGTTACGCAGCTTACTCCTGTTGTCCAACTGACCTACAGTAGTTATATTTTTAAAGAGGGGAATAAAAAACATGAGTATTTCTGATCATGTGACTCAACTTTGTGTAAGAAGGAAGATCCTCGAGAACAAATAATGGTAAAGGGGCTATTTTGTAGCTCAATCCAGCAAGTATTATGTGTGTATTCAAAGCCTCAGAAAGCTTATTTCTTTGTGTCATAAAGCTCCATTGTTCAAAAACTATTAAAAACACATCAATGAGCCACACAGCGGCACTGAGTGACCTTCATTATGTGGGTAGTTTATTCTAAGTTAAGCCTTCATACACTGCTTTAGTCATTAGAAGAACAATTGTCTAATAATCAGTGGCTGAAAATAGTCTCAAACAAATACGCTATACGCTCCTTTAGTTGTTTTATTACCATATTCACCCTTTTCCTAAGATTAAACTATACATTTGTAACATATTACTATGTAAAGCATATGATAACCACTCTCTCATTATTTTTCTATTCATCCCTGGTGTTGCTCTCTCACTGAGCCATTAAAGCCTCACACTGTTTGCACACTGTGTGTGTTTGTGTGTGAATGGCAGGTCGGTACCTGGCCTGTTATCTGTAGGAGGCGACAGCAGGTCTCTCATCTGGGCGTCTTTCAGTCCCTCGACCCACTGAACGTCCAGAGTTCGCAGAAGAGGACAGCTGGAGGTGCAAAGAGCAGAGACGGCCACCCAGGAGCATCCTGACAACAGCAGCACACGCAGCCCTGCAGGGACACACACAGCCTCATGTTAGACACCTTTACATTAAAGGAGCGTGTGCAGGATTTAGGGAGGTTTCTATCGGAAGAAATGGAATATTAATTAGTGTATAATCACCAGAAACTAAGACCTGTATCTACATATTAACCCTCAGTTGATCCGTATAGTCGTTCATCCTTACATCCACAAATGTTACCAATTATGGAAAAACAGGGGCTCCACATGCCACACATATTGAACTATTTGCATTTTTTTCAGCCTTTCTTTTCCTCTCCTCTCTGCACTGTGTAAATGATTCGTTTAATCAGAGCCAAGTCAATGTTTTGTACAGGATCTGGTTTGTGCAAACACTTTATTAAATGAGACATGTCTCATTGACTAGGTTACTTTTCCGGGGAAAGTTCGTCACACATGATTCGTTCAATGGAAATCTGAAAATCTGACAGTAATTTCAGTTTTAAAAGTTTACTAACTATGATAAATGGTGTCATATTGGCAGTGTTTTTAAAGAAAATGTGCCTTTCCATCCGCCCAGCTGGTTGTGGGTTTTACACCAAACACAGAAGAACGCTTTCATCTCCCTCCAAAAATATACCTTATTTCATTTACTGACGTTTCATAAAAACACAAAGCCGGCGGCGTATTTTGCTGGATGAACGTATTTACCTGGCAGTCTGTTGATGAGCCAGCTGAGCTGCTTCTTGGAGATGTTGGTCCAGCTGAGGTCCAGAGCTACCGGCTGCCTCCGGATGATACCGCTCAACATGAGAGGTGTGATGGACTTACAACGGTTTAGATTGATGTGCTTCCAGAGCCTCTTGTCGCAGCACCTGGTGAGACACACAGCAGATATTTTTACAGACGGCCGCTGCTTAATGTGTGGAAGATGTATTTTCAGCTGCACAGTACATCTTGTACTCACCATCTGTTCCAGGTCCTGCACACACGCATGCAGACACAAAGATCTCTGTGAGTCAAGTGGCTGAAGACTGTCATCCACATCTCTCTTCGCATCACGTGCGCCTCGCCGTCATTCAGCGGGAGTCTGTCGGGCGGCGGGCTGATAGGAGGGGGTCGGATCACATGGCGCTCCATTTGGATGCATTTTGGCGGGGACCTGCAGGGGAGCGGGCGTGGACAAATTGGTGTGATCTGGGTGCTCCTGTTCCAGCCGAGTGGGGAGTAACCGCGTGACGTCTCGTTCCCCTCCCGCCCCCTGTGGCGCAGCCAGTCGCCCAGGTCGCTGCTGCCGTTATTTAGAGGCCACCTCGGCTTCTGGTCTTCGACTTCGTTCTCAGGCTCAGTTTTTACAGGCCTGTGGTTCTGATTGGCCAGGCTGTCCTCCGTTTTCAGCGGACGTCTGTTCTGATTGGCCAAACCTTCCTCCATTTTAACGGCCTTGCGGCTCTGATTAGTGGTCGAGTCCTCGGTTTTTAGTGGTTTACGGTTCTGATTGGTCATGGAGTCCTCACTCTTCAGTGGACGTCGATTGTGATTGGCTGGACTGTCCTCCGTCTTCACTGAGCCGTGGTTTTGGTTGGATAGACAGTCTTCTGTCTTCGGCGTCTCCTGGTTGAACTCTTTGCTCAGCTCCTTGTTGGGGAGGCGTCGGCGCTGATGGCGAGCCTTTGGCTGAGCAGAGCTCCTCTCCTGAGCGTCTCCTGATTCGCTGCTCGGTCCAGCTCTGGGAGAGTTGGAGGATTGTTCACTTTCTCTGGCTGCAGATGTTCTCAGCAGTGGACTTAACAGGACCTTGGACTTGTCCTCTACACTGCTGTCTCTCTCTTTTTTCACCGCCTCCTCTTCCTCTCCGTCCTCATCTTCTTCCTGGTCCTCGTCGTCATACTCGTTTTTCCCCTTTACAAGAATCCTGTCCAAGGAGAAGCCCTCGTCTTCGTGATCCTCCTGGTCATCGTCTTCTTCAGCATGATCATTCTCTGTCTTTATCTGCCGCAACAGCTTCGGAGTCAAAGGATCGTCCTGTTTTGAAAGTTTCTTCTAGGAAAGAACAGAAGACAAATAATCATTTTTTAAGCAACTGTCAGTTTATCAGTGTGAATCTGATATTGATAGACTATTCAATGTGTGCATGTTTGAGTTCTATTATCAAGAGGATTAAGCTCCAAACTGATTCTGACCAACAAGTCGCTGATGATATGTTGTCAGTCATAATATTAAGATACATATTAATTATAACATCTATGACTCTACTCCATTCAGTTGAACAGTTAAGATTACATACAGATTCTTACCTTCTTCTTCACAATAATGGGTTCATCATTGGTGTCAAAAAGTTTCCTCTTTTTCCTTAGTGGGTTGTCCTCTAGTCTGGGTCGGGGCGTACCATCCAGAGACAGCAGAGGGGGACGTTTCTTTGGAGGCTCTTCCTCTTTCCTCTTAGGGATTTCCTCCCGCTCTGCCTTTCTCTTCACAGCAGATGTGGTGGTCATCGCAGTCACCGTCGCCGTGGCCACCATCGGTGGGTCCGGCTCTTCTTTTGAATCCCGGTTTAACCGTGGTTCTTTTAGTAGCGAGCCAGGAAGGTTTGAGGCGTATTTGAATCCTGGCCCCCTTTTTTGCTTTGAGGCCAAAAAGTTAGAAACACAGAGAGCACAACTTTATTTCTCTGGCTCTGACGCAATTGTTTTGGACAAATACAGAATGAAGTCCATACAGATACTTACTTTCCCTGTTTTCCCAGCATGATTGCACTTTGGGCACTCCCAGCAGTTTGGCAACTCATCATTGACCACGCCGTTTGAATCTTTTACCTGAAGAAAAGGAGCACATAGAGTGCGAGATTTACTAAAGGCTTCTGAACCTGTTTTTCAAGTGCAGATGTGCCCCAAACACATGTTAACATGATAACATGTCATTAATGAAATGTGATTTGTGTTGATCAAACATGAATGAACTGTAAAATCACAACTGCAGCCAAACTAAGTGTAAGTTTGTCTGCATTAGCTCAACACTAACATCTATAACAGCTCCATCTGTCTTCCCATATTCAACACACACTGATGTTAAATGTTTAATTTACCTTAAGACAGTTGGGATGAACAATCTCATTACAGATGGAGCACTCCATGAGCATGAGGTTAAACTTCTCCTCCTCGTCCTCCACCGTGTCCTCTTTCCCTGCCTCTCCGCAGACGAGACACACGGCTGTGTGGGGCAGGACCGGCTGGAGACAAAACCAGAGGTTTCAAGATAAGGCTGCAGTGTCACATTAATATCCTCTGTGGGAACAATGCTCGGTCACAATTGTGATCAAGGAACTGGTTTAACCCACACTTCCTCCCAATTCACATTGTTTCTATTCATACACGGCTCAATTACAACGCTGCGTTCAAGTGAGTTAGCTATCTGCAGTGTTTTGTGTCAGTGCTCTCTGTGGATGAAACAGTTTATTGAACCACTTCATATGAAAGAATAGATTTATTTTGTTGAGACTGTCTCTTAATTGCTTTGCTCTTTCAAAACTCATTGAAAGCCTTGCATTTCATAGTCCGCCACAATAATTTCTATTGAACATTTTATTGGATTTTTCATTTGATAATGTTTGCTGGATTCAATATGTCATGAACAACAACTACCAGCTTATTGTGGCTGGATGCATTATAACAAACAAATGGGCTAAAATGTGGCACATCAGACCACGATGAACTGAGGTATATACTTAGCTCTGAGTAATATAGTGAACATCATGAGTGGGTTAAGCATATTGGCATATCTTAAAAGTGGGACACTGTTACTAAAGAGCTTAAGACCACAAGTGTGGGATACTGGGACGGGTGCCAAGTCTCTCTCACTCTCCTGTTTATCGTGGTCAATCACTTCAACTGAATCTTTCTTGTCATCTGTACTGTAAATGCTGCAGAAACAATAAAACCCAGTAGCTCTACATGTCTCTGTCCATGGTGCTGAAACATCCCAGCTCAGTCTTTGTCTCTCTCAGTGGTCTTATGAATACTGCTACAGCTGCTGCTACTATCTACATGAGTATTACTTATGTAAATAACATAGTAATCACATAATACACCCTCTTAATCATCCTGCACAAGAAAATCCAGAACCAAGTACTCAGAATTAAAAGAAGGTAATGGAATGGTTTCCATGCTAAATATTAAACTAAGGCCAACCAGAAGTTAGCTTAGCTTAAAATAAATGCTAGAAGCAAAGGGAAACAGGTACTTTGGCTCTGTCTAAAGGTAAAGAAAATCATCTTCCATGTCCTCTAAGGCTTACTGACTAATATCAATTAAAGTTATTTAAAAAGCACATTTAAAACAACTCATGGTGAGCAAAGCGCAGTACAGACCAGAGCATCAAAATGAAAAATGAAGCCAATGCACAAGCGCCACAAACTGCAGTTCCTTAAAGGCCACTTGAGGCTGGCTCCAAAAGCGAGTCAATCTCCATAGACCCACACTTTAAAAATGCCCAATTATACGACAGAAACAAACATGTTTACAGCCTGGTACAAAAACTGTTTAAGTATCTATATCTAATTTTCCCTGTTCACAACAACTGTAAGGGGTGAATTTATATAACTCTTCTATTTAAATGTTATGCTAGGCTAAACATCTGCTGGCTGTAGCTTCAGCATACAGTAATGAAAATGTTTTTTATCTTCCAATCAAAATCTGAATAAGTATCAAATACGCATTTCCCAAAAAGTCAAAGTATTCCTTTAACCTCAACAGAAGATTTACTGAGAACACTGAACTCACTGCGATGCACTGCCTCATGATGCAGGACTGCTTCATACGGCCCGGCCCGCCAAACTTCTTCATGTCTTTACAAAAGTGGCACTCTCCGCACTCCGTCCGCAGGCATGCCTCACACTTCCGACAGCGCGTCCTTCTCCTCCTGGCACCAGATGTTCCCCGACTGGCTGACAGCTTGACTGCTGATGCAGGAGAAGCTGCCATCTTAGGTTTCGGCCGGTTAGGAGGCCGGGGCTAAAAGGATAGAGAGGATACAGTGTCAAGTAAATGATAAGGCAACAATATTTCACAAAAAGACTTCTTAAAGGTCAAATGAATGAGTTTGTTGATAAAGGATACAGTTTTTATTTTTAGCCACACTACACTGCTACACACAGTATGTTACCTATGTAAAATTAAGCAGCTGAATCTGGCAAATATGGGTGCATTTACATAATAACGTGAAATTTGAACTGTGTCAAAGGCAGCAAGCTTGCATTATTATCTTTTAAGATGGAACATTTACGATAAATTTAACAATTTTGTGGCTTGTCTTTTAACCAAAACTTGGGATTATATAAAAAGGGCGGCATTAAGGAATGAAGGGCTCCTCAGTTGCATTTGATTCAATAATGGTGCTACGGCTCAGTAATAAGCACTTACAATCATGTTATGTAATGAGGAAAAAGTCAAAACATTCCATTAAATCTAACAAGGGTCAGAGCTATGGCGGATGTATTGTAGGTGGTACTAACTTATCCTTTTTTTGCTCTTTATAACTCTCAGTCTATAGACCCAGACAGAGATGCATCAACATATGCACATATATATAATACGAATTCACAAAAATCTGATCACTCTGTGTATAAACACACATTTTCCGTGGCTGTTAAAGCAAAGGATCCAGGAGAAAACAAACAAATCAAGAATGTCCCTGCAGGCATCTTCCAAATTTAGCACTTCACTTGCTTGCATGTTTCTACTTCAAAGAGAAACTGCACTTATGGCTACATTTCACACATGGATCACTAGGAGCCATTATTCTGTGTTAGGGGGCGTGCAGACTGATTTATAAGAGTGCACAATAAATGTGCTCTATTTAATAGAACTGGGTAATGGAGATGAGGTGCCTTTGATCTCAATCATTATTGTTGTAGTGTTATATATTCTGCTTCTTCTCAGGCTCAGAGCCCAACCACAACAATGTATTCTTAACATGAAAACCACATGTGAAAATACCGCCAACCGTGCCACGTGAGGAAATATGTGGCGATGTGTGAGATGAAATAAACAAGACGGAGTAGTGCAAAAGACTGCAGCTCTTGGAAAATGAAGATCTGATTTCTTTAGTTACATCGGCAGTGCAGATTCTCCTAGCGTCAGCATAGCAACAGCCACGTCCCATTCCCTAACAGAACAGTCTATGACACACAGACTTGTAACCAATAAGAACTGTAATGAGACTCTAACAGAAAAAGAAAGCAGGCTCAATCTTAGGCATATTACAATAATTTATCCTAACAATAGCCATGGAATAGACTGACATAGGCAGGCAGATATGTGGTAACCAGACAGGATTAGAGTGAGATATTGGGGGGGTAGGGCTTGTGCAGTCTGCACTGGACTGTTCTGGGGGTATTGGTGAGGATTACAGACAGGAGGACTGCTCCAGAAGAACTGGAATGAGACCAAATATCCCAGAAAAAGACACTGTTGTGCTGTCGTTAAGCACCATTATCTGTAATTTACCAGCTCCTACAAACATGAGACAACAGGTCGGAGTTAAGTTGATCTGAAAATGTCAGATTATATTAAAAGAACACTGTAGTGTCTGATTACACCTGTAACTAAAACTGCAGGTGTAAGAGGCGAATGAAAAGATACTTCACAAAGCTGTCCATATTGTCCCCTAAATCCCCTCTAAAGCCCCCTCTGTCTGCTAAGTGAGTGATCTCTAAAGCTGATATCCCTCTGATGCTCCGAATTAAATGACAGGAGAGGTTGACAACAACAACACAGCCAAAGAAATAAACTGCCTCTCAGTCTTAGCAGCTATTCTGTGACTCAAGCACAAGTGTTTTTTAGTGTTTGGTTCAGCATTAGCAGCTGTAGTGCACACACCTCCTCAGCACAAGGACAGTATAAGTAACATGCTAGTAATTTCTTGGCTCTTCAAAGCTCATTCAGCTGGGAAACATTATGAGAAGCAGACTTTAATGTTCATTGACACAAGCTCGGAGCCTCTTCATAAGCTACTGTTGAGAACAGTGGAAATCAATTACTGTGCATGTACTTAACATCACCTTAAACACACATCGAAGACAGCGCACACTGAGCACAGATTGCAGAAACAACAGGACATATTGTTCCATCAGAAGCAGAAGAAATTTGACATCAGATAAAAAACACTGGAGTCATGAACTGGCAAAACACTGTCCCCATTTTCTCAAATTATTGGGAATTATCATGATTTCTTTTTCTCCTTTTTCTCTTCCTCTAGGAATATAACGTGAACACAATTAACTTGGCAAAAAATTGGGTTCACAGGTTCTTGGAGGGATTACTCTGCTGTTAAGCTTCGGAGGTGGCATATGCTGTAAAGCTGTATTTTGAGGGAAAAAATGTGATTGCTCTCAGTTTGTAATGTTTCGCACAGATTTTTAAAATATGACAAAAGAAAAGTGTTATACGCCAACTCCAATAACACCTCTGGAGTGTATCAGAAGCTGAGGACTGTTGACTGAACAACAATAACACCAAAACAACTCTTCACAGAGTTACGCAGAACCTGGTAGGTATCAAAAAACTGTAAAGTTGTTCTGACTGGTGATATAATAGGTGCTGAACTTGGAAATGTTTGGCTTTTGTGTTGCAATTCCTAAAATACAGTCACCTGATGTGGGCAACGTGCATGTACTTCAACATATATTGCATAATAAGAGGATATTTCATTAATGTCAAATAACTGTGACACCAAGAACAGGTGTATTCACATGACTGCAACAAAACAGTATTTGTCCAGGGTTCCTTCACCTTTTCCAAAGTCAAATTCAAACATTTTTCAAGCATTTTCAGGCTTTTCCAGCATCTAACACCTGTGGTAAATTACATGTTTATATACAGTATATACAGTATAATGATTATTTTACTTCTTAATTATTGTGCTTTAAAAAATTATATGTTTTTCATGACAGCCTTTAACAGAAAGATGACAAATTAAAAGGAAAACACAACAAAGTTTCATGTTCCAAAATCAGTTTCAAAGTAGATTTGACATCCTGTATAACCTACATTTCAAGCAGTTTCAAGCACTTTATTTAAAATATAAGCACTTTTCAAACATTAAAATTCCAGTGTTTTTTTAAGGATGTCAATCATCCTGAGGAACCCTTCTTCTATAAAAAGAGCAAAATGGACTCTGCAGTCAATGTTTTTCAAATCCAAATGCGGTCACAAAATAAATGGAGGGGGTGTGGTTCAGAGTTAAGTAGAAGAAATATTCAAATTAACAAAACACATTTCTTGCTGTGTAAGCAAGTCTCATCTTAGATCTCCCGGTCTTTTACACCGAACAATATCCAATATTCCTTTCACACTGACAGCTTTCCCGTTAACACGTAACATTTTGGGGGTTTACATTTATTCTAACGCCGGTTTTACGATCAAACCATGAAAGATTCATCTTCTGCATCTACATGAATTTCCATTCCTCTGCTTCTCTGCTTTGAAACAACCAATAGCAGCCCTGAGGCTCTGAGCTATATAAACACAGCCTTCTCCTATTGCTGGTTTCACCTGACAAAAACACACAGGCATGCACACACATACACACATATATATACACAAACAGCAAACCTATCAGAAAATACAAAGGGCAAAAAATCAAAGAGCAAGCACAGAGGGTAGACTGAATCAATGCATTTCTCTCCAGGTAGCTCCATTTCCTCGCTGCCCTGTGATGCTGCACACTGCTCTGTCTGCCACAAGCATTCCTCTGGTGGCCTCACTATGCCTGCCTGCAGGGGTTTGGTGCGCTAACCTGCTCAGAGTCTGAGTCGTAGTCCTCATCATCAGCGCTCAGCGACATGGCCATGGCTGGTTTTCACGCACCGTCCAGCTCACAGCAAACTGACATGGCTGCAGTCTCCTCCTCCTTCTACTCCTGATACTGCTGTCTGGCCTACAGCCCTCCCTCCTACTCTAAAGCTCCACAATACCACAAGCAGATGTAGGAAACACAGACCAGCCTGCCTCATTAATATGGATCCACTCCCTGGAAAACAGGAGGGGTGTTGGGAAGCACGGAGCCAATGGGAGGCGGCTGTGCATCAGAATATGTACTGGGGGAGTTTCTTTCTGTCCAATGAGGAGGGGAAATGCGGAGAAGGTGTTGTCATATTCATGATGGGTATCACAGGGAGAGGAGCGCAGGCTCCACACAGCCAATAGAGCCAGATGGCATCTCATTACAAAAGGCAAACACAAAGAGGCCCCACCGCCAGCAGCTGGCCTTTGGAGGGACGGGTGGGGGTGATCCAGAGCGTCCATGAAACCAATAGAAACCCCTCCATACATCCCATCCAGCCCCCTCCTGCTGAGGCTCCTCTGCCTGTTACACACTTCATGCATCCCTTTGATGAATTCATTACTTATAGAAAATTAAAATGCACATCAAATGTCAAATATAAAAGCGTTAATTTAAACGCACAATAGGTAATGTTGTGCCGCTGGGGGTCTTTCAATCAAAACAATAACAAAAGAAGTTCAGTGACGTCATGAAGTAGTGCGGGATCATGGGAGTTGTTGTCTTCACTACCACTGCTGTCATTACAGAGAGCTTCTCCCTGCGAGCATTCCTTCAGTGTTCGTCGTTCAGGAGGATTTAAATGGGAGACAAATTAAGTTCTCTTTCTATCCAAAGTTACCATACCAGGAGATTAAAGCCTCTAAAAACTCTGAAAAAAGCAGTTTCACAATCAAAATCAGTGTTTCTCTGATGCAAACGGACAGTTACTTTTCATTTAAATCACAGATTTCTGAACTTTGTTGGAAACATTTGTGTTGCAAGTTGCATTTACTTTAAATAGAGTAATGAATGTGGAACATGTAAACACAATTTGCTAATCAATACAGTTAATTTTGATTAGCATGCCTGAGCACACAGTATTTTTCACCACTGTTATATATTTAGTCTCTACAATTTGAAATAATTATGCGACGAGAGTCCAGAGAGCATGGAAAATGAACAATGTACATCTTTGTATCATTTCATTAGTAAGCATAAGCAATTTGACCTTTTTCATACAGGGCGTTAGACAAAATTGAAGAGGGTGGTATTATTTTTTTTTTCCATTCAGCCGTTAAATGAAAAGGCTTTGCTTTTGACCCTCTTATGTCCTGCTGTTCAGCTCAAGCCACCATGAGATCAAGGGATAAATTATATAGACATTAAAAGCAATTCAAGCCTGTGAATATTTACAGCTACTTACATTTTACAATCACATTTTCTTTTTCTAACGAGGTATTTTCTATAGCATCCTGAAGCCCAAAAGGCACATGCATAAATAGTTCTTAAGTAATGAGCATCTGCCTCGACTGAAAGATATGACTGAACATTTCCTTTTTCATTTCAAAGTAACGCTGAAGTGTGACAACAAACGTGCAAGCAGTGAAACAGAGAGTTGTGCATCTGGTTTGACAACTGTCTCATATAAAGTGTGTGAAAAAGAAAAGCTGTTTTTTGATCCACAGCACATGCTCCAGTACGTTAATGACTGAGTGAAGGTAGAGGTAGAATGTGTTTGGAAGATAGGGGTGTAAAAAAATAAATGTGTAACTATATCCAATATTATCAATGCATTATCCAATGTATATTTATTCTTTGTATTAAAAATAAAATGTTTAAATGTGTGGAAGAGCTCACTAATGAAAAAGTAAAATCAAACTTTAGCTGCTTTTTGTGAGTAGATAAAATCGATCAGGTCTGTAATAACGTCTCATATTGATCACAGGCTCTAGAATTGGTTGGATTGAAATGATATCATATTTTATCTGCTCTAATGAGTGTTAAGCTAAAGTGCAGATCAAAATCATATTCAATTGCACTGAAGTCAAGACACGACTAAAGTAATACTACTCTGCTATCACTTTGACAAGAAGTGAAATCTATCAAACGCAAGGCTGATTTTTAACTGATCACAGTGCAGTATTGTTTCAGCCTGTTCCTGGTTTTGAGCTGTCACTGACCAGAGTCATCAGTGGGCTGTGGCTGTATCACCAACACTCAGTCACTGCAACTCCTTCAGAACATAAACTGCCCTCCATCTGCCATCTAAGTTTCAATGTTTTCAATGTTGTGGACAGCGCAAAGAAGTTTTCACTGTTGCTGATTTTTCAAACACACACCTTCAGACTGTAACAGAAGTCGCCATCAGTCTTATAAATGTGCTGCAGTTGCCACCAGCTGTCTGTAGATGCAAATAGTTTCACTGTACCTGCGTGTGGCTATTAGTGCTGATCTTTGTGAACCGGACTGTGCTTGGCTCATTTGCATAAAAAGGGACCGACTTTGCACTAAATGCATGCATATTACCTAACACCAAGAACAAGACTCTATGTGCTGACAGCTCAGTCAGGGGTGCATCTCACCCTTTGCAGGTGATTTGAGAATTACAGTGTCTTATATGTGGATGTTTAGTCGCCACACATTCCTTTTAAGAGTTCACCTGTCGGGATGCAGCTGAATCATTCTTACCTTTACACTTTTCTTGGGCCAGTAAACCACAGGAACTCCAGTGATTGCTAACTTGGGGTCGTCATCTGCGTGTTCCTTTAAGACGACCTGGGCATCCACAGAGACAAACACAAAGAGAAAGAGAACTGTGTCATGTCTACTGAATGGTGTATGCTGTGAAAAACAGTGTGTTACTGTGTCATCTTTTTTTTTTTTACCTTTATGTCTTCCAGCAGGGCTTGTGGGTTTTCTATTCCCTCTGGAACACATTTCTTATTTTCAGGGAGCGACTCCAGCTTCTCCACCAGCGTCCTGAGTCCGCTCAGTTCAAAGTCGGTCAAATGCGTCCATTTATTCCGAGACTCTGAGGCTGGAGAGTCAGAGGGGGTTTGGGGGAACTCTAGAGAGGTGGAGCCGGGATTACAGCTGTCCTCGGAGTCAACGGATAAAACAGCTTTGAGATGCTGGCCCCTCTGGTTGTCAGGAGAGCAGGGGCCATCCTGAGCGGCTCTCTCTAGTTTGTCACCCTGCCCGTCCCTGACTTGAGTCTCACAGGAGTCCTCGTTCATGTCCTGGCTCCTGGAGTCCGAGGACGGGCTTTCTGTGTTCCCCTTTGTCTCATAGTCTGAAGGGACAGAGTGAAAGAAATATAGCTGCATGATACAGCAGTAGCATTCGCAACATGTTTGATTGCGCACACACAGCAGGTGACTCATAATATCCTGTAGTAATGAGCAGCTGCTTCACTTAATTTCACTCACCCATTATTACAGGCTCTTTGCGGGTCTCTTGAGAAAAGTAGGAGCGTTTGGTGAGGCAGTGCAGGTATCTGTCCAGGACGTACCAGCATATCTCGTAGTAGAAGGGGAAACGGAACTTGGAATGAACCTGAAAAAAGGGACAGTACTCATCAGTGTAACCCTGAGAAACCTAATATTCAGTAATCTTGCACATGTACACGTGAATACTGTTGACACTTGTGCATGAGAATGACACTTGATAGAGACATAAAACGTATCACTGACAGCAACAGCAGTGTAAAAAGATTATTACTCGTAGCGATGTGTTGTTCTCTATCACTCCAGACACAAATAAGCACACAAACTTCTTCGGGAACAAACTACAGTCTCAACAGCCAGCTTCTATGAGATGTGATTATTCTTTTAAGATAGCAAAGCTGTAAACATGAACCAGAAATCCTAGTATAAAGAAAGAGGTCATACTTCATACTTTTCTATAATATTGCCATCAGTGAACTATAAGTAAGTAAGTAACTAAGTAAACTTTACTGATATTCTAAAGAAGAATTATTTTTCTCCTAAGGAAATAAAACATCATAATGCCTGGCAGTATGAAGGTTGTATCAAATAAAAACTTGTGTTTTCACAAATACCACTGACAGTTACATAACCAAGGGCACTTCTACTGTAATAGCAAAGCAATTTCAACAATTTGATTCAAAGGTATAGAGATAGTCATATGAAATATATACAAAATATGACCTTCACTGCCCCCCATGTTTAAATGTATTTACAAATATTAAGCACATATTGAAAAGAGTACCTCTCTTCTGTGTATAATCTCTAACATTTCAAGTCCCTCCATGCCCCTTTCTTGTTAGTGTAACAAGCAACAAAAGAACACACACACAGATAAAAGTGTTGCTTTGGGCTCCCACATATCTTCCTAACTTTGCCATTTATATTTGATTTTCATTTCTAAATATTTTGCACTCTTTTCCCTTATTTCTCTTTGAATTTCAACCTATCCATCCCCCTACACACCTGTCATTCTCCTCTCTCTATGAGATGTACTATGCACCCATTTTTCAAAAACACTGACAGTTTACTGTATTGCTGTGCAGCCCAAAGTTCAGCCACACAATGGAGAATGCAGCCGGACTCCTACCTTAGTCCTATTCTCTATCTCATGGATGGTAAGCTGCATAGGAATGTTGAAGCTGTGCAGAATATTGCCTCCAAACACCAGTGTGTCCTCTGGAGTGTAGACGGCATGAATCCAACCTTAATTACAAAAAGAAATAAGGAATGTGTCAAGTATTCATGCAAATTCACATAACTGAATATACCATATAACTGTCAGGTAAAGCTTGGCATTACAGTTCACTGAGGTGGCAGCTAATCTTTTCCTGCTGGCTACTTTAAAACAGTCATTGCCAACACACCAGATGGGATGAAGAAGGTGTATCCTTGCTTAAGCTCCACTCTCTGGCATCCATCCGCTCGGTCTCCCAGGAAGACATCACTCTGCTTGCCTGACAGGACCCAGTCCTCATAAAGGGCAAGGTTATGAGAGGTTGGAGGCACAAGCCAAAACACCTGAGGAGAAGCACAGATATTTTATTTAGAGGTTATACTTTACACTTGTGGCCAGGTGAGATGAAATATCAACTCTGAAACTGCTAGTAACACTTTATATACGCATATATATTTGAAATTAAGATTTGCTGCACAAAATATCGAATATGAGCTTACTTTGTGTCCCTTGAACACATGATACCAAACAGAAGTTCCACCAAAATCGATGTGGAAGTCTGTGTAGCAGCCCTTCACACTCATCAGACAATACCTAGAGCAGAAAAGGAGGTTACAAAATAATCACAATGTAGACAAGGAGATGTGAGAAAGTACAAGTATAAACACTGACATTCATGAAATGGCCTAAAAAGAAAATAAACACAGCTCAACCGATAAGAAGGCAGCTGTAATCTCAGTTGTGTTTTGCTGAAAACAACAGCAACAAATATAAAAACACCACAAGAAATCAGTCACAAGAGCACTGCAGCATGGAAAATTGTTCACAATGGGACATCACTCCTCTGGAAATTAATTGAGGAATGATTAGCACTCCAAGACACAAAGGAGTCAGTAATTTAGCTAGATGGGAGCAGCTCTGTTTATGTGGAAATATCTAACCAACGAGGTGTATAACAAAAAAAAAACACAGAGAAATCTGTGCACAGTGTTATGTTTTGTATCCAACAGAGATGTGATCATTTCTTGAGCCACTTGGCTGCAGCACTTCAAAGATCTACCAACAAATGTCAATTAAGAAGCTAAATGGTGTGCTAAACTTATTTATTTTGATGTCATTTTGTTTGTATTTATTATTTTTATATTGTTTTTTATGTTTATACATTTATATACTATATATTATTTATTCATCAAATTTTTTCAATTTTTTCAAATATATTTTTCACTTCAATTTAGAATTTAAAAAACTCAAAATCACTACATAGCTGAACTGTCATAAACTTCTCATTTCCGTTTTGGCTCTCGATATTCTGTATCTGTATTTGTTCATGTATATGTAAAGTGACTCTGAATATCTTTAAAAGCGCTATATAAATCCAATCAATTCTTATCATTACTATTATTTTTATGCATGATGTTTCCAAGTCAGTGGGTAATTGTGCTAAATAATCATTATCGCACTTTTGATTTTAAAAAATCGTGATTATGATTCTGCCATAATCAACGATCCCTTCTGGCACGTGAGAAAATAATCAAATTAAAACAGATAATAATTTAGGGCTGCAACTCACAAATATTATGATCAGTCATAATAATAATAATTTTCCCCGAGCTTCAGAGCATCTTCACACTGCATGTATTGGTCAATGAGGCAACAGCTTCATTTTTTAATAATAAAGCGGAGCAGGTACTAAAACATTTCTAATTCCTGCATCATGTCTGCACCAACACAAAGCATCACTGTAGCAGCAAAGAACAGCTAAACTAACCACCAGTGGCTCCACTGAGATGAAAACTGTTGGCATCAGCATTGGCTGAAATAATAATGGAAATGATTTGTTACTGGATGTCCTTAGTTATTCCATTATGACCAACCCAATGCCGACCACGATCTATCAGTCTTATTCACTTAAAAATAATTAAAAAGAATAAATATAGTCAGCAGAGGGACAGAAGGGTAGTTAGTATAGTTTTTGTGTGATGGGAGGAAATATGAGCCACTGAGGTGAAAAGGAAAGGCACAATTGGTTTGACTCTTAGCTATGTGCAAATGCTGACAGCTGATTGGCTGAGAGGTGTGCAGTAGGACTACAGCTGTTATAAAACCATCCTCCACGGTGGAAAACTCTGCTGCCTAGCAACAAACAAGAGCGCTTACAGGAGATGGAAAACGCCGACCGTATGCAGCGCTCAGCGATGATAGAGTGATAGATGAGACATTCAGATGGGAGGAGAAACTGTATTTGCTACCAAGGAAGCAGCAATTTCCTCCAAGTATTTTCTGTATCTTTCTTCCTTTTTCTCCTCAGACTGACACACAGCACGGCAGAGATGTTTGTGAGACAAAATCCAGTAAAGTCATACCTTTGCACTTTAGGGTACTTCATATCTGAGATTACATTGGTGGCTTCTGTTTGGCTGTGTTTCAGATCAGGAGGCCACATGTTGTCCACCCAGTCGACTTGATCCACCTGGGAGCGGGAGAAGAATGCTTTTTAAGCCATCAACCGGTGTCGTTCGTCACACTTTGTTTAAATTCAGCACCAGATTTGTAACCTTTCAAATGTAATTTATGTCAAATATTAATTAATGTTTTTATATTTTGTGATTCCTTTGTTTATTTATTTATTATGTTCATTATTGTTATGTGTTTTGTGTCTGAAACCCCTTAATTGCTCTGCTGCCTGTTCTGGCCAGGTGGTCTTGTAAAAGAGACTCTAAATCTCAATGAGACTTTCCTGGTTAAATAAAGGTTATAAATCACACAGACAGTCGTGTTATATTACCACTGTGGGCCGCTTGATGAGGTTCTCCAGCTTAGTGTGGCTGAACTCTAAGCTGATGACATTGAAGAGTTTGTCCCGCTCTTCCTCCGGTGTCTCATAATAACGGACAAACTGAGCCATGCTCATCTCAGAGCCTTTCTGAGTGCTCACATCCATCACGTCCACAGACCGACGACTGCCTGCAAGCAACACCCAGGACACAAGTTGACGTTAAGCTTTGAGTACTTCCACTGTCATTTACATGTAAAACCATCTCACTGTAGTTTGTCTGACAACAATCTAGCATGCTAAAGTGGTATTTATACAGAGAAAATGTGTATTGTGCTATTTGACTGATTTAATCATGGACAAGTGGATCCAAATGCATGTAATTCATCATCTTCCCCACTAGATGGAGCAACTACGCCCTAATCCCATCCTGATTTTATTCCTTTCAGGCTCCACCTGACACAGCTGTATTTTAATGTGTAAGAAAACTGAAACAGAAATATTTTATGTTAACATTTTTTTTTACTAAATAATAATAATGGATAAAAGGGCAACATAATAGACTACAATGGATTTAAAAAATACACAATATGAGAAAGTAGAGATATACTATTATCATCCATCACACACCTGTGACAGATATTACTATTATTATCATTACTCGTTAGGCAATATCCTAAAGAGGAGAATAAAGTGAACAAAGAACAGTAGTAATATTGAAACAACAACATGTTATTTATGTAATTAAACATTCAGCAACTCGGAAATGTTTTGACTGATTATTACTGGCTGCAGATATTGTTTTGGTGTATCCTTTTTCTTCTGCTAGGTGCAATACTTTGACCATGACCACGACCATGAATCAGGCTATATGATACTTTTTAGGGAACTCCTCATCATAGCAGGTCATCCCAAAAGCAAAAACCCACTGACCTTCATCAGCTATTATGGTCTGAATTAGCAGCTACTCTCCCCCTTTCTAGATGCTCATTATGTTTGTTCTTTAATCCCTGTAATTGCTAAATTAGGAAGTAATCGGTCTATGTGCTACTTACCAACTAAGCCTTTAATTTCACTGACTGTAAATTCTGGATCAGGCATTCTATGAAAGAGAAGGATTGATGGCAATAGTAAATAAAACATACATATGCTGGTATTGTGACAACCTTAATCTGTAAACTAGTGAATTCACAGAAATGTCTTCTCACCTGATCCCAAGTCCGTCTTTCTCTTTAAAAATGAGCGGGGTCCTAAGAGCCTCCTTTTGCACATATTCATAAGAGAAGTCTGAAAGAAAGTGGGTGTGATATGGACATAGGAAATAACATTAATTATGGTAAAAACATTCATCTTGGCTGTCAATCTGATTGCAAATCATAATAAAACCACCAATAACAGTTGATTTAAAGAAGTATAAGCCTTTAGGTGTTACTTTACCTTTACCCTCCATTGAGTGGACATATTTGGCGTTGTAACTGTCACTGACAAGCTTTTCCTCCACACTGAAACCTCTGATGTTCACGATTTCTTCAACATCGGACAAATCCTCGTTTTCGTCGTACATCCTCCGGCAGATGGAGCGCTGCCATAGAAAACGAGATGATTTACATGACATAAAACTGAAACTGGGAAAACTGTGGCGCTTTTTTATCATAAGGGCCCCTCTGACTCCAGAAAACACCCAGTGTGACTGATGAATGAACCTGTATTTTATTCCTAACTTTAAAACTGGAGTAAATGGCTACATGCATGATTCTTTCTGTAGTAACGTTACAATAGTAGCATCATTTGTCCTTAAAGGTGACGTCAAGCACAATATAAGCAATAAACGACACTTGTCCTGGGAAAAGACAGTGGTTGGTACGTTACTCCACAACGATACATGTGAAATGTTTGCAGGTTTATCTTGTACGTACGTCCGCTGAACTATTACATATGCACAGTAAGTTACAGCATCTAAAATGCGAGAG
Organism: Serranus cabrilla; assembly: GCA_903364295.1. Lineage (NCBI taxonomy): Eukaryota > Metazoa > Chordata > Actinopteri > Perciformes > Serranidae > Serranus > Serranus cabrilla. The sequence goes on from CAFUXE010000339.1 coordinate 468,021, forward strand.
CTATCGTTTCTCCTCATGGTCTCTAACTTGCACAGCTTAGGTGACTTGACAAACATCCCAGCGTTTGCAGTTGCAGACGTTAGCTTAGCTAACTAATTAGCTCGCTGCCAATCTCGCTTCATAAGCTAACGTTAACACGGCAGATGGTACACACCAGCCTGCGTCCAGAATCAGCACACGTTTCCGCGGCCTGAGCCATCGTCTCTTATCAATGTTTTCCAGTCACTCGGTTTCGGAAATGCATCTTCGTGCGTAGTGAAGTTAAAGAAACACTTAGCACGCTTTTCAGGTTCAAAACAAGGGAACCATGTTTTTGTGTATTACGTCACCGCCAGGAACCAAAACATTGTTGGACAACGTCACGGCATGTTAGTTCACTGCTTTTCAACTGGTTTCACAAAGAAGAAGCATTTATCACATCAGTCTGTTTGTTTGTGGTTGAAAGCATAAAAAATAACATTATGTTTAAGCCTCTATTATATTATGGTTCATCATATCATAATAAAGAAAACAAGCGATAAAATAGCTGGTGCTTATCAGGGAAACATCTCTTTATACACTTTCATTCATTCTTGTAGTAAAATGTATATTTCTGCATATTGGGCGTGACATGTGTCACGTGGACTCATGCAAAGCACCGTTCAATCGCTCAAGTAGACAACAGAATATATATTTTTTATAATCACTACACATTAAGCGTAGTAATTACGTGAGTATTAACCGAGGCTGAATCGTAAACCGAGGAAATGCAGTCGTCAGTTGACTCAGTAGCGGATGTTCGCCTCGGAGCGCGCAGGCTTATGGGTAATGTAAGGTGCAGGCAGTAGCTCCACACGCCAAAGAGTGGTGGTGAAGAAATAGCTTCCGCAGTTCCGTCAGCTGGCGAGGGTGCATGTTTTGTAAGTGTACACTGTTGGCATGTTGAACGTTTGTTTCTGTCGTGTTCCGCAAGAGTAACAAGGTAACTACGCCAGCGCTGCCCGCCCGGTCCTTTGATGAACGGCAGCAACATGAGCCTGAACGAGCACTCACTGCAGGCTCTGTCCTGGAGGAAGCTGTACCTGAGTCGAGCTAAACTGAAGGCTTCTAGTCGGACATCAGCTCTGCTTTCTGGATTTGCTATGGTAACACTGCCTTTAAACAACCCTGTCACTCCTCTGTAGATTAACCAGTCATATTACACAGTGTTTGCACGCTTATAAAGTTGCTTCCTGCTTCCTTTTCCTTCTTTCCAGGTGGCTATGGTTGAAGTGCAGCTGGACAACAGCTATCCTTATCCCCCTGCTCTCCTTATTGCCTTCAGTGCCTGCACTACTGTGCTCGTGGCTGTTCACCTGTTCGCTCTGATGGTCAGCACTTGCATTTTGCCCAACATAGAGGCTGTCAGCAACGTGCACAACCTTAACTCTGTGAAGGAGTCTCCACATGAGCGAATGCACCGACACATTGAACTGGCATGGGCTTTTTCAACGGTTATAGGTACTTTACTATTCTTAGCCGAGGTGGTTCTACTCTGCTGGGTTAAATTTTTGCCAGTTAAACCCAAATCCAGCAATAATACAGTTTCAGCTGGTGTGGCTGCTGCTATCACGTCCACCTCTATTATGGTCCCCTTTGGTTTAGTCTTCATAGTCTTTGCTGTGCATTTCTACCGCTCCTTGGTTAGCCACAAGACTGACAGACAGTTTCAGGAGCTGGAGGAGCTCTCTAATCTCACCAGGCTGCAGAATGAGCTGGACAACAGAGGGGAGTCTTCAATCCTGCAGTCTCCAAGCTCACATTTCCCATAGTGAAGTATTGTGGTACACATCTGTGGTGGAACTCTGCTGCTTGGGATATCTCCAAGCTAGAAGCCACATTATTGGCTTCAATCATTTTTTATAGGAATGAAGATGTCTCACCTCTTTGTTGTGAAATTTCATTTTTGTGAGAAGAGTTGTATTTTTTAGAAAACACGTTTGATCAACTGTGAACTTACAAATCTGCCAGAATGCATGACTTGAAATTGAAAAGCCTTAATTGATGTCTTAATCAAGAAAGTTGCTTGATTATTGCTGAATAACTTGGAATCCTGTCTGTTGCCTGCTGCATTTAAGACTGCATTGTTAATATTACCTTGTTGTGTTTTGTAAACCACAAGTATTTAACGATTTCCTCTTTATTCAGTGTATATGATTTATTGTAATGTCCACCAGTTGTTTTTGTAATGCTTCACTGTGTAGACTGACTGATCAGCTGCTAAAACTACAGTATTATTAGGATGGTATATATGTTGACATCTGTAGCACATGCTGTCGTGTTAAAATAAACGCTTTTTTAACCATATGGCATTTAAAGTTTAATTTATAATGTTATCTATATAATTTACTTGCAGGTACTAACAGGCTAAGCAAGTAACACCTAGAAAAGTTTAGAGATGTAACATTTTAAGTGCATGAGTTTCTCATCTCCGTTAATGCAGATAAACAAACTGAACCAGGCCTGCAGGATGGTGAATTTTCATTTATCCTCTTGACCCAAAAATGTCTTGCTCACATTTCAGCCTTTGTGAAGTACTTGTTCATATTAGACACCAGTGTTCCTCTCTGCTTCATTTTGTCTCACATGCCCTGCATTAGCATGTTATTTTCATAATTTTTTATCGGTGAGTGTGTCATCGAGTGGAAACTTGCTGTTGATCCTCTCAGTGTAGGCTGACTGGGCTTCCCTTAAAACCAACTGCATATCCTCCAGGTGTTGCTTGGGGAAAAAATATATTATAATATTACATATTTATACAATAATGCATTGGGAAAAGTGCTATGACCATTTGTAAACTATGCAAAAGTATCAACAGTGATCTTTTTTTTACCTGTGGAATAGGATACTTTGTCGGTGATGGTGCTTCATTCCTCCCAAAATCAGACAGGGTCCCACATTTTGCAACTCCATCCACCCAAAAGCCTTCGTAAAGCTGGCCTTTGTCAGAATAGTAGAACTTTCCACCACCATTCTTCTTGCCATCTCGCCAGGAGCCCTCATACCAATTTCCATTTACTTGAATGCAAATGGGAGTAAAATTTTAAAATCCATCATCTTGCACCACTACACTTTATTCTAGATTTTCAAAAATGTATGAAAAGCAAAGTACACCTACCAAATCGGATGATGCCCTGTCCATGATTCTTATCAAACAGCCACTCTCCCTCATAGATATCTCCACTCTCGTGATACATCCTTCCCCAGCCACTTCGATGGTCCTCACTCCACTCCCCCTCATAAACTGCTGAGTTGTTGTAGAAGTACCTTCCATACCCCTAAAGAGATATAAAATTAAGCAAAATAAATGAGTGTGCATTCATGTTACGGTGTGCTTGTATGTGTAACAGTATATAAAATGCATACATGCTTCTTTCCATTTTTCCATCCACCGCAGTACTTCCTTGCATTCTGCTTGGTTTCTGGGACGAGCACACTGTAGGTACCATGCCCATCAGGTTTTCCATATTTCCACTCTCCATTATAAATGGCACCAGACTTTTTCCACAGCTGAGTTCCATTCCCTTGAAAAACATAAGCATATATGTGTTGCCATTGTGTGAGCCAGAGTGCTGTGCATCAAAAGCAGGTGTTCATACATTTCTCTGTGGTTTGGTGAAGGCTCAAATTAAAAGTAGTAACTCACCGTGCTTCTTGTTGTCCTGCCACTCTCCTGTGTATTCGTTTCCACTGACTGAGAAAACTGTGCCCCTCAGTCCACATTTCTGTGACTGAATATCCAGCAATGTTGACAATGGAGGATTTCTTTTAGATGTTTTGAAATATGGCATGGCTGGGCGTAATGATGAAAACCCTATGAAACAAATAACAGGTTAGGCTATGTCACACCAAATATGAACACATCTATTCACAAAAGGAGACCAAAAAAAGAGGATTTATAATAATATTGATATAATCTATTAGACATGTACACATATCATTAGAGCATCTGCTATAGTGCTGATAAACTAAAATAAAAAGAATCATACCAAAAGCAAAATATAGGATGCAAACTAGTACTCACAAACCCACTTAAAGGATCAATTTAAATTTGAATAAGCATGTTAGCTAGAAGGTACGCTAGTTAATAGCTAGCTCGTTGACGTTCATTAGTTAAACTAACATTAGCTACAATACAGTGTAACTTAACGCCGGATGCCAGACACGCAAACTTGTACCTTAGCGATGTGTATTCACCAAGCTGTGTACTTAAACCATATGCAGCTACCGGATAAATTAAGAAAACTTATTAGACAGCTGAGTTAGCAGTACACTTAACTATCTGGTGTCTGGGAGAGCCGAGCATTCGTCGTATCCTAGCAACAGAATTGTGTACTGTACTTGGTGCAGTGTTAATTAAATTAAAAATCAATTTAAAATTAGAGTTGAACGTATCTACGAGGCTCACTTGCTGTCTATGTCGTTTTATAATTTTATGTTAATTATTTTCATTGTATTTTAATGTCTTCGGGTCTTTTACAGTCTATGCTTCGGGTTCAACCACGGTTGTCCGGACAGTGTTATACGACGTGCGCATGCGCTCTGCAGCCCAGTTAAAACCGCTCCAGAGTGGACAGTCAGTCTGTGTGAGGAGAGATTTGGGGTAAAAGCTTGTGAAGCCGTCCTCCTTGTTACATCAGCTTCTGGACCACAATGTCCAAACCGAAGTTTCAGACGGAGTGGGAGGAAATTGATGAGGAATATCAACAATTACAGGTGACATACAACACTAAAAGGAGTACATAATGTACGGTAACGCTAGATAGCTGGCTGTAGTGTGTCGTGGATGGCACTGACAGCAGATACGTTAGTTTGGATGGCTCTTTCCTATTCGCCATTCATCCTCAGCTGAGCCGTAAACGCAGCTTTGAGCTGTAGCCAGTAACTGTGCCGTTGATCGTAATATCTAAAGGGTGAAATATGTCCCACTTGCTGTTTGTCATATTTGATTTTACTGTAACATCCGTGTTTTACAGCCGCTAACATTAGCAGCAGGTTTCAAGTGCTGCTGCTAGTGTGGCGGCTAATGATCAGCTAACCTTACAGTAACATAGCCATCCTCATAGCGTAGTACTGTACGACTGATTCATGTAAACTAAATGATTCTTGTTAAAGTTACTCACAGGTCGCAAACTCAACTTCACGCTGTTGCTTTGCTTGAGTAAATTATGTCGTGGTCATTGAATGCATCATCATTCATCATAACCACGCTAGCTCCTGTTCGCTAGCTAGCTAACTTGTAACAACAATATAAGTAGCATTCATCGATAAAAGGAGTTAATATCGCTGACTTTGAGGTATAATATGTCATCATGTGTTCTGTGGTGTTGTGGCATGACCACCCATTTCCTCATTCTGCTATCAGATAACCCGAGGCATAGACCTGTGGTATGTGATGCCATCAACATTTAAAATCTGGAGCTGCTCCACAGGGAAAGATGGTGAAGGTGACTGTCAACTGGGATTTTTCTAAATAAAACTAGCATATTCTGGTGACTTACTCGTGAAATATTGCAAAAGGAACAGTCTCCCATTCATTGCCAGTGCCTTTATTTCAGATTGAATATTTTTACACCTGTGCATCAAGCCCTAACTTGAGGGTCTGTGGGTTCAAAGAAACTTGGTGATGTACTCATTGTTTGGATTGCGGTCAACCTTTAGAGAAACACATCACTTTAACTGGCCATGTGTATGTTAACATTATTGGGTTGAGGAAAAAAGTGTGCAGTTTTGATTGCACATTTTCACACAATTAGAGTAAGTTGACATACACAATGAAATGAAACTTTGATTGTGGAAGTCTTTTAACAAAGATTGACCTTGTAAATTCTATGTATGTAAGAAGTCAGGTTAAGGTCTGTATTGGATGTCATGGACAAGTCTAACCTCAGACCACAGATCATCTGCACTGACTGTGCTTCCTTCCCTCCTCACACTCAGTCTCATAGACAAGTGCTGATGGGACAAGTGAGGCCAGTGTTGTGAAGGCTACATGGTCTGGTCCACCATCATAAATTAATTTAAACAGGAAAAAGTGTTGCGTAATACAGTGTCATGGGCTGTTTGTGTTCTGACACAAGGATCAAACAAGATTTCACAGGTTGAAGCATTTATATCTCCACTGAATAGAAACTCTGTACAGGCTCATCTCTGTTGTCTATTGAGAATCTTTTAAGCTTGACCAAAGATTTGTGTGAGATTAAAATGCATAGATACAAAGACGGTCTTTCAGAGGAATATGACAAATAAAACTCAAGTTTATTTATGTAATAATGCATCAACAGTATTTTATTTTATTTTGATACATTTATGACTCCAGAAAGGCACATGTCCATGTATTACGCATTACTGCGAGTCAGCAAATTCCTCTGTCCTTATAAATGTTGTTTTTGTTTGATTACTAGGAAACTCACAAAATCTACAGACAAAAACTTGAGGAGCTCACCAATCTTCAGGCAACATGCAGTAGTGCCATCAGTAAACAGAGAAAATGCCTAAAAGACCTAAGGAGCAGCTTGTCCAGGTAAGTATTCTCTCCTCTGGTTGGAAACCCCATTTCTATATTTCTTTAATAGATAATTTGCTTTCACTACAAGCATTACACTTATTCATCCTTTGTTTGTGGCTGTTCTTTCAATCTTTCCCACTCATTGTCATGTTGTCTCCACAGGTGTTCAAAAGCGTGTGACGAGGAAGAATTAAAACTAATAAAGGACATCAGAACACAAATCAAAGAAAAAGAAAATGTCTTCTTCGATATGGAAGCATATTTGCCAAAGAAAAACGGGTCAGTACTTTCTCATGTCTGCAATTCACTCATGACGAAGAATGAGCTTTTTACTGATGAGTTTTTCGTGTGTGATTTCAGGCTGTACCTGAGTTTGGTCCTGGGCAACGTGAACGTAACGCTCCTCAGCAACCAGGCAAAGTATGTCAAGTATTCAGCCTTCAGGACAGCAGGGAAAGTATGTTTGGACTATGGATTTGTGTCTTTTTGACCTCCATTTATTTACGCAGGTTCGCCTACAAAGACGAGTATGAGAAGTTCAAGCTTTATATGACAATAATCCTGATGTTTGGAGCAATAACCTGCCTCTTCTTTCTCAACTGTCGGTGAGACCACATCTTCCCCCTCTGTCATTATTGCTGTGGCTCATTGAAATCTAAAGAGTGGCTCATTTGTGCATTTTCTCTATTTTGTTTAGAGTCACTGATGAAATCTTCAACTTTTTGCTGGTGTGGTACTACTGTACATTAACCATAAGGGAAAGCATCCTCATGAGTAACGGCTCCAGGTGTGTTGTGACATCCATTGTCTCCATGATTGCAGTAGTATTTAGAATTACTGGGGTTTACAACTTTACATATCTTCCTCTTCTTATGCTTTTCAGGATCAAAGGCTGGTGGGTGTCTCACCATTATGTATCCACCTTTCTGTCAGGCGTGATGCTCACCTGGTGAGTTTTTGTCTTTGGTTTCACATTATTTGCAGTTAGCATACATGAACATGTGTTAAAAAAAATCCTGCAGCTGTTTTATTTTTTGTTTATCCTTGCTTCTTTCCACAGGCCGGAGGGTCCCATGTATCAGATGTTCAGAAGCCAGTTCCTCGCTTTCTCCATCTATCAGAGTAAGACTTTATTGTGTGTCTTTATTCACTGTGGGCTCTCTAAGCTTAAGTTGAATGATACATTTATTTAAGAGGTCTGTTTGAGACAATTTTCCTCAGTTATAATCATGTATTTTCTCACCCAAACATTAAGTGGTTCATCCTCAAAAAGCAGCATTAACTTATACACAGATAAACAGAAAAGCATGTAGTCCCTCCTGTTGTTGTGGGTTCCTTATAGCAGACACTGCATTTCACAGGGGTTTTGTTGACTTTGATAGTGTGTAGCCACACTTTGGGATATTTGAGGCGCTCGGCCATGTGCTGTCAGTCAGTATTATATCAGCTACACACACCAGCTGTGGGAGAATGTATCTTTGTTATGTAATTAATCTGGACCTTTACATCAAAAATCAAAACGGATGACAGAACCCAAATCTAAATAAAAGAGCTTATGAAATATACCATTTATACTAGAATTCAAAACTCAATTTAGCCTGTGCTCTCACTTTAGATCTGTCACGCTATGGTGTGACAGCAGACCAAGGCCAGAGCAGGTCAAGGATCACCTGCAGCGAGTCTGTTTGCTCAGTGTGGTTAAATGCTGTGTAAACATGATTAGAGCAAGAGAACACAACCTTCTTCAAACTAATAGCTGGCACTAAATACACTCAGCTTCACCGGACATACTTGGACATAAAGGTCCTGATGAATCAAGAGCTCATAAATTACATTAAATAATCATGGCTCAGGTTTAATCTTGGCATTAAGTGCACTTCTGTGTTCAACATTTCTTCTCACCATAATACAGAAGTGAAGTCATTTCACACACACGGGTGGTTACAGCCAATGCTTTGTATATCACATGTAAACTCATGATGTGGTAACACATGTGATGGGGCTCTCTGGTTAGGGTTGATTGGTCATCTATCAAATGCAGCTTGAACTTTAAAAAAAAAAAACATTTTATGACTTGATAGCCTGTGCTGATAAGCTGTGCTGACATATGAAATAGATCACGGGGAAACTAAAGATCTGTTCCTCACCTAACTGTGTTGACTTTGCTCTAATCTGTTATTCTTGCGCTCCATTTGTCCTCCAGGCTTTGTCCAGTTCCTCCAGTATTACTACCAGAGCGGCTGCTTGTACAGGCTGCGAGCTCTGGGAGAGAGAAATCAGCTGGACCTCACAGTGGGTACGTTGTAAGCTATTTTTGGTGTTCGCCATTTCAATCGTTTGAACTCTCGAGCCATCTGCAACACCATGTCTGGAAAAATAGGGTAAAGGTGAAAGATGGAGACAGTTGTTAACATCAGCGTGCTGCCAAGCAGATGTCGGAGTAAACTGAGAACCTCCAGTGCATTTGCTTCTCAAAGCATCTCTAATTGACAACTGGGTTTGTGTAGTATTCTGTGTCATGTTGTCCCAAGGTCACTGTTACAGTTTTGTGTCTCCGCAGAGGGATTTCAGTCCTGGATGTGGAGAGGCCTCACTTTTCTTTTGCCGTTTCTCTTTTTTGGCCATGTAAGTTAAATATCAAACTATAGCTTTATCACCAAATATTTTTAAATTCTCACCAGCATTTATTTTTTTGAGAGTTTGCATCAGCTGTGGAGAAAGATATGAATCAAATTGAAATTTGCTCGTGCAAACAGGGCATGCAGGGGACATTATGAAAAACAAAGCCTTCTCCTCTTTCACAGTTTTGGCAGCTCTACAACTCGGTGACCCTGTTTCGCTTGGGAAGACGTGAGGACTGTAAGGAGTGGCAGGTAAGGATCACACTGGCAGATCCGTTACTTAACTCTCCGTACCACACAAACCACTGGCAGGCTTGAAACACGTTTTTAACACCAAAATTACACCGTTTATCATAGCCAGAAACTTAAGGAAAGTGATATTATCATCTTATTTCTAACGATACATGGAGGAAAATCATGTGTGACTGAGGCTTCGATTAGGAAAGATATCCAGATCTAAATGATGGTGATACTTCATGAAAAACACTGAAATAGAAACTGTTTGCACTAACTAAATATTGAAAAATGAGGCCACAGTGAGCAAAAAATGTGACAGAAGCAAAACAACGACCTGAAGCTGCTCTGGGGTTTAGAGGGTTAAATATCAAGTGCTTAACTCAGTTTCTTTCTTGAAGTGACCTGTGATAAGATCTGGTGTCATATTGTTGTGAAAGAATGTTATTCACACCTTCTTAACATGTCCGAGCCCTTCAACATTTCAAAACCCACATATACTTTCCGTTCCAAAGAAGAAGTGCGTGTCGTGACGCGTCTGGAAATCAAACCACTCTTTCCTTTCTCTTGCAGGTATTTATGCTGGGAATGACATTTCTCGTCCTATTCCTGGGAAATTTTCTAACCACGTTAAAAGTCGTCCACCAAAAGGTCCAGAAAAATCAAGAAAAGGTGCAAAAAAGTGACTGAGACAAATGAAAAAACTGAAACCTCAGATTCTTACAAACGGCCAGTAGTTTTTGAAGCAACACGCACAATCGCTCGATGGACTGACCACCGTACGATCAGGCCGAGAGCAGACGGAGCTGAAACCACTGTTTCTCTCAGGCTTTGATGGCAGCAGCAGCGTCCAGCCAAAGTATCTGGCCAACAGGCTTCTGCTTTCCAGTGACTCGTCGTCGATGTTGCTGCACAGTCAACACAAAGTGGTGTTCACTTGATAGACAAACAGTTTGTCGCTTTATCTTGTATATAAAAAGTGAGCGGGAAGAATGTGTTTTTATTTGGGTGTTTGTGTCAGCGCATGAATCCGTCTGAGAGCCTTTTGTTCAAATCATATGCAACTAAAAGAGGGCAGGTAGCATCGGCCAACCGAACAGAATATAGTTTGCCTTTGAAGACCAAACGTCTGTCAGTAACTTCATATTCCTGTGAAGTAGCACTGGTCAAACTGTCGAACAAAATTGGACATGTTCAACTTGGCACTGCGCTTCATTTCTTGAATTATCTAACTTTTTATGTGTAGTTCTGAACTTCCTGTTGTGCTATTTCACTGCTAACCAGTATTTTTTACTAGAATTCATAAAAGGTAAACCTGATACTTGACTGCCCTTCAATTTCAGAAAAAAAATCTCCTTTTTGTGTCTGTTTTTTTTTGTTATTTCCTGAAAAGAATAAGGACTACAAGGGAATGCAACACTGTTTGTCCCTTCAGGCAGTGGTTACAAAAGCCATATTTGTTTTTTTTTTAATGATCTAATGTCTAAACTTGGTTAGGTCACATGAACACAGACATAAAACTTGTACTGTCTCTACAAGAAGGGTTGTTCTCAGTGAGGATAAGAGGGGGTTTTCTTGTGAATTCCTCCTTAGTGGTTACACGTTTATGTTCTCTTTAACATAATGCTAACAAACTGTAATACATACTGTAGTGGTTTAACTTTTCCTTCAAGCTAATCTAACATTGTGTCATGATATAAGAAGAGTTAAAATGAGTTTAACACTTGAAGTCCATGCACAGAGATGTGCTGAAATAGATATACATGCTGGTAGTTCCCATCTTAATGTATTATGATCAAATGCTGCTATTAGCGTTGGTACTGTAAGACTGAGAAACAGAATGATGATTTAATATGTGCTGGATTTTTTGTTTTCTAACTCCAATCAAGATACTTAATAAAACATTTGTATGAATTAACTTATGGCCAAACGCGGAGCTTTCGCTCTAGTTCACTGTAGTGTTGTCTGGTTCCTGTTTCATGCTTGTGTGAAAGTAGGATTTTGTTTGTTTTTCAGCAATGTCGGGTCTCTAATGCCTTATTCTCCCTCTCACTGCAAAAAAAAAAACTGTTTTATTTTGAAAAATCCAAAGACAGTAGCGTTTTTTATGTCATATCCCAGAGAGCAATCATGCTGAGGAGAATCACTATTTATGTATCACTTTTATTGAGGGAAAATTGAAGCATGTTGAGTTACAGAACCAAAATGTTACATTTTAAGCGAGAGCTGCCAGAATGCACAAAACAACTTGATTTCCTCATTTTTATGATGTAGCTACAATGTTGTCATCATTTCAAGACTGTGACTGGTGCCTGAGTGTGATCAGTATCGACAGACAGTTGACAATTTCTCAATCTGTGTACATTGTTGTAAAAAAAAATATATTAATAATTAAACACCTAACTAAAATCTGTTGCTCTTTCTGTGTTTCTTGTGCAATGGGACAGAACTTTTTTGCATTTATCTCAGTGTTCCTGGAATTACTGTGTGGAAAACCCTGGATTGTGCAGCCACTGAACACATGCAGTTTTTCCAACACTAGTGGGCGCTGTTGGTAAAGATAATGAGCTCCCTGCCTTCAGGTTGACACAGCCCCAAAACAAATTCTGGTTCAGTGTTTTGTTTTACTGGAAATGAACTAACCTTGTTGGGTGTTGACCAACTTTTTTTTCTCAAGACTGTTAAAGCTACAGTACCAAGATATATTGAATTCAGTGGTGGAATATCGACATTACTTAAGTACAAATTCAAATTACTTGAGTATTGTTTTACTCTGCTGCATCTCAGAGGCAAATACTGCACATTTTCAGATCACAATAAAATCTTTGCTAAGGTTACTGTAACTTGGCTTGACCTTTCCTGTGCAATTAAAACCATATTTTTTCCAAAATTGAGGATTTGTCCCTTTTATGTGTTGAAGAAATTCTTCTTCAGCTGAATAAACTCTTAAAACCTTCTTGGTTCAGCTTGTTTTCAATACAAGAACTAACTGTTCAAATTCCCCCACTAGAGATACATTCACAACACAGGTTTGTAAACATTCCAATGTTTTTTTACCAGAAAGAAATGTATAAAATGCTACAAATGTCTCATAGAAAAGTTTTTTTAAAAATACATTGACAGCGGGCGTTTCAAGTTGCACATAATTTTTCTGTTGCACAAAAATTGTCTTTCCTGTTACGTCATTTTTCGTGTAGGCTGATGACGCAATGAGGCCCAAACTTACAGCAGCTAGTGAGGCCTTTCTGAGCCAGAGGTCAAACAGCTGTTTCCACATCATCTTTGGTCTCAGAGTGTCCAACGGCTCTTAAAGTGAATGAGTGGTTTTCTTCAGTGGAGTCCTCAAGAACGTGTTGTTACCTGGACTTCACAAGACGACACATTGCTTCCTTCTCTTGTGGTTCTTTTGTTTTCGATTGAAGGCCAAAGTTCTTTTGGTGGCCTCCCTGAAAATGTCTTCCACGTTCTCCTGATACTTTGCCGAACACTCGAGGTAGAGCTCCGCATTCATCTGCTGCCGGGTCTCCTCGCCCTGCGTCAAAAACCAACCCAACATTAGCACCAAGACTGAGACTGTATATGTATGAAAAATGCACATTTGGAAGAGATTGTTAATGTATTGAAACTGTGGTTCAGTGATTACTGAACACTTACCAGGAAGAGACTCAAAGTGACCACAAAAAAACAGAAAATGACTACAAACACAAACAGTTTTGCTCCTATGTAGCACAGGTGCTGGGGCCCGTTGTCTCATAATCCACGTGTGGTTGTCTGCTCTGGTTAGGGTGTTTCCTTTTGCATGTTGCAGTTAACATCCTGCGACTTCAAGCAAACGTTTTTCTCCAGAAAATTAAACGTCTTTCTGTCTGCCTCACCTGTGTGTACGTGATGGGAGCCTGATCCAAGGCCCTGAGCTTCCTCGCACACTCCTTATCCTTCCTGAGGTCGGTCTTGCAGCCAATCAGGATAACCGGAGTCTCCCGACAGAAGTGCTTCACCTCTGGGTGCCACTGGGTAAACAACAGAAGAATTTAACATGAGTTAATCTTGTGTCCTTGGAAAAACAAAAATATAAAAGATATTAATATTATTCTCCACTTTTCCTCAGGTAAATCTTCTGATCAACACATTCATTCATTTTCAAAGATGTTACCCTTTAAATGTCACTTTGTTTCTGTAATACCACTGTTGATATGAAAATAAAAAAGCATTATTTTCTGGTAAATTACATTCTTTCCTTTAACAGTATGGCATATGCCAATGTAGATTTTATTTGTATTTTCTGACCATTGAAAAATGAAAACATTATTTCTGCCACCAGAGTTTGTGCTTTAGGATCACACTCTTTGAGAAAAGAGAAAGTTCCAGTCCCACCTGCATACACAGGGGGTTCAATGTCCACATGCAGGCTCAGTGGCATGAGTTAATCATAGCTATAAGAATGAAGCCAACTCCAACACACCAGCCTCTAACAATCATTTACAAACTGAATGTGAAAAGCAAACCTGAAACGTTAATGTTTCTTAGTAATGATTACCTTTATCATGACATTCTCATAGCTGGTGGGGTTGGTCACATCAAAGCAGACCATAACTAAATCCACTTCTTGGTATGAAAGCGGCCGCAGTCTGTCATAGTCATCCTGTCCTGAAAGAAAGAATGCACACAATACATGTTGACTGATAAGTGTACCAGAGTGCACATTTGCAAATACAGTTCCTGTAGACTGAATAAAAGCCGTCTGGTTTGGACGCCACAGCCTGAACACAAAGATACGATGTATGCTACAAAGTCAGAGTCGATGTATGAAACCACATCCTGGCTTCAGCTTCCTTTGACGCTGATGTAAGGAACCCTGCTGCAATCATATAGAAGATAAGCTGCCCACACAGTCTGTCATGTTTTTCCCTGAAAATGACTTTAAAAACTGTTCCGCTCACACAGGAACTTCTTACTTTTACCACAGTTTGAGTACTCTGTATGAATCTATACTGGTGGTATGCAACACCTCAAGTTAGCTAACACTAAATGTAGTTTTTATTCACTTATGTTCCAGTTATAAACACAAAAGTTCATCTGTAAAAACAGATAAAAAGCCATTCCTAAAATTTACATTAACTAACACCACTTCTTCTTCTCTTGAGTGGACAATAAAAATACATGATTTAGCGTAAGTGTAAAATTTAAAAATATTTCAGATATCTTGTGAAAATAAGTAAACAGCAGCATGACTGACATTCCCTGGACTGCACAAGAAAAAAAAATATTATTTAGGAAAATAAATCCAATCACAAATATCAGAAAATATCAACATTAAAATAACACAAAGTAGAATAAATATTAGCCTGACTCTATTATTGACCTGTGACTAAAGTAAAAATATATATTAACTTAGCTGTTTAAATGAAATCACACATTCAGAATGACATTAAATGGGGGCAACATGAAAAATCTAAATAACAAATGTTATTTTTATGTACAAAGAAAGTCCAAAAATGTTAATCAACTCTCCCACATCAAATAAGTAAAACTCTAATTTGTTATTTCATCAAGTATTAAAGCTGGAAAACAATATTGGACATATTGGAATTCTTAATGTAGGAGGTGTTCAAGGTGGAAGAAAAGGCTTTTACTAGATTTTTGTAAATTTGCCTTTAAAGTAAATTCCATAGCAGCTTATTAGTAGCTGCTCAGTTCCTGAAAGATGAGTTTGACGTAAACATCAACCTTTACCACTTCCTCAGTTCAGTCAGTTTCAGAGCATTGAGATAGACTGAACACCTAATAAGAATAACTGTAATATGAATAAGTATTATTGTTTTTCTGCAGAAAGTTTCCACTGTATTCCATCCTGTGGTCTCCCCACATAATGTGAAATATTCTGACAGTACAAAGTGAATCCACAAACTATTTAAGAGCAAAATAAAGAGTCTTACCAGCTGTGTCATATAGGTTGAGCTTTATCTCTTTTCCTCCGACAGAGATAGTGGTGACATATTTCTCGAACACTGATGGTGCATATTTCTGTTTTTGACACACAAGGAAAGAGATACATATTATGACACAGCTTTTATATATTATTTGACATGTCTGCCCATTTATATGTTTAAAGAATATATAGAAGTTCATATTTCAACATTATTACATACTTAATAACAGTAAGAAAAACACTCCTGATAAATTAACATACAATTTCAAGACATGAGGTACATGAAATGGCGTGTCAGCTGTTCTTACCTCTGGAAAGTCACCTTTAGCATACACCATCAGAAGTGATGTTTTCCCGCAGCCTCCATCTCCCACTATCACAATTTTGAGTTCTTCTCCCTTCTTCGCCGTACCATTCGCAGTCCCACCGCCTTTTTGTGTCATTTTGCCTCCAAACAATCAATCAGGTGTCGGGCAAGCGAGGCTGAAGATCCTCCAGGTTTAAGTTAAATACATGTCAAAGCCTGATGATTCTATATTTGGAAAAACGCTGCGATGATGTACAGGCAGTCAAGAGAGAGGAACAGACAAGCCTCATGTTTTAGCTCGCTGTGTTCACCACTTCCTGTTCCTGTCACACTGAAGCTGTTTCCAGCTGACCCCCGACACTCCTCTGCTGCCCTGTGATGAGTCTGCTCACTGAAAGCACCTCTGGGTGAGAACAGTGAGTTGCACATGTGGAGCAGTTTGGTCTGGCTGCTCCTACTTCCTCTATTGTATTTAATTTTCTGGGTGGGTGCTCAATCTGAAGCACGGCCTCCCTCCGCAGAGGTGTGCGTGTGAGATAACACTGAAAATATTCACTTCTAAAGCTGAAGTTACGTCAATGGGTTTTAGTTCACAGTAACAGATTTCTGTTATCTGCAGCTATGACTGTGTGGCCTTGACACGCTCTGGTGACAGTGAATGGGCTGCTGTGCAGCTTTTTTACTTGTGGGAACTTGCTTTTTCAGACATGCACACCAGTGAAAGGCCTGCCCCTCTTCTTCATGGATGAAGAGAAAATTATAACATAAAAAGTATTAAACCAGCTACCTCCCTTCCCCTAAGATTCTTCAAATATACTGTCTGTATGCATTTTACTTCACTCAGCCTTTTCATTGTCAGGTGTGACTGTTTGAGCCAATGTCTTATATTATTTTAATGGTAGTTCATTAAATGTCTGTCTAATTTATGTGGATTCCATGCTCATCATGACTGACCACAAATACTCACTTTACTTCATAAAAAACAAAATATGAAGCGTATATTAATAATATGTGGTGCAGAAACTTTACTTGATTTGGATCAATGATTGTATAAAACTCGTAGCCTTTAAATAAAGATGCACATTATAATGCACATTACACCTTTTCTATATTTTATTTTAGGCATTTTTTAGGCATTGCACCTTACAGCTGTAGTAAATTACATATTTATATACAGTGCATATGGTATATACATAGTACTAGTATTATTTCAAATCTTCATCACATTATATTAGATGTTTTTGTGCTATTAACAACCACAACTAGATTAAGATTCCCTTATAGTCCCACAATGTGGAAATTCAACCTCTGCTTTAACGCATCCTTATTTACACACCAGTGAACACACCATTAGGAGCAGTGGGCAGTACACCTGGGGAGCTGAGTGGGGTGGTTAGGTCCCTTGCTCAAGGGCACTTCTAACCTGGGATTCAAACCGGCCACCCTCTGGGTACAAGCCTGATTCCTAACCTTCAGGCCACATACGTACATGAATAATGATTCATGACAGCATTCAACACGTGTGACCAATTAAAACATCAAAAAGTTTCAGGTTGTCCTTAAAACGCATCATCATTTTCAAACCTTGAAAACACCACATTAAAATTCAAGTGTTCCAGCACATGCAGGAACCCTGAATTAGGATTGAAGTTATAATCAGCCTCACTTTTCTCATATTCTTGAATTATATTATGTCTGTAGACATTTTATTTTAGGGTTGCCCTTTTTATTGCCACGTGTGACTGTTTGAATCAATAAGTCATATATCAATTTTGCCAGAAACACTCACTTGTCTTCACAAGAAACTGAAATACGAGGTGTATATATATATAAATAATGTAAGACTAACTTACATTTAAATAACTGTTAAATAAATCAATCAATATAATATAATATATAAATGCACATTATTTGTTTATTCCTGTTGGTTCCTTGTATTGTGATTATTCTGAACGCCCAGACGTGTTTACAATCAACGTGTCAGTCATACGTCTCAGTCCAGCCTGTATGGCTGCACACAGCAGTGACATCACAGATTGAGGCGTCAGCATTAACTATTTTTTCTCGTCCCAGGGTGCAATATGTCCAGCATCAAACTACGTAAATAAGCAAAATAAAGAGGCTGGTGTGGAAGTAACATTCTGAGGTACAGTATGTTAACTTACTGTAAGGTGAAACCATGTATGTGACGTTTTTTAAATAGTCGGCTGCTTTAGAGCATGAGGAGTGGCTTATCACTGTTTAAATCAGCCAGATGTGGTCTAAATAGGAATTATCAAAAGCAGCTGGATGTGCTGTTGTCTTTAAGTTGGTATCAAATAAACTAGATGATTACACATTATGCAATAAAATGGTATTTTAACATTTCAACATCAGTTACAGTGGGTGTCAGAAGAGAGCACATCATAGCCCCCAACCAGAACACACAAAAATGTTGGATTTGAGATTATTATTAATTCAGTCTCTGGTCTGGAACATTTTCTCTCTCATAAAGGCAGTAAAACTCTGACACTGAGGTAAGCTCCAGTCAAATATAAAGGTTAAATTTCAGCGGTCACGGATGGGAAAATATGCAGTTAGTGGGTAGGAGTGGTGGAAATTTGAGCAAGCTGTCCCTTTAAGAGGATGAGCTGAACACTGCCCTTACTTTGCCTATTTTAAGAAAACATGTCATCTTTAAAGTATTTTTCCAGAATACACACATTTACGGCAATAACTAAACAGTATTAACAGTACAATACAGTTAGTATCAGTACAAGCAGCTGCTCCTTTACAAAAAATTAAAATCTTTCCTACAGCTATATCACCCTTCAGTTTTAATTATGTCCATTGTGGATTTTAGTGTAGTATGTGTCTAATATGTCATAACAGGCTCAAATAGTGTTTTTAAGAGGGGCCTAAAAGCATTTAAAGGTAAAACTGCAATACAAGTCCATTAAAAAATAAGTGCTTCAGTTTCCACAACAATAAAACATTAAATGAGGATATATTCTATTTATTTAAACATCTCAGAAAACACAGACAGGTGATGATACTGCAAAGAGATTAAATCACAAACCATACTGTGGAATATTACACTAAAACACATGCAAATGTTAAAGAACTAGAAAAAAGTCAGTGTTTTAAATAAATCAAATACAGTACCACCAATGAAAAATCCTTGAATAAGAGAGTTTACCCATTTATAATAAATTAAAACAGAGGATACCTGATTAGATTAATAAACAATCCGTCAGAATAAAAGGCTGAACATACAAAGAAAGACAGGAGGAAATGGCACACAGCAGTTTTCCTGGATGCCTGGTTATTCTGACTTCACAGAAGTAACCATAAAGCCCCAGACGTTTCTAGAAAACGGTATTGTGTAGTACAAGCTCTGAAAAATGCCTGTAAAGCCTACTAAAAATAAAAAGAGTGCTTGTTCTGACTTACAAGGTGAAACGGACAGCCTAACATTTGAATGACGTAGCCTATGAAGGATGTTAAATTGTCCTGTAGGTGTACAGAATATCCACAGCCCCTTTTCATCAGTTAATAAACAAAGAACATTTGTCAAAAATAGTTTTTCGCCGTGCAGAGAGACAGCTGTCCTGCAGAAGAGAGGCCAGTCCTCTGTCTGTGTGGAATATTCCAGTCTGTCAGCGACGCGCAAAGCTGAATGGCGCAACCCACCGGGGAGGGTTTTTTTTTTTTTTTAACAAAGGCCTATAAATAACCTCATTGGCAGATCTGAACGCAAAATATTCACCTTTGTTGCACACATAGCCTAAAACCCCTTCTTCACAATTTTATCACCATTGGGACAGCCGGGTGGGGGTTGGGCAGAGAGGAATGCTGCCTCGTGACCTGCAAATGGAGGAACGCGCGCACTTGGCAGCCCGAGCAACGAGTGGATAACAAGAAAAACAGGCCTCTGACACACACTACGATTTTGTGTTCTCATTAGCAATATACACACGCTCACACAGTAAAAAAAAAA
>CAFUXE010000339.1:494479-535749 GCA_903364295.1 Serranus cabrilla
CACCACCCGACCACCCCCCCTCCCCAAACACCTGAGCACTGCCCCTCACCCGGCTCCCCGACGCTTGATCCAGAGCGCAATAGCCTGGACTCCCGCATTGAGATGCTCCTCAAGGAGAAAAGGACAAAACTGTTGCCGTTCCTGGAGGAGCGAGACTCGGACACTGAGGTTCGAATGGAGGGAAGTCCCATTTCCTCCTCATCCTCTCAGCTTTCCCCAATCCCCCCTTACACGAGCGGCTCCCAAGGTGGCCAGCAAAACTCCCGTCCCTCGAGCACAGGCTTGGAGGACATCAGTCCGACCCCACTGCCAGACTCGGAAGATGAAGAGCCAATTCCCGGAACTGCCTCCCTGATCAAGAAAATCAGTTCTCCTGTCCAGAAGATGAGCAACAGTGACCTCAAAGATGGACATTTTCGAGGCCACACTCCCACGGATAAAATGGAAACGGTAAGACAATGATTCTTTAGTTCATATTTGCATGAAACTTCTTAAACTTCTGAATCTTATATCCCAATATAGGTCATTTCACAATTAATATAATGATGTATAGCATGTTTTCTGATCATTCCAGTGATAAGTAGTCTACGCTTGTCTGAATTTAATACTTGAAAAATTTGATTTATAAACTAAACTGTCTTTCAAATGATGCTGCTTTTATTTTTTGACATTGTGACAAAAAATATGTGCAATCCGAATTTTGTATGTAATTGTAACTATATATATTTATATATCACCAATCTCTCTTTATCTAAAATAATAATGTGAATATTTCAATGTAGAAAGAAAGACAGCACCCGACGGCTGCACATGTAGCAGAATGAGCTGCTGTTGATAGTCTTGGTTAGCTGATAGCAGCGTGGTACTCGTGTTTACGCACGGCTGTGACAGTTACACTGAGGACACAGGAAGTGAGGTCTAGTTTCAGAGCGAGACGGTGGTAGTAGTAAACTTTCCCTTTCCGATCTCACAGCAATCTGTGTATGAAGGCTCCGCACAAAGCTCTTTGCTCTGAACGCGGCTGTACTGTTTGTTTTTGTGCAGAGTACAATTATGATCTTTAAACAGCTAATAAGTGCTTTAATAACGGTGGATCTAGTAGCACAATAGGCTGTGATTATGCATATATGCATTATGCATGTCAAATTCCTTGTCGGCACAGGTTGAACAGGTTCAGGAGTTATGAATGAAAAGCATTCAACATAACTCACAGGCTTCCAAATACCTTCACATTCATGTGAAGTTTATCTCGTTGTTTGAAGTCATAGTAACACCATCTGCCCTGCGAAGTTGTATTTCTACACTTTGTGCTGTGCTCTGAAAGGAGAAATAAGAGCCGCTCTGCTGTTGGAGAATCGAACACTCTTGTTTCCTCTTTCTAACACTCGCCACACGCTCACACAGAGGAAAACACATTTGGCAGTTAGCCCCATTCAACAACACACTTCCTGGTTTTGCTGAGGCTGGCAGTCAGGATTGGCCGCAGCGTCTCGCGTCTCACATTTCAAGTTATCTCAAAGCAAACAGGTCATTTGGATAACAACGCCACTCCCGTGCTGAGTTTACTCTCCTTAGTTTCTTTCCTGCAGCAGTTGCAAAAGAAATCCTTTTCTGATGACAAACATCAGGGGAGAGGGTTCAATGCTGGTGTTTAGTGACACATTGTATGCACTTTATCCATTATGGTTTTAGGAATGAATACTTTAATGCCAACAGGCTGACCAAGGTCATGGGTCAGTTGTGTTTTAATAGAATGAAAACTAATCTTCAGATATCAGATATTTCAAAAACATTTAATGCAGGCACTGCTCATAAACAGCTGCTTTGTCCATTACAGTTAAAGGGTGCTGTATATTTATACAGTCCATTTACCATTTTACAATTAATATATTTTAAAGTAAGGCATCCAAACAATAATTGTTTAGTATTGTTATTATATCTCAGGTATTGTATCAGAATCAGGTTGGAAACATTTCAGACTATACTCATATTTACCCATAAACAAAACTGAAAACTTAAAATGATTTTCCCTCAAAATAATTAAAAGATTTCCTGAGAAATTTGAGTTTGTTATTGCTAATTATTTTTAATTTAGACGAGGTAATTGCATGTCACTATATCTCACATTATTTCATTGTGACATGATTCAATTGAAATAAATGATCCTATTCAATAATGGCCAAGCTCTAATCAGGGTCTTCCTAAGTCCATGGTGTTTGCTTAGTTGCGATGGCGATAAAAAACGGGCAGGTGATTGTACTCATGTAACTTGTGGAGAAACAGCTGTTGCCCCTTGCATGCACCTGACATTCTGTCTCTTTCCACACAGAGTCATCAGTCGTCAGGAGAAGACATGGAAATCTCGGACGACGAGATGCCCGGGAGTCCCATCACCAGTGGAGAGTGTGGCAAGGGCATCGTCATAAACTCTGCGGTGTCCCCGATGCAGACCATCTCCATCCCTCCCCCCGGCTTCCCCCCTCTCCCGCACCAGGCCGGCTTCCCCATCTCACATCACCACCTGGCCCACTCTGCCGTCCCCGGGCATCCTCACCTGGCCGGTCACCCCGGAGTGCCTCACCACATGCTGCCACACTTGGGCCCCTCCCCTTACAGCATGATGCCACTGGTGCAAATGGAGCTGATGAACTGCTTGCGGTGGGAACAGTGGAGCACGGTTCCCATGTCCTTCCAGATGCAGCAGCAGATGCTGAGTCGCATGACGCAGACCAGAGGGCCCTACCAGTATCCACATTTTATGGACAGTGGTGTGTCGGGGCCGTACGGGGGACCCTACCAACCTCTGTCCATGGGTGCTACACCTTCCAGCGGAGCAGCAGCACCCGGACAACAATGGCAGCATCCCAGTATACCAAAGTTCAACCCTACTGTTCCTCCTCCTGGGTATGAGACTAAAAAGGAGGATCCCCACAAGGCCACTGTGGACGGTGTGCTGCAGGTCATCGTCAAGGAGCTGAAGGCCATCATGAAGAGGGACCTCAACCGCAAAATGGTGGAGGTGGTGGCTTTCAGAGCCTTCGATGAGTGGTGGGAGAAGAAGGAACACTCGGCAAAGGTAAGTTATTCATTTCACCTTCTCCTGATGAAACTACAGGGTTGAATACAGAAGCAGGGAGAGCTAATATCCACACAATGTACATCTGTTGTGGCAAGTAGTGCTGAAAAGATTTCTCAATTAAGCAAGGAAATAAAACAATTTGCATGATCAATTAATTGTTTAATTAGCTTATCAAGGTGAAATCCCAAATACTCAGTGCTTCCAGATTCTTAAATGCGAGGCTTTGTTGCTTTCCTCTGTTTTATATCTTGTTTAATTGAACTCCTTTGGGTCTCTTTTGGATTGTTTATCAGACAAAATAAGCAGACATCTCCCTTACAATTAGATGGGAAAAGAATCTACTGATTAACTGATCATGAAAATAATCCTAAATTGCATTAATATTAAGCAGCCCCTTTGAGTTGAAACTACCCAGCATTAAGAATCATGTCATTTCTTCCCCCAGACATCTTTGACTCCAGTTAAGGGCGCGGAGGGGAAGGAAGAAGAAAGACCCAAACCCAAAGAGACGATGGGTTCAAGTCTGCTGGAGAACTGGAACAAGGGCGAGGGGCTGGGCTACGAGGGAATGGGCCTGGGAATCGGTTTGCGAGGGGCCATCCGCCTGCCCTCCTTCAAGGTAAGCCTCGCAATGTGTCTTTTACGCCGTGTTCTAACAGCAAACAAGCGTCCCTGTTCACACTGATAATGTTAAATACGAACATCAGTTATGTTGTGTAAACAAACTCGTTTTATCAGCTGGAGATATCTCATAAGCACTAAAAAGATATGAGATGGGAGGTATATTAAGTATATCTTTTGAGATATTTCCTGGAAATGACATGAAATATAACAATGAATAACACCTCATTTCAACTTCATGAATGATTCCATTCTGTACATGGTGTCCAGCTGAAGTCCTGCTAAAAACGTTGTGCTGTGTCAGAGCCAGTAAAAGTAAAAATATTCCAAAAGAAACAATGCAATCAAACTGATTTTGTCACTGACAGTCACTCGGACACGGTGTTAGTAAACACACACAAGGAGGGAGTCTCCGCTTTTTCTCTCGACCAGCTGTACCACCTGTTGGTGCTGAATAGCCGCATGTTGTGTTCAGGTGAAAAGAAAGGACCCGCCTGAGGCTGCGACAGCAGGGGACAACAAACGAGCCCGACCCTCCACTCCAGTGGACGACGAGCTGGAGGATGAAGGTAACCCCTCACACATTCACAATCACAAGCCTCCCAATTCCTCCTGGTGTTATAAAATTCCCGGCATCTAATTAAACTCACGGTTTATTTCTGTCAGACCGGGATCGAGACCCAGCTGAGCTCCCGTCGGACGATTCCAAAATGGACGCGGACGCCGCCTCAGCGAAGAGACGGCACTCGCGGCCACTTGAACTGGACAGCGAGGGAGAGGAGGAGGGGGACACCTCAGGAAAGGAGGAGTCACTGTCCGACAGGGAGGAGGAGCCTGATGAGACGGAGGCTGCAGAGCGGCTGTCGTCGGGCAAAGTAAGCCTAAAAAATAACCATTAATTGTGCATCTGTTGGATTGTCTTTCACTTAGCATTTTGTAACCATTGTTATGATCTGTGATCGTCTCTTAGGAGAGTGCCGATGAGGAGGGTGACGATGAAGACTCATCCAGTGAGAGCGCTTCCTCAGATTCGTCTGACGATGGTACTTTGATCATAAAACAGCAACGGTTGGTTGTTTATTTTCTGTGTTGCTTTTAATGTAACCCGTTCTCTCCGTTTCTTTCCTGCAGAAGCCGAGAGTTCATCGTCCTCCAAGGCCAGCTCGGACTCTTCATCGGAAAGCGCAGACTCCTCTGAGTACGAGTTGAGCTCGGAAGAGGAGGAGGAGGAGAGAGAGGAGGGCGCAGCACCAGACGTGGAGGTTGAAGGCAAAGCGACCTCCTCGTCCTCTTCGTCCTCGTCGTCCTCGTCTTCTGATGAAGAGGAGGTGAAGGCGGAGACCAAGCCGCCAAGCCCTCCTGCAGGACCGCTTCCAGAGGATAAGGAGGACAAGAGGAGCAGGGAGGAGCTGAGCAGCAAGCTGAAGCGCAGACCTCCGAGTCCTGTGGAGGAGGTGAAGGAGGACATCAAGCCGCCATCACCCAAAGCCCTTCCAGGTGAGCGTCTGCCGTTTTATCCAGCTTGTATCATTTAGCAGTAATGGTGAGAGATGTTAATGACATGATGATCTTTTCTTGTGTTGCAGTCAAAGCGAAAGACACCAGTGTGGACGGTAACATTCCTGTAGTGAAGTCTGAACCCCAGGAGCACGTAGCAAACCTCCGGCCTCCCACTCCCACAGGCGCCCTGCCCGACAGCGACCAGGACACCAAAGCCAAAGGTAAAGCAGAGCCAGAGGAAGTACCCTGCACCCCAGGGCGATTAGCCCCACCCCATGTAGATGCAAACACACCCGTCCCCAAATCTGTCTCCGCATCTTTAATGCACCTCCCTCTCCCTCCTCACCCGGCACTAGAAGGTCGTTCCCTCCTTCATCCACCCCCTGGTCCCCTGCCTGACCTCCCTCAGCGGCCCAGGCTCCCCACAGATGAGGATATCCCGCGCACGCCGGGCAGGGACCTCATGGAGCGTGCACGAAGTCTGGGCAAGTCCCAGAGCACGGACACGGTGCCCAACACGCCTGGCAGTGACGCCCCGCTGACGGGCAGCAGCCTGTTGCTTAGCTCCCCTCACATCCCTGGCAGCCCCTTCTCTTACCCCTCACAATCCCCCGTGCTTAGTGCTGGAGTCCCCCGCACTCCAGGAAGAGACTTAACCTTCACCCCTGTCTTCCCTGACCCCGCAGCACTGATTCTCAATAGAAAAATATCCTCAGAGAGCCTGGATGATAGACCTGTTTTTAAGGAGCCGCCCATCAGCGCTCTGCCGAACCAGGCTCTGTCAGCCGGAGCAGAGAATTCAGCCAATGTGCCTGAAGATCTGCCCGTTGGTCTCACTGTAGACGTCCCTGTGCCCTCAGATACGACCCCATCAAAGAGGAAACCTGGACGGCCGAAAGGCAAAAAGACCCCGGCTGTCTCTGCGGCCGATGACTCTTTGGAGCTCTCATCTGAGTCCACCGTTCTGCCTCCCGACGCACAACTCGGCGATCTGTCCACGCAAACCATATCTGCCAAGTCCCCCGACAGGAGCCTGGACTTCCGGGAAGGAGATGTGAAGCCTCAGATGGTCATGCTTGCAGAAGACGGCTTCCTGTCCTACGAAGACGAGGCGCCTGTGGCCGTGAAGCCCACGCGGAGGGCGCGGCGAGGCTGGGAGGAGCTACTGCTGGGCAGCTTATCCCCCGTCACATCGCCTCCCCTGCCGTACTTCAGCCGGCGGTCCGAGTTTGAGGAGATGACCATCCTGTATGACATCTGGAACGAAGGCATAGATGACGAGGACATACGGCTTCTGCAGATCACTTATGACAAGATGCTCCAGCAGGACAACGGCAACGACTGGCTTAACGACACGCTCTGGGTCAACCATCCTTATATCCTTTACTGCATATTAACAAACAAGTTACAAAGTGCTCTGCTAATCATTGTAAGAGATCAGTCTTGGTCAATAACACAAAAAAGTGCAACAGAGGTGAATTTCTTTCTTTTTAACAGTTGTTTTGTGCTGTGTACCACATAGCCGCCCCCTCTGGTGGTGAAAATAAGGAACTGCTTTGCTGCTAGTTAAATCTGAAGTGTTTGGCATCTCAGCTGTGGTCCAAAGCCCCTTTTTCCCAGTTTCTTCCTTGACTTCCCTGCACCTACCAACATTCCCAGCGTGAAGAAAAAGAGAAGAGACGACGGCATGAGGGATCACATGACCGGCTGCGCGCGAAGCGAGGGATACTACAAGATCGACAAGAAGGACAAGATCAAGTACCTTCAGAGCACAAAGCTGCAGTCAGAGGAGCCGCCGGTCGACACACAGGTGAGAACGGACAAAGTTAAAAACAGATGTGAAATGTTAACCTGCTGTGGGCGAACACCTCTCACGCCCTCTCCTCCCTGCAGGGAATGAGTATTCCTGCACAGGTCCACGCCTCTACCAGAGCAGGCTCTGAGCGGCGGTCGGAGCAGCGGCGTTTGCTGTCCTCGTTCGCGTGTGACAGTGACCTGCTGAAGTTCAACCAGCTGAAGGTAAACACAAACAAACAAACTGAACTTTACTCCAGTGGGGAGTTTGATTCACTCTGCATTTTTTATTAATAAGCCAGAACATAAGACATCAAAAGTCACCTGACGCTCCACCTCGTCTCTTTCAGTTCCGTAAGAAAAAGATCAGATTCTGCAGGTCGCACATCCACGACTGGGGGCTGTTTGCAATGGAGCCCATCGCTGCAGATGAAATGGTGATCGAGTATGTGGGACAAAACATCAGACAGGTGAGTCAAACGACTGTCTGTTTGTGTTTGGGGGTTCTTTTTGTGGGGAACAGTTATTACCTTTTACATATGTACTTTCATCTGAATGTCAGTATGTATAGATCTGTATATTACATTTTCTGGTGGACAATAAAGTACAATATTTGACTCAAAATGTAGTGGAGTAGATGTATACTTCAGTACAATCCTTGAGTAAATGTACTTAGTTACAGTCCACCGCTGCATAAAGCCAATAACTTCGTTGGTGCCGGCTGTCTTGACTTCTGATAAGTGACGATCTTGTGTTTGCAGGTGATCGCGGACATGAGGGAGAAGCGCTACGAGGAGGAGGGCATCGGCAGCAGCTACATGTTCCGCGTCGACCACGACACCATCATCGACGCTACCAAGTGTGGCAACTTCGCCCGCTTCATCAACCACAGCTGCAATGTAAGATCCGCTCCATGCTCCTTTCGTAAAAGCTTCAGCAACGTGTATACGTAAAACGGAAACACACGCTTATCTAACTGTGTTTTTTCTTTCAGCCCAACTGTTATGCGAAGGTCATCACAGTGGAATCTCAAAAGAAGATCGTGATCTACTCCAGACAGCCCATCAACGTCAACGAGGAGATCACCTACGACTACAAGTTCCCCATCGAGGACGTGAAGATTCCCTGTTTGTGCGGGGCGGAGAACTGTAGGGGAACGCTGAATTAACACCCCTGTGCGATCCCCACGGCGTTCAAGTGCTTTTTCATCCAAGTTTCACAGACACGCACACGTTGAGACTCCGGACGAGGACGAACCGAAGAGGGAAGGTTTTAGTTCGGAGCGAGGAGAAGAAACCTGCGGCCCTCTTCACATATTTAACTCTAGATTGTTTACGATTTATGGTGCTCTTGAAATGAAAAACGCATAGTTTTTTATGTCTGCCAGTGACCCAGAATTTACTTAAACACTTGACTTGCTGGTGCAGCATTTCCTCCTCTTTAACGTCAGACAGTATTTCAAGCATGGCTCCTCCCCCATCCAGTCCTGTTTGTACAGTTTTACACTTTTTTTTTTCTCCCTCCTCTCGTTTGTCTCATAAGCTTTATGTACACCACACGTGGTACAAGAAAAACACAACACATGGTCAGCTGCTTACTAACACTGAGACGCACAAGCCCGGCCAGGAAAAAAAACGCCTCTCTGTGGAAGAAGACGTGGTCGGGCCCCCGAGCAGATGGGATGACGGCGGAGTGTCGCGGCCCGCTATCGGACTGCAACCTCCCTTTCTCGCTCCTACCTCCTCTGCACCAGTTTTCTTGGACTTAAATCAAACTGATGAAAAGAAAATCAAGCAAAAAAAATGGTTAATTCCTGCCACAAAATCTGGAAGATTTGGATATCACGCCTGCTCTCACCAGCCAATAAGAGATCATGCTGCTTCCTATTAGTTTATGCAAAAAAACAAAAAAAGATGACGTGCAAAATTTGTATTAATGATATTCCAGTGTTTTCCAGTTTTGTTTAGGTAGTTCACCTCCTGCTTGTTTCTTCAAAGACACTATATTTGTGTGTGAATGTGTGAGTTATCATATTAGTGTGTGAATGTGAGTGCACTGCCCCCTGTAGGCCGCAGATGAGAAGGCCGCCCAATTGATGCAGAGCAAGAAAATGAAAATGTATCCGATTCCTGTCAGCACCCACTGGGCAGCATTCGAAAAAAACCTGTCAGACTGAGTTTTCAGCTTCTTAAGAAAGAGTTATTTCTCATTATAAGTGCCATATGAATGTGCAACTGTCTCTGTTTAACCTGAGCAGGCCAGCCACAGACTGAGCCGGAGCCGTGTTAACATGCATGTGCAAAGACTTGCTGCCTATTTTTCAGCGCTGTGGGTGTTTGATGATGTTTCTTCGTCTGTACTTGGGATATCCGTCTCATGTTTGTGTCCTCTTCGACTACAACACTCATTACTCGACCAGTGTTCAATGTTTCCTGCGAAACAGAAGTGTTTCTACGACCGAACGGTTGTTCTTTCTTTATAAACGCATTAAGATAAAAAGAATATTTGTGAATGCACTCGAGGCTTGCACTTCTGCTCTACGCCCCCTCTTAGCCAATCATTTCCCCTCATTCAAGACCAAGTCAGTCGTTGCTTTTCATTCATTTGGATTATGGAGATTTCCTTTTTTTTTTCACCAGTGATGTTTATATTGTAAATGATTACTTGTATAGAAGATCTAAAGCTTTTTTATCTTCACAGGGGTAACACTTTTAAGATGCATCTTTCTCTCTCTTTTTTTTAACAAAAGACTGAGTATTTAAAAATATTTTCAGGGATCTGTAAAAGGAATCTGAGGGTTTAAAAAGGTTGTTTATTTAAAAGAAAAAGGTCCACTGTGTACAGGAAAAGTCTCCACCTCCCTTTTTGAAAGATTGTTTCTTGTAGAAACGTCTTCATTTTCTGCCCATTTGCTTTGTAATCCTAAAATGTGTAAATACTGTAACTGTGAATACTATATAAATATATATATATTTTTGTTCCCCAGGATTTGCTACATGAACACAGCTCAGAGATCTATGTAACATATGAGGCGAGCGGTGAGCTGGTAGCAGGAAATTCAGCTTGTGTCAAGCTTTGTTTTTTTTAATTTTCTGTTGTAAATTCTATGAAAAGTTGTTTGCGGTGTGGAGAAAAAAAACAAAAAGGTGCAGAATCGGCATGGGAAGAGGATTGAAGCATCAGCCTGTTTCTCATGTCTATTTATTACACAACAAATGTATGAAAAGGAAAAATGGAAATAAAGCAATTTTGCATACATCCATAAACAGTGGTTGTTTTTTTCTTTGGTAAACGATGTGCTGGATTAAATAAATGAACTTGCTATAAATTAATTTATTCACTGATGGATCATCTGACATAAACGCTCACAGTCTCACTGATGCTGACTTTTCATGAATGGAAACAGGCAGCAGCTGACCAAACAATGAGTCTGTGTCCGGCTGGTTTAATCGAGGAGTGCGTCATGTGATTCACTGTCCTCCCACAAACAAACACAAACACACACACACACACACAAAGCCAGTATGTTTCATACTACCACTAATTCCAAACAAAATAACAGGGTAAGCAGAACAAATCCGGTTAAAGAAAGATATTAATTATATAGATTCTTGTGAGTGGGGGATTGGTTTGATTTGAAGATATCCACCACTTATGTCCTTTTGTATGTTTGACTCAAAGCTAAAGTCTGCAGCTCTACTCACACATCATTTCCTCCTCTAGTTAATCAGTGAGCTCAGCTGCTGCTGTGTTTAGTTTCAGTGAAAATCTGCAGCCTGACGTCACCTTCACTAAACACAGGACTCACACACACACATCCACAGAGAAAGGGTGACAGTGTGGTCTGTGTGTGTGTGTGCTGCCTCGGGGCCACGACAGGAGGAGGATGGTGTGACCACACGCAGGGAGGATGGATGGGTGAGCGAGGAGTGAACAGAGGAACACACACACCTCCACACCCAGTGATCTGATTGGTCAGACTTCATCACTCCAACTGTGCTCTCTTGTTTTCCCTCCAGCTCATGATGTCATGTTTTTATCGCAGCACCGTTGATGATTAAGACACAATTTCAGGTTAACCAGCAGAACTTATGATCACTGGTGTCACAGACTGCGTGTGCCGGCCCGGCTTTGTTATTTTACCATCTCACGTCAGCTGCTGACTCACCTGAACCACAGATTTCTAACTCACTGAAGCCTTTTTGCATAATAGTTATCGCCTCACCAAACAGGAAACAATGCAGAGAGAAGAGGCAAATATCTTTCAGCACTCAAAAACAACAACAGCACCTGGGACAGAACAGGACAGACATGTTTATTATTTGAATACAGGAAGTATTATAATAAAGTAAAATTGTGAACTGACAGCCTCATATTCGAAACATTTCTTCGGGTGTAGCCAGAAGCTGCTGGTTTACACTGCTGCTGGTGGATATGCAAATGATGCACACGGACAATATTTTGCATGTTGGATGCAGGAGAGCCGGCTCATTAGCAGACTGTAACCCCCAGTACTTTACTTAATGAGCTCTGTGTTCTTCAGCAGGCCTTTATCACAGCAGACCTGGTAGGAAAAGCAAAGGTGTTACTAATGATGGCTGATCAATGAGGCTGCATGCAACAGAACACTAACAGGTAAAGCTGAATACATTTTAGCTGTTATTAGCATTATTAATAGCACCTGTGGTTTAATTAGTGCAGTGAGTGACCTCCATGCAGTTAATATCATGCCATAGCACTGTTGGGATGTAACTAAGTACACATAATGAGTACTTTTACTTTGATATTTTAAGCTGATACTTGCATTAGTACTTCTACTAAAATTAAGGATCTGAATACTTTTTCCACCATTGGCTGGTGGACATAACAATGTGAGTTAATAACCGATGTATTGCTTTTGATTGCAACAGCAAATCATGATAGCATGCTAATGTTAGCATTTAGCCAAGCGCAGTTGTTAGCATGACCACTAAACTGCAGAAGCTAATTTCCACCTATGGTGTTTTTCTCAAAAATAATGATGACAGACATAAATCAAAACACTTAATTATGAATTATAATTTATATTTATTATATGAGATACACTTACTCATTATTTGGAGGTAATTGTTTTCAGAAATGTTCTCATTATTATGAGATAAATCATAATTTTTTAGACTTAATAACTTTGGCCTGCACAGTATTCTTTTACCGGCAGAAATTGGTTTCCAATGTAACCTCTATGTCACCTAATTCAACAAAATAATACAAAAGGGTGATGTTGGGAGACGAGGAGGACGAGGGAAATGCCGGCTGCCTGCCGCTAGCTTGGCTGACTTTATAGCAGGTGGCTCCGGCTGCAGCCCAATCCCAGTCAGGGCGTGAAAGCTCTCCACCAATCGAGCAGCAGCTATGGCACACCCTAATCTGCATACAAAAAAGTTAACCAAAACCGCAAAGCACACATACACAGCAGTTTTAAACAACTAATGACCACAGTCATAACACTGTGGTCATAATTGGTGATTTATTTTGCTTTTATGCAAAAAAAAACAAAACAAAAACAACAGGTAAAGCGGAATGTATTTCAGCCTTTAACAATATAATTAATTGCACCTGTGGTTTTGCTGTTATGGTAAGGTAACAAAAGGCAGATTATAGGAGAAACTTGATGAAGTAAATGACCTCTTTGGAGTTAATATCAATTGCTAGTAGACATGAAAAGGTGAGTTTATGTCCATGTATAATGCATTTATTTGCAAATGCAAGGTATTTTAGCATGCTAATGTTAGCATTTAGCCCAAGTGCAGCCGTTAGCATGACTGTCTAGCCTATGCAAGCTAATTTCTGCCAATGTGGTGACACAAAGAAAAGACCTGTATGTCATTATAATGAGAAACTTTCTCAAAATAATGACATATCAAAATACAATATATAAAGTAATTATAAAATAATGATAGATATTATTTTGAGATACTAATTATTTTGAAGCCATTTTTCTAAGAAATTTTCATACTCATTATGATATATTACATCATTATTTTTGAGAAAGTGTCATATCATAATAACTTTGGCCTACACAGGCTCTTTTTCCGGCAGAAATGGGTTTGACAGGACCCTTTAAATCATGTTTCAAACTTTTCATTTTGACAATATGTATTTTTTCTTCTTTTGCGATTATCATTTACAATTTGGGTGATAGTTGATGAGTTAAAATGTCTGACACAAAGCCAAATAATTAGCATATATATATATAAGTTAGAATTTTACCTTTTCAAGAACAAGCTACAAGTGCAAAAGACCTACAATCATAAATGAACACATGGTTGCCATCATAAAACACATTTAAATGCTTTACTCACATTATTTTAAACGGTTAGTAACAAGTCATTAAAGAAAAAAAAAGTCTGCACTAATGGAGTTAATCCTGCAGAGACAGCAGGGCACAATCATGACACATTTAGTAACAGTTCAACATTTTACAGTACTTTTCTTCACAGTTTGTTTGATATTTATCCTTTGCTGGATCTAAACATAATCTAAATGGGGTAAAAACATGAATCCATCTTTGTTTGGTGTTTCAGTGTTTCATGATTTGGACTCAACATGGCTTTAAAGTCCAGAGATGAAGCTTCCCAGCAGAATGATTTGAATCAGCTGCAGCGACACGGCTGACCTGAGGCCGCGACTGGCTGTCCCTGTGAATAGTTTGACGTCTTTGGACATGGAGACGACGCGGCGGAAGGTGGGGTGGACGTGTCTGAAGTTGTTCTGCAGAGGTGTCACCTGCTCTGCGTCCTCCTCTGTGGAGAAGATCTGTGAGGTAAACTGAGCCAGCTGATGGGAATAGAGAAAAATTAGGATTATTTTCAGCACTCAGGAAAACATTTCTCTGTTTCCATTCAGAGAACATCTTCAGAGACCTACCTGGGACCATGAGATGTAGATGGGAACTTCATACAGAGTCCAGATGACGGCTTGAGAACATGGAGGGGTGGTGAGGCTGCCATAGTAACGGTAATACTGACTCATGTTGTGCTTTGGCAGAAGGTTCATCAGCGGGAATGGCTTGATTTTAGTAGTCTGGCCTTGGGAGAGAAAGCACAGTCATTATGAGTTACAAATACCACAAAAAAGCATGCAGGGGTGAATTTTCTGAGTGAACTCTAACCTTTGTAAGCCACAGAGGACAACTTTTGTGATATGAGTCCAAAGTGCACATTATCAGCGTAAACAACCTGCAAAAAAAGGACAAAATCAGCATTTGTAAGCTACATAAATGTCACTGTATACAACACAAAAGTTTGGACAAAACCTCTCATTTAAAGCTTTTTTTTATTATATTTTCTACATTGTAGATTAATATCAAAGACATCGAAACTATGATAGATCACATATGGAAATATGTAGTTAACAAAAAAAGTGTTAAACAAACCAGAATGTACTTTAGATTTTAGATTCTTCAGAGTAGCCACCTTTGATGGTCTCAAACACTTTAAGAAGGCAAGAAATTCCGCCAATTAACTCTTAACGAGGTGCACCTGTTAATGAAATCAATTCCAGGTGAGCAGCTCATGAATCTGACTGAGAGAAGAACAGAAGTGTGCAAAGCTGCCATCAAAACAAAAGGTCTAAAATAAAAAACATTCTGGTTTTTGTTTAATACATTATTCCATATGTGTATAAAATTATAGAAAAAAAAAACACTGAATGTGTGTCCAAAAATTTTGGCTGGTACTGGTGCTTTCAAACTGACATCAATGAAGAATCCGAGAACAGCGAGTCCAGTTGGATCCTCCAAAGCTGCTGTCAGGTTGGGATGGATGGACTTCATGTTGACTATGTGCATCTAGAAGTAAATAAAAACAACAGACATTAAGGGAAGTCTGCACTGCACCCGCCTGCTGCAACAGTTGGTTGGTGACAGTGTAGAGCTCGTCTACTGACCGTACTGTACCTCCATCGGGTATCTGCGACCGTCCACGGTGTGCTCTGATCCGTTGGTGGCCGGGCCTCCCCAGTGGAAGTGCAGCTGGATGGTGTGGTACACATCTGGAAGACCTCCACCGCTCACTGACATGCCGCTGCCGACGTGAAGCACGACTGCCAGCAAGCAGAAATGTTTCATCACCAGTGGAGGAAGAAGTATTCAGATCCCTTACTTTAGTAAAAGTACTAATACCACACTGTGAAAATACTCCACAACAAAAGCCTATTTCTGCAAATGTGGCTTAAAAATATACATTTTATTTTTCCATTATTGGATGAAAAAAGGCTTCCATAGATAATATTAAACATTTTCAGGACAGAATGTGTGTATTCACCAGAGTGTCCATCATTTTTAAGTGTCCAGTGGCCTGTCTGGGTCTCATCGAAGCCCTCCAGATGTAGAGATCCCAGAGACTTGTTCCTGGTCACCTGGTGGTCGACATTGATGGGAGAATGATGCTCTTCAAGTAACGGGTGACAAGACGGGAACATGTCCCCCCAGGCGTAAGGATCTGAAGGAACCACATGAGATCCAAATAAGTCAGTTACTAATGCTTTTGCCCTAAAACAGTAGAGCTTCCCATCGTTATGAAACTGTACAGCAGATATTCAGTATTTTAGTTTTTAGTTTTCTCGCCTACGAAGGTGAAAGAAGGTCTGCAGGAGATGACTGCGTTTTGCTCCAGAACAGCTGCTTCATGAACAGTGAGCATGAGATTGTTTTTGTCGAGAAAGAAACTTTTGTTACCCAAAATGTGCTCTAGTCTTAGTTTCTTTTTCTTGTGAAATACTCAAAAGTTTAACAGTTATTCAAGTGACACAATCTGACAGGCTTCGAGGATGAACTCAGCTATAGGGATGTGTATTAGCAAGAATCCGGATGCATGACAGCAATACTATAAGCAAGTTAATCTATTTTTTCATTCATGTTCAAAATCTAATGTTAGGAAAAATGTCAAGTGTTAGTCAAATGGCTAAAATAGATTACGATAGTACTGCTGAGCTGTTAAGATGAGGTTAAACACAACAAAAAAATAACCACTGAGTCTTTGCATGTAAACTATTAATAAAAATACAAAGTATTTGAGAGTTGATTCAATATCTCAAGACAATGTTGCCAAAAGTGGATCAAGAATTTATTCAACCTCAAGAAGACGCTTCATTTTAAAGGGTCACCAGCCAAGAACAGCTACACAGTGTAAAAATGATGATAGAAACAGAGCTTTAATTGTATAAAAACTATTCATTATTATCTCCCATTGGTCATTAAATTGTTCTCCAACAAATGGTTTCATAGTGCCATTATATTATTAGAACTGCTCACATTTTAATCATATTCTTTAAGCTAAAGTACTTACCACAGTGTGGCTCATCGTAACAGTAGTCCTCTAGAACAGAAAAATAGAAAAATGTTAGCATGAAACTGTTTTCTTCTTTTAATTGGCTTGAATTTAGAAATTTCATACTATAAAAATAGCCTCAAGCAGGACCCTCACCTGAATAAACGTATGAAATAACAATGATGAGGAGAGCAGCTGTCCAAATCATGGTAGGATCCCGCAGCCCGATGACTCCACACAGGTGTGTCGGTATCTGAGGTAGACTGAGGATCAGCGCGGACGCCCTGCTTAAATAGGAGCTGAGGTGAAAGCTGAGTTTTATTTTCTGCTGCTCTGATCAGTGAAGCGTGTCATTACCAGTCTAGTGGTCTTTTCTGATCAACAGGCTCATTGATGCAGCGCAGCTTCGCCCCCTCCTCCCCCTCCCGATGCTGCCAGCATAGATGCCCAGTGACCAGTAACAAGACCCATTCATCTCATGGGAAAGTCAGTGGATGTGCAGAATTAAAAGGGGACAGAATATATACATGGCTTCATATAAGGAGGACGTAGAAATGAACCACCTGAAACCCCTGTGATCAAACAAATAATACGGAATCTCCTAAAATATCCCATCACTGTGTGAAAAAACATTTTATAAGATTTTTACTTTTAATTTCATTATTGTGCACCACAGTAACATTAAAACAGTAAAATAATATGGAGTCATAGGAGTGCCATAAAAAAGAATAGATCTGTAAAGAATAAGAAAATAAATGGGGAAATAAAGAGAAAGAACAAAGAAAGGGATAAATTGCAGAAGAATTAAGTGAAATGCAAAAACATGGCAAATTAAATATAAATTAGTTTTAACAAATAACAAAAAAAACATTTTTATTTACTTATTTTGTTTTTATATTATTTTTTTAATTACTTATTTATTCTTTTGTATGTATTCATCATTACATATACAGATTCTTTCAGCACTGCAGACTCCATAGATAACTCTTTAAATGTACTGCATCTTTTTGTAAGGTAAATATTATGTAAAGGTTAAGTCTTTACATAAATTCCTTGAACACTTTTTCAATCTGAAATAATTTGTACCTTCCTAAAACATATTGAATTAAGTTAGTTTCCAGTTGTTAACCTCAACTTGACATTAAACACTCTGAGAAGTGCAATAAATTATGTTACAATTCAATCACCCTCATCTTGGCTGCAAAGCGCTGCGTCTCTTCCATCCAGGAATAGATTATGTGATTCTGTCACTACTTGGCCCGTGTGAACAAAGCCTCTTTTCTTCAGCCACAATGCTCTCCAGCAGGGTATCGCTATCTCTGCTCCGCCCGCTGCCTTATGAGTCACTGTGAGGTGCGCTATATCCGCTTTCTTTAAATTATTTGAATCTTTTGATTGCCATGGATTGGATTTATCCTCCATCTGACTGTTGGGGGGGATTTCCCATCATCCCACCTTAATCCTCTTTGACATTTGGTCAGTGCAGACGGAGGACTTTCCTAAAGCTAAATGTTGTAATTGATGAGGTAAAACATAAAGTTCAATACGATGCTGTGTTCATACCCACTGACGCATGAGTCGTCCTTCATGGTGCAATTTATTTGGCATTTGATTAGATGTACATCTACCTCTGAAAAACACAAGCCCCCCCTGCAAATTAAGCATTTTTTTAATTTAAAGGCTATGAAATAAAAGACAATGAAATGTAGCATTTGTTGTATTATACATAAAACATTTCAAATCCAGTAAAATTAGTTCTCACACCACCATAGTCTAGAACAGAAACTACAGTGTAAATGCAGCTGTCGGGGTCACGGGCAGGTTTTTGATGCAGATGTTAAACTATATGCAGGAGTCTTTGAACCTACTGTACAGGACAGACCGTTGAGCTAAAAATGTTTCCATCAAAAGAAAAATCTCTTAGCATGCCAAAAAGATAAAAACATGCACCGCAGCTCCAAAAAAAAAAGGTTGAGAAATAAAACAAACTTGATGGAGAGAAAAGAAAAATCCAAACCAGAACACCATCTCCTATACACACACATGCAGACGCTACTTTTTTCCACAATTTGAGAATTTGTTTGTTGGATAATCCGCTGTGGATTGTCAATGGCAAAGAAAAGAAAAGGAAAATGGGGAAATTAGCTTCAGCACGAAAAAATGAAGTTTTATACATTCAAACAGGAGATACACAGTCATTCAGACACATTTACAGCTGGTTTTCTCGAGGCTGATCAAAATAACGGTTTAAATGCTGGTGGTTGTGGGTGGACTCGGATCTAAACTTCCTCAGCTCAGGCTTTGTAAAATTCATCCTTGAGTTAATCGAGCGATTGTCGTCATAGAAGGGGTCTAACAAG
Source organism: Serranus cabrilla (assembly GCA_903364295.1). Taxonomy (NCBI): domain Eukaryota; kingdom Metazoa; phylum Chordata; class Actinopteri; order Perciformes; family Serranidae; genus Serranus; species Serranus cabrilla. Next base: position 513,142 of record CAFUXE010000339.1, read on the forward strand.
TTCCAGATATACAAGTTTACACTTTTCTTTTTATTACAATTTTTTTCACTGCGATCCCACTGAGAAACAAGGACGGTAACAGACCCATCAACACCAAACAGAAAACTCAGTAACTGAGATAACAAATGTATCGCGTGAAGAACCACACATACAAACACATCAGGAATGGAGGGGCAGCATCCAAATGTGACAGTTAACTTTCGTTGCCAAGAAAAAAAACTAAACCCTGATTAGATCGAGGGATAAGCGTGCAAAACATTGAGCTTTGAATCACTTAACATGGTTCAGGTAGCAAATACACAATTATGCTGCGAAGAAGTTGAAGATAAAGTAACAACAATGGGACCGTCTGCAAGATTAAACCACTTCATGATTGGAACAGTTATCTTAAATAAATGGATTTTTTTCTAATTTAATGACGGGATATCATCCCTAATCTTCACACGTACACTTGAAAAGCTTCATCGCTTCCGCTCGCTCATCAGTGGGGAGTTCAGACTGCATCTATCCCACAATAAAACAATTAAGATTACAGCCTGCAGTCATAAATTATCATCAAAAAGAAACACAACGACAAACTCTGATATTAATCAGTACCACAACATTCCTTGATACACAATGCCTTGTGTCAGCATTACCTAATAAAAACCCCTATAGCAGGAAACCAACCGTTCTTTCTCGCAAGGTTAAACCTCTTAATTACAAAAATGTTGCTGCAAATCTGCACTATAAACCTGGAAGACAGCTTCATGTATCGGACTAATAAGAAATTGAGGGGACAGAAGATTCTTATGAGCGAGTAGAAATCGAGATTTGGGACATGCCGCGACAGACCAAGCGCATGAGACATTACTGAAGCCTGGAGGAACGACAGATCAACACACGTAACGTCCGTTTGAACAACAGTAAGATGCAAACAAAAAAACGCGCAAGAAACAATGGCTGGCTTCACTGTCAGTCTATCATTCGCTGTCTTGTGCTGGACTGTGACACACAAGTATAACAAATTTGACCGGCACAGACCTGAGGGGGTATTTACATCAGGGCTCCTCGAACGATCAGGCCAACTCTGAGATGTTTCAAAAGCTTTGCTCAGTCGAAGCTAAAAGTAAAAGTGCAGCCTCAATGTAGTGTTTTTTTTTTGTTCTCTGTACAGAAACGATCCTCTCTGCTCCCTCCGATGCCAGTGTTTCAAAAAACAACACTCAGAAGGCCAACTGCAGGAGTCTTCAGAAAGAGGGCATCCTCGCACCTCAAAGAAACGACCGCTTCTGTCTGTACAAACTCTCCTCCCTGCAGTCAGCATTTTGAAAAATAACACCACAGTCTGCTGCGTCCTCTCCTCTGTGCAGAACGCACTTCATGACCTTCCTTTAACCAGCAGGTAATGTCCGGATGCAGCTCCCTGCCATCCGTCCACAGTCCTATACCACGGTGCTGAGGGAGGCGCAGTCTGTGGGCGTGGGGGCGTGGCCATCTGTCGGGGTGTCGGGCCCCACCAGGAGCGTGCTGCTATCTATGGAGTCCTCCCTCTCCTGAGAGGACGGTGCAGAGTCTGGCACGGGAACAGAGGCGTTGGGAATATCTGCCTGGAGCCCGTCTCCCATAGTGTTCATCTGGCTCGGCACCATGGAAACCCCGCTGTGTCCTGCAGGTAACAACAAAGAGAGGAAATGAAGACAAGAGCTTAACGCTGAACACGATGACACGAGTAACAGGATTTGTTCCAACCAAGGTCCACGTAGAGGAGGCTGTCTGGGTTGATGGAGGCCTCGTACGGAGGCGGGGGGTCGTCTGGATGCTGGATGTCGGGGTATTTGTAGGCTGCGTACGGCGGAGGAGGCTCTTGGAAGTGGAAAGCGCCTCCCTCGCCATCATCAGACAGATGTAGCGGGGTGAGGCCGGTGCCAAAGGCATCTGGGCCGTAGTCAAAACCTGGGACTCGTCTTCCAAGGTTAAAGTGGTGCACTGAGCCAATAAAAACACACAGAAACAGAGGATGGTGTGAAATTACTGCACTTACAATACAGAAATAAAATCTGCCTTTTAATAGATTTACATTTACAGCACAAATTAAATTAGCCAGAAAAAGGAAAGGGTTTATGTGTGTGAATTTTTATAGATTTTCTGTTCCCTTAATATTCTGGAGCTATGAAGGAGTCTGAAAAAAGGCTGCTTAAAGAAGCAGCTACTGTTAACACTACTTAATCTTTTTTTAAACTTCTTTGAGAAATACAGATTTTTAACTGCTTTGTGTATTGGAGCACTTATAATATAAAGATAAAAACTCCTGTGCTGCAGCTTGTGTTTAAAATATTCACAGTACGATAATCTTTTTTTTATATATGATCCTACACAGTCGGAAATGTAACTTACACTAAAAAAACAATATTAATATTGTTTAGACAGTGGTGTAGGTGATTGTTCAACACTCACAGTTTCCTCCAATCAGAGTTTCGATTCGTTCACGTCTCCTCTGACGGAGTCTGTGCACCATGAAGAGCAGCAGAGAGAGGATGAGGAAAGACGAGATACAGCTGACGATCAGTCTCATTCCACTGGCCATCGAGTCAAACAGGCTGTTTCCATCTGAGGAAAAAAAAAGGAAAAACGACAAAACAAGAGTATCGCACGCTGCAAGCTCGTTGGTCCTCCTGAGTGTGAGAAATGAAAAATGTTCTCCTGTCTACCTCTGAAAGCGTTTGTCATGTATGAAGATCAAACTATTTAGAAACAAATCATACGTGACATCTCATGTCCTCTCATGAAAAAAATGTGTAAAGTAAGTAAAGTAGATGATAGATGCCAACTCTCCATTTCCATATTCCAAATTGCCACATGTTGCAATAAATCAGATAGTTTAGTAGATTATTGAGAAGCTCCATTTTTCTCTGCCTTTTCTCTGCAGCAGCTTGCACCAATATTCCAATATTCTGTTAATGAGGGAGTACCTGGGTCCAGGCAGGTGAACTTGCAGCACTCTTTGGGATCCTTGCGGAAGTGCTGGCAGCCCTGTGGACGCTCACACAGCGCAGCCACGCACATCTCAGGCTCGCCGTCATGACACGTGCAGCTCAGACACGGGTCGTCCCCCTTTGGCGTGAAGTAATAGCCCTCGTTTACGACGTTGTCTTTTATATCCACACACGTTTGCCCTGTTGGGAAAATGAAACATCAAGGAATAGTCCAAGATAAAAATGACATGACTGGATTTCTGATGGAAAAGAAAAAATGAGCACACACTTCTCTTGCAGAGGAAGGGGAACTTCTTGTAGCAGTTCTCAGCGTGCCAGCTGTGCAGGCCTCGCTCATTCATGCTTTTGATCTGAAAACGTTGCAGCTGGGCACAGAAGACGTTGTCCTGGGTGGGAGAAGCCTCCCCAAAATTGGTGAGACCCTCAGGCGGCAAAAACACCTGCATCGACCCTGTTGAGGAACAAGAAACATCATGCATTATAACAATCAAGTTACAGAAAAATTAACTGGCTTTTGAGAGCAGATAAAGCCACAGATACCTTTGTATGCGACCTCCCAGCGGCCCTCCAGGGAGTGGTTCTGATTGGTGATCACATACTGGTAACCCACCCAGAACCTTGAAAGCAAACAAAAACAGTGAATTACTACTGTTTACTGTGTCAAACGGTCCATTTCAGGATTTATGCACAAGCCAGTATAGTACACATTAAACTACCACTGTTGGCCACTAGATGGCCTGCAACCAATGACAGAGCATCATTACTCCTCCACTGCTGCTGGACCATCAGATACATTTGACTTTATACTTATGCATAAAAACAAAACAAGGACAAAGCATTATAAGTTAGATTTGTCCAACCTCAAGTTGCAAGTCTACTTTTCTGTTAGTTCAGAAATGGAAAACTACACAGGAACGTCAGCCCTTCAGACTGATGATACAATATTTCAGTGAAACTCACTTGCACTGGTCTCTGCGCTCACAGACTTTTTCATCGAAATCCACCTCGATCTTCAGTATGAACTGCAGCTCCTCGTTGGTAACAAAAGTAGCCAATGAGCCGTTGACTTTCTGACAAGTATCCACAGCCTGCCAGTAGTTCTCGTTCCTCAGGTACACTTTGTAACAGCTGGCTGTCTTCTCGTAGTGGTGCCACCCACTAGGGCATTTCTCTGTGGAGGGAAAAGAAACACTCTGGTTAATAATGCTGCGTACACATGGTGCAGGTTCAACAACAATACAATCAAGTGCATTTAACAGGGGGAGTGAAGTGAGATGCTTACTGTTGAAGCGCACAGGCTGAGCCACTCCGATGACGTCTTCTACCTGGTCATAGCCGTTGCCGAAACGAAATCTCTCCTCCTTGATAGCTGTAAAAAAGAAAAAAAAAGAAAGAAAAGAAAAACAAAGGTAAACAAGTGTGGACAAGTTTTTATTCCTCCTGTGTTCCCTCTTTTTAAAAAGGAATTGGTTTATGTTGTGCAACCTGTTGAAAGACTGTGTTGTAATGAACTAACCATAAATCATGTGTGTGCAAAGGCCTTTTTTTTAAATAAAACAATAAGTTCATATATGTATAGATGTACCCAGAGACACTTTAATTTATGTGCTTAGGAACTACATCTTCTGTTTTGAATTCATTACTTCTGTGCGGGACTTAGAAACGTGTCTTAACAACCACCTTCAACCCACAAAATATCAAGGAAGTTGATAGATTGAGGAAGACAAAAGCAGAACAAACGCCTTCCTTTGTTAACATTAAAGTAGAGCAGATTGTATCCTCTTGTAAGTATCATGAGGAGTTTTTACAGCGATTCAAATCTATAATCAAAGGCCAGCTTTTTCTGTGTTCGGCACAATCCAGACTGTTCTCAGGAGACTGGAAATGGTTCATCCTGACAGCAATCAAATTTCAGACTGTTGAAACCTTTATTATCACATCTTAATTGTTCTGCAGTATCTTAAAACATTTAAAGAATTCCTTTATACCACAGCGATCAATGTACCGTATATGGAAAGTTTCTTATTTTACTAGCAGTTCATATTAACTGTGGTGTTTTGTATGATTTTTTTATGCCGCTTGATAAGGTCAAGTAGATATTAAGTGATTGTGTAGATGAAAAAAACGGATTATTTTGAAAATACATTTTAAGTTTATTCAGATCCAATGGTCTGAATGTACTCCATACATAATGGTTTAAATCAAGCATTTTCAAAACTTTTAAGGATTTTTTACAATTTTTGATAACTGTGAAAACTGACTTGTACCATTTCATTCAGTGAAATACAAAAGAACAGAAGCAGGCTGATATGTAATATTTGTGCTGAAAACTGCCTGTTAATCATTTACAGGCGATTATTGAGGTAACACTGTTGGCTGATAAAGTAAAGTAAACTTAGGTTTTCCTTGATTCAGTGAAAGTATAGCCCTTGACAGAACAGACAAAAAGCAGGAATAACAGGTTATAAAAACAACATTACTTTACTGCTGCAGGACTATTTTCTTCTCTGAATTATTTATGAAGAAAGAACAACTCACACCCAAAACCTAATACATAAACTGAACATAAACTGAAAACATAACTTGAGAATCTATAAAAACAAAAAGCTCATATTTGTTGTCATTTCAATTCTACTCTCTTCATCTGTAGACAATACTGCTAATGCAACTGGTCCTACTTTTCCACATCCTGGAATATGTTTGTTGGTGCTCGCTGTGTGTTTATATAACACCTTTTCCTCTTTGACCTGCATTGAAGTTATAAGGTTGAACAGTTTCCGTTGGTATTAGTCTAGCTGGATTTAGAGTGAGGGATTGCTCCACCTCGCCATGTTATTCAATAAAGAGCTAATCCCAAACAAGAACATTGATTTCCATGCGTGCTGTTGATTTAGCAGACAATAAGCCCTAACTGAGGCATGTGTGAGCCTTCCTCTATGAAAACACTGAGCACATAGGGAATATGTACACGATGTTCTGGGACAAACTCTTTTAACATTTAATCAGTGGGACTGATGTTCATTTAAGATATATGTAAGACACTTTTGACACACTATGAATATATTTTCACATGTAGAGATTACATTTCAAGATACTAGATATATTCAATTGATTATTTTTTTCACTAGTAAATATAATAATTACAGAGATTTAGGATTGAATTACAACATGTAGATTGCATTGATTGATATGTCCGACATATTAACACACCCTTTCAGATCTGTGGGTGTCACATCATTAAAATATCACAAAGCCGTTGGTTGACTTTTGAATAGGCTGCATCTACCTCATGCATATTCAACATATGTTAATGCTTGCATTGAAGATATCTACAATGACATTTTGACCTAATTTTGTCCAAATCTGGCTCGGAAAAGGAGAATAAAATTAAAGTATTTTTAGCAGCCATAGGAACCTTTAATGTTAATATCCACCATTGCTATTATTACTAAAGATTAAATTAAAAAAGGGCTTGCCGTATTGTTGGCATGTTTAGCTTAAAAGTGTTTCCAATTGATAGTAATCAGCCGCTTTGCTTCTGTTCTGAGCATGCAGAACATTTTGTGTATGAATTTTTTATAAGTACCTTTCAAGGGTGAATAAACAAAGAAAATAAATAATCTCATAAACAATTCCTGCTTGTATTGCCTCTTCTATAAATGTGGTTTTATTGAGGAATGAATGGAGTCCAGTGTTAGAAACTCCATCAGGAAACAGTGTTGTTGGCAGGCCTACAGCGTTAACTCTAAAGCATGCACAACTACTGCTGTATGGAGGTCACATGCTGAACTCAATCCTTTCAATAATTCCTATTATGCGGTCACAGATCTGGGGATAAGGTCTCTCTGGATTTAAGAGGGGAAAACAATAGGATTTCGGTCAAAGGCTTAGCACTGAAACATCTATGCAGACAGTGTTGAAGAGATCAACGCGCAGTAAACAAAACAGAGACACATGTGCAGCCACTCAGAGTTTAACTCTGCCTCCCCCTGCCATCTGACGCTGTCAGTTCAGAGCTGCTGGTCCTGAATTTTGATTCTCCGTGGTGGATTAGGAGGACTTTTTGTACCTGCAGACTTAAAACGATGTCTGAGCCATTTGTTAAAAGAAACTCAGCTGGTTTGAACTGTGTTTGAGGTTTAAAACACAACAAATGTTACCGGATCATCCTTCAGTTCAGTGAGGGATGCATTTTGCGCTCACACTACTCCTGTTCATGTGGTCCTTGTGCATCACTGAACATCTCTGGATGTCGCTTCATTAGATCCCAGTGCCTCCTTAAATCATTCTGGGGGGATTCACACCTGTATTTAGAGCCATCCAGCTGTGATCAGATCGTCCAAGTGTGAAAAGGTCCCGGGTGTTGCTATTCTTTCCAGAAATCAATCATGTTATGGGTGTTAGGTAACAGTGTGGGTGTAAAAGGGCTTAAGTGAGCTATACTCACGGGGACAGTCCATCTCGTCACTCTTGTCCTCACATGCTGTCCAGCCGTCACACTGCCAGGACATTGGGATACATTGCATCTTCCCACTGCGGCAGGCAAACTGCCCAGGGCTGCAGCGCTGCTCTGAAATACAACAAGAGAGTTTGTTTGGTCAAACCTGCACGTGACTGAGCCTTTTTCAAACAAGAGAAAACCATTTAATGTCACAGTGCAGCAGAGGACTGAATGAGGTCGTGTGAGCTTTTAATGGTAGTTGATGAAATCGGAGATCTTAGATGGTAATGGGTGAATTTTTTTATTTTTTATTACATACGCAGATATTCAATGTTCTTCCTTTGAGACTGGGGGCAAAACTGAGAAATCACAGTCAAATAAGATCAGCACTATCACTGCACCAGTGGGATGAACTTGCTCAGCAGTATTACACACACTTCCTGTCAGCACGTTAGCCCACTCAACAATTCAATATACTGAGGCAGCAAAAGAGGACATAAAAGATAATTGGTAAAACTTAAACCACATTTCTACTGCATTGTTTGGCTCAACTTAACTCACTTTTGGTACAAGGTGCTTTTCTTGATTTCGTTGTCCGCTGCAGATAGTACACCCTCATTTTAATCGAGATTCCCATAGCCAGGCTACATGACATTTTAGTGGCATCCTCTTCAGCGCAACATTTGACTGATTTTCTTTGCTAGGGAGAATGCTGTAACTGCCACATGTTGAAGATGTTGAGTTAATTTTCTTCTTCGTTGTTTCATCTTTACAGATTTGGGTTGAAAAGCAGACTGTAGCCAATTTTTTGTTTACTTTCCATACAATCAAATTTATAATTGACAAAGATGGTATCGTTTTTAAACGGGTTATCGAAAAAGCACTGAAGTATCGATTCATTTGACAACTTTAGAGCTGAGTAGAGTCGTACCATGCAGTGAAAACTCAACATTAGCAAAGGGATCCTGGTAAAGAAAACTGGAAAGACATACCCTTAGACCCACAGGGGATATGCATTTAACTTCTTTTTCTATTAAAAACCCTCCAACAACACAATCTGTGCAAAGTGGGTCTCCACACCATGTACAATTAAGAGATGCCTCGGTCTTCCTCAAACATAACTATGTCTATATAGCTAGCCTTTATTAGCTACTCCAATAATAACATTTAATATAGTAGTTTCCTCGCAAATGCAAATCCATTAAGATAATAAAACAAACACATGTGCTTTCAGGCTTTATATTATGTAATGGAGATGTATTATTCCCATTGGAAAATATTTATTGATGGTTGAATCTGAAGAAGCTGCTAAAATCTAACAAAACAGCCACTACACTTAGAATATACTGCGTGCTTACCTGACAATAATCTTGCCAGAGTTAGCCGCGGACCTGAAACAAATAGAAACAATACAGTGACTATCCTGTATGTCAATGTGCTGGCTCTTAGGGGACAATATTCATCCCGTTTGTATTGCTCATTATGTTGTCTATAAGGATATCTATTATTTACACTGTGAACACTTCTGTGGCATTTGCCAGTGCTCAGTGATTTCCCCAGTTGGTTGCCCAGTAGAGGGTAGCTTCATTGCACCATCTGTTCTTGAATACAGGTGGTTATGTTTACCTACAACAGAGCTGGACCACCCACTCACCTGACAAATATGGCAACACTATTTTTACTTAGAAAAGAAAGACACTCAGAGCTATTTCAAGTGACTATTGTTTCATCTGTGTACCAACCAGCCCAGGTGACATTAACACACACCGACCAGACTTTCAGCTTTGATGATCCCAGAGGGGAACAACCCACACTCGGCTTTAACACTGTGATTAAGCCTGCCTTTGTTTGTACCAGACTTCTGACTGATGCACAAATTAATCATTAGCCTGAAATAAAAGACAAATGTGGGCATGTGGCTTGAATGTGCACTTCAAAATTCAAATGACAGTGGATTGTTTTACTTTAAAGCAGATGTAATTAAAAGTTGTCCCACTATTTCCAATTATAGAGCGGCCTTACCAATAGCTTTATTTTCAGAGACTACGCTGCAGCTTTCCCTAGGTTTAAATACAATCAAACAGACCTTCAAAAAAACATGATAATCATATTTTCAAAAACAGGAATCTCACATTACACCGGATGTAACCTTGTTATGTTCTACTGAAACAAAAGGTCGCAAACCTTGCTTATCAGGTCATACTGAACAACATCCTGCTTACTGTATAGCTCACCATTTTTTCCCATGATGCCCGTGGTTGTTGAACATTTAGTCACCCTCTGCATTTTAGTACATGTCTCAAAAAAGCCCAGTCTACTCTCATCTTTATATCACTGTCATTGCAGTTGCATCATGACTGTAACGGCACTGTAGCCACACTTTTTGCTGTTAAAATCATCAATGAAGGCTTCTAAACCAGAGAACTACACAATCAAGCATGTACCTGCAGGAATTTGATCCAAGAAATCAATTCTGGGGAGAAATTAACAACCAAGATTTCAGGTTTCCCTGACATTAGCATGTAGCTACATGTGGCAGTTTGTATGTCATTAAATTACAGTTTTGAGTCTGGAGCATGACCATATATAGAAACCTGGCACAGACTTATGTCAGTTCAAGCCGGTTAGACACATGACGTTTTTGCGCACAGCGATCCCTTTTAAATTATTTGACACATTGGCCACATTTATTATGAATAAATAACACTGTAACATTATATTTCTGACAGAATATAAAGAAAAGCATAAATAAGATCTGTGTTGGGAAAAAAAGTCAACCAGCCCTTTGAAAGCTGAACCCAACGCAGATTGCCTTCCCTCTGCCTAAAAGGTGTCTAACACGGCGACATCACCTTGTCTTAGTTAATGCTAAGTGGATTGAGACGCATTACAGGCCCGCCTCAGTCTGCTGGGATTGGACGCATTACCATCGATCCCTGAATATGTGTCAAATTGATGGATAACATTAGAGACCATGTTTCCCAAATGTGATGTTAATAATTAATGCATATATGTACACAGAATAATAGACTAGGTAAAAATGCTTATGGCTTTAAAAAATGACAGTCAATCTAATCTTTAAGAGCCTTGCGGGACATTATAATTATATGAAAACAAAATGTCTTGATCACACACATTTTCACGATGGTCTTTGAACCCACCGGAGGGAGAAGTGAGCATTTTCCTTACCCGTACATCAAACCTTTGGTAGTCAAGGGCTTTGAAAAAAATTTCAGTGTTACATATTGCTTCAAGTAAGATTGTGACATTGCTATGTTAGCTTACTGGGAGGCTATAGCACACAAGCAAAATCCAAACCCAGCTTGAGATTGTTTATCTAAGATGTAGCTGTATCTGCATGTGCTCACAACTAGAAAATAAATGCCTGGTTTATGCTTTCTGGTACCTGTTGTTTGAATAAAAACCTTTCTGCTTGCACGGATCAGTATTCATGATTTCTGTGCCTTTTCTGATAACTACTGGTGGGAAATTCACTAGAGTAGAATGTATTTGGACATTGGTAGCCCACTGCGTTAGGTTATAAGATATCACATGTTGAAATAACTGCTTGGGCATCTCCAAAGTAAAATAAGGCCCCTATCTATAACAGCTTCAAGTTGAAGTGCACTCCCCTCATCATTATCTGAACTTCCTGGTGCTAGTGATGGAGTGTCTGAGTCTGCTGTTAACAGTGGCCTGAAAGCTCATCTTTCCCTTCCTGTTTGGTAGGGTTTTGCTGCACACATTGGATGGAGGAGGTTTATCTCTTGTTTTGAGAAGAAGGCCAGAAGAAGATGATGGCTCATAATTAACCACAACATCCCTGATGCAAGGTAAAGTACATTCATGACATGCATGCACTGACACTGTATTTTACTGCTGCATATACAGTAATGCATCTGCCTGCATCACTGCACTAATGACAGCTCTGAAGGCCATGTGGGGGCAGGATAAATATCATCTCTTATTGAGGCTATTTCTCTCACAAGCTTTGGATTTTGTGAAGTCAAGTCTACAAATGAGTGAACACTGGCTACCCTGAGACAAGTGAGTCTCTGCATCGCTTACATAACCAAGAGGAAAATACAATAAAGAATATGAGACTGCCCCAACTCAGTCCCACTAAAGTATAACGGCACAGTGAACTGGCCTTGTACACAGCACACTGCATCATCTCTAGCCGCCGATGATTCACATCAACACTGAGGCTCACTGTTAAAAGCAGTGAGTGGGTACAGGCATTCATTTCTTCCTTTATACCACTTCACATTTAAAAACCAATATATTTTCTGTGTGGATTAACACATTTTGGGTCAAATTCCTTCAGAAACACAGCTATTTGTTTGCAAATCATCGGGTAGCAGACGTGACAAAAAGCAGTTTGGGGGCAGGGAATGAATACATGTGTTGCACTGAAAGGCTTGACACTTCTTCTTAGTGCTAATATGACACGTCAGCACTTAAAAATGGCATAGAGTTGCTCTTAAATACAGAGCAATACTGGTCCTTTCTAGTTGCTAAGGGATAAAAATTTGCAGAAACCACCAGCCAAACGCAGGTATAATATGCCAGGACTGCTGCTGCTTCAATCAGCAGCCAAAAAACAATGGGTAATCTATTAAGCCACTGATTTTGAAATCAGACACAAACTCGATTCCAACTCTGTTTTTAGTATTCCAGGGATAAAAGGAGGATTTTTACTGACCTAAAGCATAAAATAACCTTGATCTATCTGCAGGCAGCTGGCGGGATATCAGGTACAAGACTCTTGGGTTTCAAACATTTTGTCAGTCTGACTGAAATGTCTCTTCCCTGTGACACGGTCAGTTGCCTCTCCTGACATTTTCATTTCCTTCACATACACGTTCAACTGCTGCTCAGCAATACAGGACAGCAGCATGAGCAAGATGTTGCAAAATGTTTCAGGTGTGAAGGTGAAAACGCCTGTTCTTGAGCTAGAAATATATGGAAGGTCAGGGCTGCCTTGCACGCCGTGTTTCCATCAAATGATCTAGAGCAAATAAACTAGGCTACGAAGGACATTGTTTCATTCATGAGAGGAAAATGGAGAGGTCTCATTCTTTTCATGACATCAAAAAGTGTTTTCCAGTCATTTCAAACCTTTACTTATTTTGTTTTTCAATAAAACTGGCTATAATGTCTTCTCCATTAGGCTCACTTCAAGTTAACTCTCAACTGCAACCACAGTCTCGTCAGTGAGGCATCAGGTGAACAAAAACATCTGACTGTTGACGAATGATGTTTGTCAAAAGTTGTACTACAGCCAACTTTTTTTACGCAGAACAAATAGTGATAAAGCAGCTGTCAGTGTAACACACACAGATGGCTTGCTCAGCCCCACAGCAATAAACAAAGTTCAGTGGACTAGTTGCTCAAGTTGACGGCTGTGTAAATGCAAGCCAAGATTTCAGTCTCAGAGTGTCTAACATGTTCAGCCAAACCAGACTGAACTTTTACCTTTGCATTTGCCAGAAGGTTGGGAAACACACAGGACAAATGGCCACAGAAATCAGCTGGACAATGTTTTTATGATCATATGACATGCAAGTCTCTGTGGAAGAAAACTAAAGCAACCACAGGAAAGGCACATGTGCTAACCACCAAGTCACTGCATATAAAGTAGCATATACATGCATTAGCAGACAACAGAGACACACTATTACACACCAAATTTGATTCTTATTATATTTTAAATTAAAATTTTCTCTTGGATTGAGAGTGTGCAGCCTAACTACATTCAAAAATGCTGCCTGGCTCACCAGCAGATATCCAGAGAAGTCTATAACGAAAGAGACATTAACTGTCCATTTCATTTTATGATGCTTGCAGTGTACCTGGAGCGGGAGTCGATGCTGCCAAATTCTAAAAGACACTGTCAGATGGCTCAAGGCTACCTGTATGACAGGAAAAGTGTTTCATGCTCACACATTTTTTAAATTGAATTATGTTCCAGCAAACTGGATTATTCTTAAGCTGAATGTCCAAGTTGTGTGGGCATCAAGGTTTTGGATGCCTGCACTTCATGTGCACCCGCATGCTCTACAAAAACACACCCTCTGTGGCACAGCTTGTGCAAAATATGATAAAACAGATAGTCCTGTAGGAGGCTTGGCATGAAGGCCAAACTATCCCCAAAACAAATAGGAGTGTTTTCAAACCTAGGAAATAGTCTATTCAAAAGCACTAAGCACAAGGCTAAAACTCTGACAACAGATAGCCTTCACTTTTTACCCTAGTTCCATTAAACAAAACACTGGTGTGTTCACTCTTTAACATTAGAGTAAATAACAAATTCGCCTTTGAAAAGATGAATTATATCAGTTCGTAAAACTATGATTTATTGAAAATGAAACACAAAGACACTCCTAATATAAACTTAATATTTGCCCAGGAACCAAAAAGAAATGAACTCAAACAAACATGCAATGCTGTGTGTACTGTGTTTTTCTGGGCACTCCTTTGTATGAGGCCAAACAATAACGTGTTTATTCAAAAACCGATACATTTCTTCAATCCACATGATGGCCAGGATCACAAGATTGTGCCGAAAGGAAACCACAAGATGCATTTATGATTGCTGCTTGAAGGGTTTCAGAAAAGGCTCTGCACGTGTTTGCATTCACAGCACGGGTACAGGTTTCCAATTGAAAAAAAGAGACAAGAAATAATTTCCCCGTTTGCATATTAAAACACTGGCATTTTGTGATAGATATGACAACATGACGAGGACTGTGTATGTGCCAATACTGTATTGGAGGTAGGTAGATTATTTTAAACAAACACTAGATGTTTGCTTATTAGGGGCTCGTGATTTTGTCTGCACAATGAATCACACAGACGACAAAAGCATATTTAAGAAATTGTTATGACAATCACATTTACTGTGTAGTTGATCCCTCATATATTAAACTGTGCTAAAAGGATGAGTCAATGAGAGGCAGCTTTGTGATGCAGGAGCATGAATCTCTGACATGCATTTCAAATTACAGCTTCACGTCCTAGCGGACAGAAACCAAGGGATGTAAACACGCCTTGGTTAAATTGTTTACAAGCCAGTTAAAAACACACACCTTTAATAATATGTGAGTGAAGATAAATATACAGCCTTTGACAAAATTTCCCTATAACAACCGTATAAATAAGTGTCAAAAATAGCTCATGAAACCGAGGCAACGGTCTATATGTAGCAAAACAAATACGGTTTTATATAGTGAGGTTATGTGGACTGAATTATTATTTTAGTATTTGTTGTTTAATTATTTCTGACGGAGGTTATAGTTTGGCCACTTTTTGTTAATTTTACTGATACACGGGGGACAACAAGGCGGTCCTCCACGCCGTCCAGCAGTCGCAAAGCATCGGTTTAAAATACCACCTGAGTCCCCGGTTTATCCAGCAGGCCTTTCCGCCTGACCTGCCGCTTTCTACAGCTGTAATCTCTGTTTCTCCCACTTCTGAGCCGAGCCCACGGGAATGTATGCAAAGGGTGAAACAACAACTTTGAATGTATTTACCTGTCCGTGGTGGGTCCGTTAATGTGAGGACGAAGAGAAGAGAGAAGAGGACGAAACTGCTGCTGTCAGCCTTTGGCAACATTTATCCTCCATTCATAGTAACTCCTCTATCCAGAAATTTAAAAAATATACCGAGGATCTGCACCGCCGCCGCCCTCTCCGGAGTTACAACGTTAAACGCTTAACACACTCTATACCCATTTTTATGCACCAAAAGCGATAGCTAACGACGAAAAGCAGCGTGTATAAAGCATATTCGCAACGCACAGCGACACAGATTGTGGTTAATCTGGCCGAGCAGCTAACGTCAGCTAACTGGCTCTACCGTTAACGTCCGTCCTCTCCTGCTGCTCGGTGTGGAGCGGCGCTGATCCAAGATGGCTGCGGCCTCCCATCACAACAATCCCAAACATTCAACACACAGGGGCTATCAGCTGGAGGAGCTGTCGGGGCGGAGTTTAGCCGCTTAAACCCAGTGTGACACACGATAACCAATGTGTGTGTGCCCCCCGATGAGCTTATGAGATGAATCCAACCCAAAATATTATAAGTGAGCGGATGGCAGCGACACTGGTGACTGGTGCAGTTTATCCGCGCGAGCTGCTGGCACTGGGCGGTGTATTTTCAGCTGCATATCAGAAGACTTGATTAACTGTGATTGCGCTAATTAGAAAAGATAATTAGATGTAACAACATGGTTCACCTCAAGGTCACATAATACGTGAACTCATATCATTCATCACTCCAATTAAGCAGATTTATTCAGAAACCAAGCCAGCTGAAGTTATTTCACTCGAAGCAGTCATGAAATGAGATTTGCCTTTTTCCATTTGGGATCTTTGAGAAAACTTTGTACTAAAAGTGCGTAAGTCTACATTTCATAATGGTAATAAATAATGTCCTCAATTTCATGGTCTTCCTTCTCTTTTAGGGAGAATCTGACCTTGTTGACTTTGTGTGACTGATTGTCCATGGGTCAAACTCCAAGACTGCAATTATCATAACAAGTAACTGAGACCATGTCTTTGAGGGAATGGTAAGGATTACTTCTGTTATCATATTGGGAAAATTTACAAATTAACCAAAAACAAATGAGAAGAAATTCTAAAATTGGTCAAAGTGTGTTTTTCTGATCATACAATTGTTTTTCCTGCTAAAATATAAGGGTAGTTCCATGTTCCCCAGGACTAGATAATTGTACAAGAAAAACTCACTTTGGCGACTTTTAAAAATTCTTCACATTTGCGTTTAGGCAAATCCAGAGATCACGTCAACCAAAGAAAATTTAAAGCTTAAAAAATCCATACTTGAAATAAGAGTAAAGAAACATATAAAATGTAGATGCTCATATGCACCAGGGCTCACTATGGAAGATTTTGGACCAACATCTTTGTTATGCTTTCTGCCACCATCTCCATAAGACCAATGATACAACTTATATCTTCAAATGTATTTATTGATAACTGTGATTATATGTCTTGTTTTTCTCTTTGATGGAAAAATACTGACTTATTTCATTCTCTTCTCATTAACCTCAACACTGCTGTCCAACACTCCATCCATTTTCATGCTTTAATATTCCACTGCCCACTTGATGTGGAAAGTCCTTTTACTACCTTTGTGAGAAGGCCCAAATCAAACTGGACATGTTTTTTTGAAACAAAAATCTATAGCCTATGCATATGTAACATTTACTGTGGTAAAAATTTAGATTTGTGCAAGTAAGTTTGAGGTCCACAGTTGAAGCCCACTCCTGGATACCATTACTGGTAAAGAAAACACTAACCTATGAACCATGACTCCCCTGAAAAGGTTAGGTTGTAAATCAAGTTGCTGTGTGCGTGCATGTGTGTGTGTGTGTTGACTTCCCCACAACCTCAGGACAACCTCATTTTATCTGGCTTTAGGGGACTCTGTAACTACTAATGCTCAAAAACATACAGAGGGCATGCTGGAGTATTTCTGGCAGCAGTAGTTTTATGCCTGCACAATTGAAGTATGTTTAAAAAAAGGATGTATAAAGTTATTATTCACAGTTGTGTTGCACCACCAGTAGGCAGTAGAATAGAACTATTGACGAGGATGTCATCTGGTGATACATGGCATTATATCCTTTGTTTGGCTGACCTTTATCTTTTGCCAAAAATGTCCAAATTTATTATGGATTTTAAGGAAAAGGTACAGATTTATGACGCTGAGCCCAGTTCTGTCTGTAAACAATTTCAACTTTAAATTAAGAAGGCAAAAGAAACATTCATCATAGTATACTGAGCTGTCAGACAAAAGTCTGAGTTTTCCAGATTCCACATTTTTAACACCAACATTAAAGTGTGACATTGGAGAAGCTTGTTGCAGGTTAACAAAAAGTATGGTAGCTGTACAAAAATCTATGAAACCTTGCATTTCAGATTAAAAAAAGATAAACAAGTAATTAAATAGAATTTGTATACTAAGATGTATTTCACAGGGGATTTACATTTACCCATCTGCACAAAACTGTAACAAATAAATCCTTATAAAATCTTCAGTGCAGCTCTGTAATCCAGTCATCCAGCTGAAAGATGTGCTCTTTAATTTGAGAAAACTGGGTCTGGACAGTCCATAATCGAGTTCTCCTCATTGTAAATATGTCTGTTTTGTACAATCCCAGGAGTAAACAGCTTCTTGTGCTTAGAAAAAGTCTGATGCTTTCCGTCTCTTGGGGAGCTGCAGCAGATTGTCTGTGAGTGATGTAAGGTCCTGAGAGCTCGGCGTCTTGGTTTTGTTTGGTGTTGGCGTTCCTGAGGGAGTGGACGGGCCACCAAAGGGAGTTTTGCAGACTCCATGTGAGGGTGACGGGGTGTAACTCGCTCGTAGTGCTTTGTCCGTGTATTTGCTAGATGTCCGATTTACGAGCCTCTGCAGGGCGGGGGTGAGGGCTGGGCTCAGACCCTTAGGTGTAAGACTGCAACACAAAAAATACCATTAAAATGTAGATTTTTAGAGTCAAGTGTTGACAGATGAACAAAGCTACTGGGGCTGCAGAGGATCAAATGTCTTTACCTTGCAAGGTTCTCTGTGACCTTCCGCAAAGCCTCCTGTTTCTTTGCACGGTTTTTAGCTGCAGCTTCATTGGCCATCTTTAAACCCAGCCTCTCTCGTCTTCCTGGTTCCGGAATCTTTTAGAGACAACAACATAATAGTATACTAAATATTAATATTTTGAGAAATAATTAAACAAACATTATGACAGAACCTCTAAATCCCACAAGCTGCAAGCAGAAATGCAGGTTTTCTTAAAAATCATTTGCCATTGCAAAAACTGTAAAAACAGATATTATCAGTGAATGCTCTAAAACTGTCGAAAGCAGTTCAGAGGGTTAAATTGTTACAACTACCACTGAAAAAAGTCAGTACCTTAAATGATGGACCATGGTTCCTCTCAACATATGGGGTGTCCGATCCATCCAGACGAAACGGGGTGCTCTCAATCTCACCCCAGGTCATCAGAGGCGACTCAGCCACACCTGAGGGACAGAAACAGCATTCAGAAATCTACACAAAATGAAGCTAGTGGTGTTGAATGAGCCATATACAGCAACATTTAGTTCATCAGTCTCAGGAATGTTACTATGTTGACTAGGATTTTAAGATGCACTTACCAGGCGCAGGAGATGGCATACTTTCAAAACCATAACCATTCACTGTCGGGGATTCATGTGGGATGAGCTCTTTCCCATCTGGACCTACTTTACCCTGTTTGAACTGGACAGAAAACAATTTTATTCCAATGAAGAACAGACTGCCATGCAAAGACAATGTCTTTACAAGTATTGGGCACATATAGAACAAAACAAAGCTCTTAATCTTTACCTGTGCATTGAGTGCTGCAGCCTGCTGAATCTGACTTTTGTTGAGAGCTTTGCTGAATGGGTCTCCAACAAAGCGTGTGTTTTTGTGAACTACCTCCCGCGGCTTCTTAAACAGAGCATCATCATCTGTAACACCTGATTAAAGAGAAAAATAATGTGAAAAAAAACGTGAAAAGGGGGTTTAAAAAGAAAAAATAGAGAAAGAAATTAAATCCAAGTTTGGTCACTCACCCTCTGGATAATACATCAAGGCGTTCTTTGCTTTGTACTCCCATGTTTCAAGTCCAGCTTTGACACATTCAAGTGCTGCTTTCTCTACTGATGGTAATGCAAGGTTGTTTTCATGGCGCTGGAAAATATCACAAGTGTTTAACAATGTTTGTAATGTGGTCCAGGGGTGTATCAATACTTGCTAAAAAAATCTGATGAAAACATTACAGGCAACCAATTTATTCAAAATCAAACTTGGAGCAAAGAATAATAAACATTTGTTCAGCACAAATGTAATGCAAACATTAACTGCATAGATTTGAATTTCATTTAATCATTTAACTCTGCACATACCTCTTTGTATTCAGCCTCAGCCTCATATAACCAGGCATTTCTCAGCTTTTCCTTGTCTTCTGCCAGATCCATTATCTGCTCAAATGATGCATTATCCTCACTGGTATTTTTAGCAAGGAAGCGATCCAGAGAGGGCAGCTCTTTTTCTTCCTTGTCATCATCCTTGCTCTCTTTAAATACAACATTAATAGAAATAGGGTTAAATACCTGTTAAGCATTTGTAAGTCCATCATCTTTTAGAGTATTACTGCCAAACATGATTTAGGTAAGTTGCAACAAAGGGTTTTAAAGTGGGACAACGATTTGTGAGTTCATATAAACATACGATATAAATCTCAGACCACTGTTATCAGTTATTTGCCTTTATCCTAGAAAATTAGATACTTACCCCCATCTAAACCTTTACCGCCATGTGTGGAGGACGGAGACCCTGCGCGGCCAACCGGCGTCTCAAAGCTCGCTGGTGTCACATCTGACAAGCAAAGAGAAACAAAGAGAAAAACAGGTGTAAATCACATTCATGTTACATTCTGTAAGAAAGCTACAACAATCTGAAAATACATGTTCAGTCTCACTGCTCATACTACTCACAGGGTGCAGAAGATCGGGGTGTAGATTTTGTCAAAGATGATCCATATCTGATGGATATTTCTCTCATTCTCTCTAGGTCACCACTTTCCTCTGCGTCAAGATAATCCTTTTGCGCTTGTAATTTAGTCACATCTGGGAAGAAGTCCCTCTGGATGATCTTCTCTAAACTCTGGTAGAAGAAAACACATAGGTAAATTCGACTTTAAGACAATGACATGTTTTCTGTTATTATTCAACAACAAATAATAATAATTAAAGAATTGGCACGTAGATCACCAAGTCATTTTTAAATTGCATGTCAGTCTGACTGACTTTTCAAAACTAACTATCATTGAGAAGCTATAGGGCCAGAACTTTGGGTGTACTTATTATTTTTCAATATTGTAGGCCATTACTTTTCTGTCCATCAATTTGTTGATTATACAAACAACAATTGCTGCGCTACATGGTGGTAGTGTGTGATAGAACAGGTTAAATGTCATTTTTTTTATAACCCAATACTCTTCTGTCATTTAAGTGACAAAATTCCCAATAATATCGAATCATAATCTTACATTCGCCAAAATCCAAGATTATTTAGTCAATTTATTAACATTGTGTGACTGGAGGTTGTGTTCTTCTGATTTGAAACGTCATCCCTTCACAGTCTTAAGAGTTTGGTGACGGTGGATTGTTCTCGTAACTAAAAGACATAATCCCGGATTACCACCAAAAGTTATTTTTGTTGGATGCACTAATCAATTAGCCGATTACCCTGTCCCTTCGGGCTAACACCAGCACTGTTGTTGTGTTGGCCGATGCCCACTGATAGCTTGTTCCTATGTCGCATCAAAAATGGTTGTCTATGATTCAGCTAATTTACCTCAATGTACTCTTCTTCATCAAGGACATTTCTCTTCAGCTTCCCCTTCTCGCTATCCTCTGGTTGTTGCTGTAGGAGAGCCACTGTTGAGGCAGTTACAGGGGCGAGGGTCCCGGACAGGGCTTTCCTCACGCTGGCGCTGCCCTCCATTGTAGACTGTATTAGCCTCTGAGGCTAACGGCTAACGGCGACTCCCTAACGACAAACACCAACTGAATCGAAACGTAAGGCGGCTTTTGTAAAGTTTACGTATTCAAATAATATAATATATGACTAGACTTTTAAGACTGCGTGACCGTCACTAACTATTACAAGTTAGCTAGCTAACTAGCTACCTTCTGACTAGCCAGTGTACAAACAACGTTGTACGTACTACGTAACAGCTACGTCTGAATTGTTACGTCACCGGAAGTTTACTGTCACCCAGGAAATTTCCAGTATAAAACAGAAGTCAAATATTTCCAATGATACTACTGCTACCACTACTACTACTACTACTACTACTACTACCACTACTACTACTACTAATAATAGTAATAATAATGACAATAATAATAATGACAATAATAATGATAATAATAATAATAATAATAATAATAATAATAATAATAATAATAATAATAATAATATATGGATGAAGATGGTATTTTTAAAAAAGAAATACATTTGACTTTATTGTTGAGCATCGACTGTTTTTATTTGTCAGTATTGTTTATTCTGTCTAGCTGTGATTTAATGTGTTTTATTATTAATATAATGAGGTCTTATTTTATGCACTTCTATTGTTGTTATTGTTGTGGAGGACATAGGATTGAAAAAATAATAATAACGAAACGAAATTACATCTCCTGTGCTCGAATCCGTAAGCTCTACATGGTGCACACGAAATGCTATATACAAGGATAATGTGGCACCGTTGTAACAATTCGTTTCCTCGTTTTAGTTAATTGGTTACCACTACATAAATGGGAGGAGAGCCACCACAACATACCTTAGCATCCTCTTGACCAGAGGGATAAGAGCCTGTGCGCCTGCTCCTAGTACAACTGTTGGTAAATTAATTGTTAGAAGTTCATTGTTACAATAAGAAAATCCTGGAATGATAAAAAAAAAAAGAAAAGAAAAAAAAAGGTTATGGGGAGAATTGTGCAAACACGAATAATCATCTGTATGATTTAGCTTGCTATGTGTGTTTCTGACTGTAACGTTCACAACTATGGAGCCCCAAAATAGCATTTCTGTTCCTGCGCCCCCAGACTGACAATCACCGGATTAAATTGCCTCACTGATGTGGAGATATGTTGGATACATTTTTTTGTGGGTTTTTCACTCAAAACTGTATGGTATGCTTTTTTAGCTAAAAAAAATTGTACACGAAAAAAATACAATAACAAAATGCTATTCTAATGTGTCCACTGCATGTCAACTTTTAAATTGGTTCAACTTGGATTTGTGGAAAAAAAAGGTTCCGACATCTCTTCCAGAAAATCTTTATTCATTCTCAAGGACACTTTTTCACAGCCAGTGCAAACTATAACAATCCATATACAGATTCAGGATTTAACTTTTGGGATTTGTATTAGCATATACTGCAAGTCCTCCAATCAATCACTCAACCAGTCAGATTCACAAATGAGTACAAAACTGTCACATGATGTAGCTGACACAGTCTGTCTATTTTCTGAAGAAGGCTATTATAATTGATAACAATAGCAATAAAATAAATCATTGTATAAATGTAACTCAAGCTCAGACACATACACACACATACACACACACACACACACAC
>CAFUXE010000339.1:539084-555411 GCA_903364295.1 Serranus cabrilla
CCCCCCCCAACAATCTGGAAATAAGATCTGGGATTTAGTGTGTAATTTATCTGGCTGCAACATCATCCTGCGTATTTTATGAACCAATGGTGGTGTTGAACTTATTGAGACCATAGGCTATATTTTCTTGCTTTCGTATGTTTGTCACAATTGAAAGTATATGTTCTTACACTATTTTTGTGGATTGTTTAAATATTTATTTAATGCACTAAAATCCAACTTGACAATCATCTAATTTAGACTGCATCCCGTTTAATCTCACACAATCTTGACATTCATCAATTGAAAGCACACAGTTTCACAATTCTCTCTAAATATTGGTGCAAAAAAGACTTTGTTTCAGGTACATCATTTTTTGGGCTTGTGCAAGGTCTATGAATGCTTACCAAAATGTATGTTGAGACCCATGGGTGCTGCCTCCAGAATCAGAAACAATATCAGAAATACTTTATTAATCCCCAGGGGGATATTGAGCCATGTTAAAGTTAGAATTAAAATATATAGATAGAAGTTTTTTTTTAAATAAGGGAAAAAAAGATGTGCATTATACTGAAATATATATGAGAGTTCTTATATAGGTGGCCCATGCAATATACAGTATAATTACAGTGTAAAACTGTTTATCTATTTATGATTAAGGGTATTATAGTGAAATAGTAGTAAAAATACGAATATGAGTTGAAATGTATTATTGCCAGAAAACAGCTGAAATGACCCCCATGTCCATTGCATACAACAACAGAAGGCAGTGATGGGGGCCAGTGCAGAGTGGTGCGCCCCCCTGTGACAAAAGCCTGCAGTGCACCGGTGGTGAACGGCAGAGCGACACAGCGCGGCAGGCAGGCCGCCACTCGCGATAACTCGCGTTAAGGCAGAAGCTGGGCGGAAAAGGCGGGAGAAGACGTGCCGCTTCCGCGTCCGCGCACAGACTCCACACTAGGGCAAAATGGACGATAAGTTAATATTGGCTGTATTTAATCACCCAGAGCTTTTCAATGTCACTTTGCCGAATTACCGCTGCACGGAAAGTCGGGCAAATGCTTGGAGAAGCATCAGTATCGAACTGGGTCTCCCGTGTGAGTATTTGATTGTTTTTAGTTTATCACAACTTTACTGTCAGTTATTGCTCATATTGTCACGGACGACTAAACAGACAGAAATGAGAAAACATTAGGTGTTTCTGGGAGGTAGAGGTGTTTGAGATATGTCTCGCAGGCAATTTGAGCTTTTTATTTAATTATTTGTATCCGCGCGAATAACGTTACAGTACAGCCCGGTGGTGGATGCAGCGGCGCGCACCGTGCTAGCGGTAGCAGCCGCAGCCTCGCACGCTGTAGGCCGCGCTGCACCGAACGGCACGGTCCGGCTCTGCCACTGCGCCGCGTGTCCACAGCACGGCGGAGGAGGAAACATGCTCCGCGTCACACGGACTAGTTTTTTACTGAGCGGCGTGCTTTTCGTCTCGCTCCTTAAGTCCGCCAGCTCCATATAAACTGTAAGCTTGTCGGAAGTCTCGTGTCAGGGACTGAGGCCCCTCGGACTGAAATGTGATAAGGTGCACGGAGTCGTGGTCATTGATGGGAGGGCATGACACACAGATGAACTAACAACGACCTCCAGAGTTTGGACATCTAGACCAAATAAAGATGATTATGTGTGGCCTCTCTTTCTGGAACTTTCTAAAAATTTATGATTAAAGCCTAAATATGTGCTTAATTTTTTTAACTTTAATAAAATATTATTTTAATATTATTATATCATACATTGCAATGGCACAAGCATTGTACACTTCCTGGCGACAGCTGGATGATGAGACTATTAAGAGTAATGTTCATGCCCTTAATCTCACTTCCTCCCCATTTATTTAAAGGAGCATACTGTATAAAAAAAATAAAATGAATACAAATCACTCAGTGTAGGTTTTCCGGCATGCATAATATTTCAAAGAGCATTTTTTAACATGCAGCGCTCTGCAACTCAAATACCCTTTCCTGCCCTGCAGAAGTCTCCTTTATGGTCATGCAGTTGCAGATTAGTCTGCAGGCTTGTGTTATATGATAGATATGCTCCATTCAGACAGAAAACCACAACTTTACAGAAATGACACAAACACAGCTTCCCTTACACAGAGCTTCTAATGCAGTTGTTTTGCACTTGCTTTAAGTATTGCTGTTCATAGAGCTGACGGGCCCATATTGCATATCAGCCCCTATAGATAAACTGAAAGGATAAACTCTCACTAAAACCATGTTATGGTGGTTTCTTTCTTGTGTCATCTTTTAAGTAAATTTTTAAGCTGTTGGGGCTCTGTTATTCACATGTATGAGTAAGCCCTTTGAAAGTGTGTAAAGTAATTCAAAGTTAATAACTTTGACTTCATGCTGAGTCTCTGGTTTAGGGGCCTCCTGAGCCTAGAGACCCATTCGATAATCTACTCATGTCCTTTGCCCCCTTATAAAGTACGAATATACAATCAATCTAACACAACACATCTGCCCCATATTCTACATTTAGGAAGATTATAGTTTTTAGTTCTCTATAAAACTTTCCAAGAGGTGTTAATTCAGCTGTATGATTTTAGATGTCACTGCGTGTATTGTTCAGTTTAAAGCCAAAGCTGCTTTCCTATTTTGGTCAGTGTATATTATTATATAGGCTAGTCCATTTTGCTCTATAATCTCAAATAACAGAGACAACCAATCACATGCCTCATTCAGTCTTTTTGCAGTCTTCACTTATTAAAAACATCTTCAGTGTGATATTAATGTATTTTTTATCATAGTAAATATTTGTGCAGTTGCTCATTCCTGTGCATTGACTTCATATGGGATTTCATGCTCCTTACACTCTATTTTTTTTGCTTTTCTAGATGAGGAGTGTAAAAGAAAATGGAAGAACATGAGAGACCGGTACTTGAAGGAAGTCCGAATGGAAATCAAAAGCAAGAAGCAAGGAGAGATTGTGCAGAGTAGATGGAAATACAGACAGCTTATGAATTTCATTGCCCCTTTCACTGGATCGAGAAGCGGAGTGGCAGACATTTGCGGCAACATCGATGATGACCTCGACAATCCTGACAACGAATCTGGCAGTGCTGAGGGAGAAACCACCCCGTCCGAGGCGGTCAAGACCCCACAGTCCAACATGAAGGTCTCTGTGAGTCCAGCTGACCTCAAGCCCCAGGTATCGTTTGTGTCGCAGCTCCCTTCGATGTCTCAAGACGCTCAGATGGCCCAGCTGGCTGTCCTGGCTAAGATGCCATCAGGCCCACAGGTCACCCCCATTAACAGAACCGGACGGAAACGGCGTCTGATGCAAGACTCACTTTCTCTGTCTTCTTCTCAAAGTACGCCATCCCCTACAAAGTGGCTGGTCAAAGACAATGGCACCTCAGCACCCAACAGGCCACGGGATGAGGATGAACTGTTTCTTCTGAGCTTTGTCCCTGCTCTGAAGCGACTCGCTCCACAGAAAAGGTGCGAGACAAAAATGAAGATCCAGCAGATTATGTACGAAGCAGAGTTCAATGTTGCACAGCCAGAATCTCAAGAGAAACTGCCTGAGACGTCAACGCAGGACTAGGCCAAACTGACTATTTTTATACTTATTTCTGCTTTGTAAAAACCTCTTCCACAAAAGATCTATTTTTCTTTTTTACAGCACAAAGTGGTTGAGGCTAAAATACATTCTTTTTAAATGTGAGACAATTAATAATGAAGAATTGCTAAACAAACTACTATTGAGCAAGATGTTGATTTTTGATTTCAACACCACTGTGGTTCGGTGTGCCTTGTTTTGCATATTTATTAGATGAGTACTGAAACCTTAACAGATTTACACCATAATAAGACAACAGATTATGATTAGCATCTTTATTTACATAGCTTCACTGTCAATAGGGTGAATTCACATTTAGAAAAGTTATTTCAGGTTCAACCAATCTTCATTTCAGAAATATTTCTGTAATAATCTACAGTATTTTACATTTAATTACAGTGACACAGCAAAAAAAAATTTTTTGAGAGTAACACTGTTTCATAAATTAATATTTCAACTGTTTACATGCATCAACATATTTCTTCTTAATCTCATCTAAAATAAAGAGACAATGTCTAACATTGTTTTGATTTCACAAAACGTGTATGATTTCGGTAAATCTTCTGCAGAAGAGATACATATTTTGTAAGATCAGGAACAGCGAGAAAAACGGCAACATTGTTAGTACATTACTGAAATGACTGAAACATGGAGGAGGCACATGCTCTTATTCAGAGTGCAACTCAGGATTCTTTGCAACCTGTTGAATAGGTCTTTTCCATGGAAGACAATTTGACTTGTAACAGACGGAAAAACAAAGGTGTGAATAATAATATTAATGATCTACTGTAATGTCTTACTGGGACACATGGGTAGAAGGATCCAATGTTATTAGTAACACCTGCGTTTTTCCTACCATTACCTATGAATACTCAAGAAATGTTATGATAAATGATAAACACAGAGTACTGGTGGCCTTTAAATACCCAAACAATAGTGAAAAATATCTCTTCCATCTGAACAGTCTCCTGTATGTCTGATTTGATAACAAAAACAAAAGAGAGACAGAACTGTTGTATCAAGCAGCATGAAATTTGAATATAAATGCTGATGCAGTCCAGGTGACAAAATAAAAAAATAATTTGGTGTGCTGCTTAATAAAGACTGTCAAGTTAAAACATTAAGCAACCAAGGTTGTGTGGTTAACCTTGAAAGTTGATATCCTTTATTTTGAAAAATCCTACTTCATTTAAATCCCACATGGCTTTTTGTCAAGCAGTGGAGGAAAAATAAAAATCAGAAAGGAGGCAGGATCACATGTGATGCGAACCATCTCCGTCAAATCTCTTGTGTTAGCCCAAGATGTTGTTGTCTTTCCAGGCATTTATGCAATCAGCAGCCAAAACATAATCACCAGCGCGACAAACAGG
This sequence comes from Serranus cabrilla, assembly GCA_903364295.1. NCBI lineage: Eukaryota > Metazoa > Chordata > Actinopteri > Perciformes > Serranidae > Serranus > Serranus cabrilla. The sequence goes on from CAFUXE010000339.1 coordinate 544,052, forward strand.
AAGAGTCGAGACAGAAACTGTTCATCCATGTGCTGCGGTGTCCCAGGGGCTGCTGTTAAGGAAGTGATTAAACAGACGTTATTTAATATGCTGTTGTATAGAAGACACAGTGATCATGGTGAAGTGTGTTAAACATAAATACCTGGAGGAGGTCTGCCATCGTTGATGTTAAAAGCTGTCGCAAAAATACCAAACGGAAAGGCACCGATTCCAAATGACATCTGGAAACCACCATCTCCAAAGCCAAACCCTTGGAAGCCCTGTGAAACATGGTTTAATCATTAACATGAAGACATGTGCATTCCTTTAATGTCTAGCCATACATTCACAACATTTAAGGTACAGTTTAAAATACAGTCAGTGGGATGTGACGCAACTGTCAGTGGATTTTGTTATCATTCTCAAGAGAGGTCTGTACACCTTAACGCTTGGTGTCTAATAGATCCCAGTGGGAAAAGTTCTTTTATTAATGGATAAAACACAGGGTTACACTACAGTGCCTCCATCATCCTATGTAATGGTTTCATCATGAATGCATAATATTACTCAACAGCTGACAATGAAAAATTAAATCTTTGCAGTCAACAAAGTATTCAAGTGACACAAAATCATGCAGCGATATAATTTGTACAAAGTACTTACACCACGGTTTTCTGGCTCAGGCCTCTGCCCTTGTGGTCGAGGGGGCGTTCTTTCTCTATTTAAAAAAAAGATTTTTGTTAAAATTATTACACTAATTTGCACGGTTTATACAATCATAACACTTTAGAAAAACACTCACTTTAAATGGGGTTACCTAATTCATAAAATGTTGTGTCAGCCTGAGCTGTAATACTACACAAAAGTACCCACCTAGGATCTTGTTGACCTGTGCTTCCCCTTCCATATAAGGGGATAACTTTGTCTCGGCTGATGCCCGCTTTACACACTGGACAAACTTGTCTGTTGGGTCTGGTCTCCAGCCACTGTAGAGAAACAAAGAGATATTAAGCACCTTGTTGTCTGCATCAGTGACATACCATCAATTACATCTGAAAATAGTAAAGAAGGAAAAAACAAAGTTTGGCTCAGCTTACCTGATGCAAACAAGGCCAACTGATGGAGGGGTAATGCAATGGGAAAGGAGAGTTGACGGGGAAGAGGTTTGATTAGTTATACATTATATATATATCACAGAACAACCTAGCTGTGCAAAATATACAACCAATATCACTTAACTAGAGAAAGTTGAAGGTGAATGTTTTGCTGATAACCTTCTTTGAAAGTTTTTGTGATGGAACTGACCAAGATGACAAAACCCCCTGTTTTCTTACACATTAATATGTTACACTATGAGCTTGAGGCTTGCATGTACAGACGAATTACGACGAATTAATGAAATGAAAATGTGCACAACAGATTCTGCTTCACAGAAATGGCTGTGATAAATATGCCAATAGCCTAGTGTATACACAGTTAATCGCTTGTTCAATAATATAAGAAATAAGATTAACTAGACTGATCTGGATCTGGCGTTAATACCTTGGCTGCAGTGGGTTAGTGCAGTGTAAACAGGAGTCACCGAAAGTATTTCTTACCAGAAAAGGTGTCCACACAGGCTGATCACTGCATCTTTAGCCGTATCAAGACATATATTGCACTCAAAAGTACTGTCCTGGTTGCCACTGTCGCCCGCGGTCGAGCCGCTGGACCCGGGACTTGGGTTTTCAGTGGCCGCAGTGGAGCCAGGGGCTGGAGGTGAGGCAGCAGTGGCCATTTAAAGCTAGAGTCGCTTAGCAAGACGGTACAGGTGGGGTGACTCCGCTGGCACCCAGCGCTTCAAAATAAGCACATAGGGAGGCCCAGTTGTCGGGCGTCTGAAGCTAGCAAAGAGGAGCAGACGATAAATTGAAGTGGACAGAAAAATACTCAAAAAGAAGTGAAATCGAATAAAGTCCGCTGCTAGCTAACGTTAGCTCTCATCAAGTAAAGGTGGCGTTACGGAGTTGCTAACGTTAGCAAACGAAGAGCACTGACAGTTTTCATTAACCGTCTGACGGAATAACCGAATACAAAACAACGAACAACAAAAACTACCGCGTTTATCCAATGTGTCGTCCGGAACGTGATTTTCCAACTAAATAAACACAACTTGTTGCCAGAAGTTGGGAAATGTCTTTACAGCTGGTTGCATCAGGCAGCAGCAGCGCTACTAGCGTTAACCGGTAGTAGATCTGGGGGGGAGGGCAGTGGGCGTGGTCAATACACAGCGTCACATTCTGTTGACAAAAGCTCCACCAATCACATATCTGCATAATAATCTATAGTTCTCTTCGAGTTATACAAATGAAAGAGGGTTTATTTTTTATTAACTTCATAAAGGAAACAAATAAAACAATAATATACAGTACAAATGAGGGAAGTTTGCAAAAAAAAAAATGTTGCAAGAATGTAAGTACATCTTTTATACTTGACTTTATAAATATGGATCAATATCTAACAAGATAAGAGGAAATACAGTTTTTGATATACACACAATTTACCCAATTTCTAATATATTAACAACCCATGATGTACGTGATTCAATTAAAAACATTGTATTCATCTTTCAAAAGACAATTTGAAATAAGCTGATCTGCAGACATAAAAACACACAGGCAATTAATTCACACTCACAAAGAAAATCTTATAGTATAATATTTGTAATATACTTAATTAGATACCCCTAAATCCTACATTTGTGGTTTTATGTCATTGGAAAGTGCATAGCTCAGGAACAAAGTCCAACTTACCAATTGTGATTACTATGTCATGAATTTGATATGGAGTACAAAATCAATGTGGTTTCATCATCATTTTAAATAAATCATTGATACATTCACCTATATACAGGATACACATCTCAGATAAAACATGCCAAGTCATATGGATTTGTCAAAACCTGGACTGTGAAATAACAAAGGTTTCAAATTGATTTTAGAGAATATCCATTGATTTAGACTTGGAGTGATTGAGACCACCTGTGCGGAAATCTTCTGCCATTGCCTCCTCTATCCTTGATGTCAAGGACCGCTTTAGGATTTGTTTAAAGTCATTACCGATGAACACATAGAGAGCTGGGGTTATGAAGCTGTTTGCTGCAGCCAGTGTGGCCCCCACCTTCAGGCCATTCTGAAGTACATCCAGGCTGTGGTTCTTCAGGTCTGACTCTAAAAGAACGAACGTATGATAGGGAACCCAGCAGAAGAAAAACGACAAGATGAGTGCTGCCATTACTTTGTAAGGCTTTGTTGACTTCATGGTCAACCTTCTCAGCTTCATGCAGAGCACCGAGCTGCAGAACACAATCACTAGGAAAGGAATCAGGAACCCGCAGATGAATCGAGTCAGTACCACGGCCTTGTGTCTGGAGTGGTCCATGTAACTGGTGTGGCATTGAGTGACTGAGCCGTGTACGGTGGTTTGTCTGAAGAGCAGTGAGGGCAACGTAAGGAGTGCAGAAAGGACCCACATGAGGACAACGACTCCAAATGCTTTCTTCACTGACCGGTGGTTATGTGACCACACAGGGAACGAAATCATTATACAGCGATCAGCGCTGATCAGAACTAGCAGGAACACACAGCTGTACATGTTGAGAAACAGGGCGGAGGAGGTGAGCTTGCACAAGACCAGTCCGAAAGGCCAATGTGAGGTGATCATGTAGAATACTTCCAGGGGCAGAAAGGCACAGAACAAAAAGTCTGAAATGGCCAGACTAATGTACCAGGTGGTGATGACCGTTCTTTTCATTTTCCATCCACAGATCCAGATCACTACTGCATTTCCTCCAAGGCCAATCACAGATATAATGATGTTGAGCGCCACCAGAACATGAGTCAAAGAAGACTGAGAACTACTGAAAGTCAGTCCAGTTGTTACGTTGATGTTCTCAGTTTCGTTGTCTGGAGTGTAATCATCATATTCAATATAATCCACATTCATGCTGATAACCTTTCCTGAAATATAAAGTACAATTAGTATAGTTAAAACATATATTAATTTAACATATTGATTACAACAATTTCTACTATGAACTTTGTATAAAATACAATTTACTATATCAAATCTAGTACTCACGTTGCGTCTTGCCGCAGCAGAAATCAGATTGAAGTGCCTTCTTCCCTTGCTGCTAGATGTCACTTCTCTCTTCTGTTTCCTGGGTAGTGTTGCTGACGAAAGAAGAATCAAAATTGACATGTCATCATGGAACAACTGAGAGTCTAGCCTTCTCTCACTTACTGTGAACATTTTTTTAATGGGGGAAACAATTTTCAGTTGTTTAAATGGGCTCAGAGGTCACAGAGGTCAGGATAGCTGAAATAATACACAACTTTTGATTTATTTTTCTGATTGTTTTATTTGGGTATTTCAAGTCTTACAACAGCGTTTCAGTAAACTGTTGCAATCTTACAAAGGGGATCCCCTTCACCCACGACAAAAGACAAAACCACCAGCTCACATTCCTTAACCAAGGGTGTGCCTGAACACCATTTACCAAAAGTGCAGTGTTTGCAAGAAAAACTTAGGGTCAAGTGTGATTTCCTGTTGCAGTGTTTATTTTAACGCAACAGGAAGTATTTATTACTTTACTATAGATCTGCAGTAAGAAAAAAAAAACAAATATCAAAAATCCAACAAACAGTCAAAAAATAATTCAAAATTCAAAGTCACAATTAAGTAACCATCACCCATTCTGGAAATATGAAAAGAGTGTTTAACATGATGACTTTAACTAGAACAATCAAAAGTGGCCTGAAAAAGATCCACCAATATTTATGGTAATGGCCACATACTGAACCCATAAAACATAGCAAACATATATGCCTTTTAAAACCAAATTCCACTCTGAAAAAAACACTCTAATCAGAAGTCACTTAAGAGAGAAAATCAGGATTATGTTTATCATGATTGCGCTATATTTTATATTTAAGTTAAGATTAGGAAAGTTGGTACAATACATGGCAGAAGAGGAAGTTTTGTCTTGTAATGTTCAGAATTTCAAGTCAACTTCTCATCTTACATTTTACATGAATGTGCTGTTGTAAAATTGCAGTTCCCTAAAAAATCATATGATGCAGTTATGCAACAGAAAACAAGCAAAGTAAATAGTTTTCAGCCAAAGAATAACCACAAGGCCCCTGACATAAAATTCGAAAGGATTGTTTTTAATTAACAGTTAATTGTCCCTACTGCATTTAAAGACTCCATCCTGACTTAAAACCTTCTTTTATTGGTTTATTGTGGAACTCAAGGCAATATGGACTTTCTAGTAGCCACTCAAAGCACTTTTAATCTGTGGGTCATCATTCACAAACACATTCATACACAAGTGGCTAAGGCTACCTACAAGGTGTCACCTGCCAACTTGCTAATTAACAGTCTCACATTGAAAGATACTTCCACAAGTGCCACAAGTGTGACACCTTCAGCGTTGTGGAAGCTACTTCAAATGCGTAGCTTTACCAGCTACCAATTACTTCACAATAGATGATGTTGAGCTACAGTAAAGCAAGTCTACGGAGAAATCTAGTTGGGTCAAATAAAGCTACTTAGAAAAAGTAGTTCAAACTAGTTAGTACAAAAGTACAGTATACGTGTCTTTTCTTCCTTCCACCAGATTAAAAAAATTAAGTAATCAGTGGTAGTCATTGGTGAGTAAGTGGAGGGTGTGTGTATGTGCGTGGGTGTGTTGGTGGGATTGTATAAGGTCATGAATTTCCTCACCACAAATCATGCTACTATCTGTTGCTGCCAGATTCAGCAGCATTACTCGGCTCCGCCTTTAGTGATTTTCATGTTTTAACTTTATGTCATTTTCCCACAAATCCGATCTAGAACTAGAAAAACGTATTTTCTGATTTAAAAATATACAGGATTTACTTTATTCACAAACCCATGTTTTTTAAATAAATCTAACATAATTTATGAAAACAAATCTAACTTTTGTATTATCTGACAACAACTAAAAAAGTTAAAACAAAAATATTTACCTGACCATTTGACCTACGAACAATGTTACAGAAAGTTCAAGCCTAAGTGTGCCTTTACAACTGTCAGGATGAATGAAAAAATAGTTAAACTTCACAAAAAATGGCAAAAAAACAAAAACAGAAACAAAAACAAAAGCTACATGTAGGTCACTATTCCCCAACTCTGGGCACCTTACTCAAAACAGCTACAGCAAGGTGATTTTAAGGGCTGTTTATTTTATTTTATTTGTAACCTAAGGACTCTTTTTTTGTATGACAATTATTGTTATACTTTTTTATTGTGAATAAAATGTTTTTAAAGGGAAAAAGTGGAATCTAAAGACTAAATATTTAGTCAAAAATAATAATTTGTACATGAACCGATCATGATAGCAATAGTTAAGTGCAGCCATTCTATAAATAAACTGTTTTCCACTGGGTTATTGAAAGTTCGTCATAGATAGAGCTAACGGTTACTAAATTTATGAAAGAGATGTTTACCATCCACAGTTTACGTAAAATGGACATGCGCAGAACTGTTTATCTAAACCCCGCCCCGTCTGTGACGTATTTACCAGAGGCTACATTAGACTCTCCTCTTTCAAACTGCGCCATTCCCCTCTGCTGTCAACATGGCGGGTACAGTGGCAAAGAAGTGTCTCAATCCTCTGACTTTCCTCACCAGGAGGCTCTCAGCTCCGGAGTTCATCACCCAGTGCTGCTACCACAAGAAGGTAAAATACGAAGTCTGTTACAGCTTTACTAAAGGAGGCTGGGTCACTGTTTGTTAGCTGCTGTTAATGCTAATGTTTACAAATATTATCAGTAGCCCTGAGTTGTTAAAGGCTGATAACAGCATCATAAGTAGGTTACAGTGGTTACAGAGCTAATTAATTAGGTGTAGCTGGTTTACATTGTAGTTAGCAGCGGTTTACCACTAAAAACACGTTTATATATGACATGTTACTCAAAATAACCTTTGTTACATCAGTCTGCCATTTGGGTTAAGAGGAGTGGCAGAAAAAGATAAACAGGCACGTAAGAAACACGAGCTTGTTAACTAATATTTGTTTTCATTATTTGTTTCATGCCAGTTTGTCACTAAATTAAAGACGTCACTAATCTGGCCCCCAGCTGGCCACTGCCACAGCTTTAATACTTGAATCACATCCCATTAATAAGCTTTAAGGCTGTCAGTATGGTGAGGGAGCACAGTATGCTAGAAACTTTTAGATCTTTTATATATGTTAAAAAGTGTAGTTCAACTATGTAACGTAACAGCCGAATTCAGATGCTCAGTATGACTTTCATTTTGTGATGTAAAATCTGATGCAACATGGAGACAAAGGGGTCAATCATGGGTCAGTGATAATTTCAAATGAAACTGGTTTATGCCGGTAAACAGCATAACAAACGTTCAATATCTCTCTTAACGCGTGAAGGCTTGAAGGATATAAAGCAGTATATACAGTACATTTATTAAGGACTTTTTTGTTGATTTGATGTAAAGTCCCTGATTATAAATATGGCATCCTAAAGCTGCTGTATCCTATATCCTTTGGAGATGTACACCAAAATGTTCCTTATAAAGCTGTAACATCCTCACAAGGAGATTTCTGTAAACTAATTTTAATATTTTATTCAACACATTAAAATTTGCTAAAAAGATGAACATAAATATGTGGATATCTCAATTTGACAACACACTATACAATAACATACTATAATTTCAAACATGTGTGTTGAATAAAGTCAGTTTTTTAAGACGTACATTGTAAAAGAAGACCAGTCACCTCAGATTGTTTAAGTCAGAGTGACTGTGCAGAAACTAGGGGGAGGGGGCAGGATGCAGCAGTTGATTTAGTTGACAATGAAATCCGGTCCTAATCTGTTTATTTCAATGTCTATTACGTAAGGGGGAAAACTTGTAGTTGTATAACAGTGCTGCTCAAGACTTCTACGCTCCCAGGATGCTACTTTTGTTTTACTTCATCACATTTATTTCAGTATTGTGGGATACTCATACATTTAGCCAAAACCCAATAATGTTTTTTGTTGTTTTTTTCTTTCCTCTCTGAAGGTGGTGGATCATTATGAAAACCCACGAAATGTGGGAACATTGGACAAAAGCTCCAAGAATGTTGGGACTGGCTTGGTGGGTGCTCCAGCCTGTGGAGATGTAATGAAGCTCCAGGTATGTTTGTCACCAAGCATGGATGAATTTCACATTTTTATACACACACAGCCATTAGTTTTAAAGAATGTACAAATTTTAGTTTTTCCCCTTTGGCATGTGAGTTAAATTCTAAAAACCCTCTTTTGGCAGATTGAGGTGGATGACCAGGGGAAGATCGTGGATGCCAGGTTCAAAACCTTTGGCTGTGGTTCTGCTATTGCCTCCAGCTCTTTGGCCACCGAGTGGGTGAAGGGCAAATCTGTGAGTGAACACACTGCAGACACTTCTTTCTCTGCCTCGTATTTTTATTTATTCTGCTCTGCTCATGTCTTATCATCGACTGGAAAGGATTTTGTGGTTACTGGAGCTGTGTGCTTTTCTTTCCAGGTGGACGAAGCTTTGACAATAAAGAACACTGACATTGCCAAAGAGCTCTGTCTTCCCCCGGTTAAACTTCACTGCTCCAGTAAGTTTTCAGTGACATGTTTCTTTTTTACGATATTGTTCTTTATATGTATATATATTTAATATATCCAATTGTTTCTCACCAGTGCTTGCAGAGGATGCAATCAAGGCTGCCCTCCACGACTATCGCCTCAAGCAACAGGACGACCAGCAGGAGGCGGTCAGGGCCAGCAACTAAACAGTGCCCTCTCACTCTGAGCTGGGTGCCGCTGTTAGCTTCCTGCTGTCAAGAAGAGAAGTACCAGTAGTCCAGCATCCTCACATTCCTGCTGCAGTATTGATGAGGCACACCTAATATGTTGATGACCAGTTCACCATCGTCAACCCTCTGTAGCAGTGTAACACCAGGCTTCCTGTATTAGTCTGTGTTCCTCTCTTACCCTGCACACTGTATCTCTTAGCCTGTCACGTTAACGCACAATGTAAACACTGTTTGGGCTGTTGGTACAAAGGTGAGCCTTATTTTTGAGACTGTGTGATATATTAAGATTTTGTGCTTTATAGGGCTGTCCTCGATTGAAGAAATTCTTAGCCGACCAACACTGATACGATTTTTTGACTAATTGATCAGTTGATTTAAATGACACATCTTTAAAACTGAGTTCCTCCACAAATGCAAACGCACAACAAATACAAATATTTTATTAACCAGAAATGTGATTTCTTGGAATTCAGTCATTCAACATAAAAAAAAGCCTAAAATATGACTAATCAACTAAAGACATTTTGTTGATTAAGACCAAAATGATCAATTAGTCCTTGTAGTTGGCTCAGTGACTAAGAAGGGGCAGCCCTACTGCTTGGGGAGTGTTTAGTTTGAATGGTGTGATGGAGTTAATGATCAAAGCTAAAAGCTGTGCTCTATCTGCACCCTAAACACTGACCTTTTGATATGCAATGATGCAAAGTGGCTTGAAACAATGAAAGGGCCCACTGGTTTTAAGTGTAATGTATGATTATTTAGTAATGCTTCCCGCAATAAAAGTATCCTGAAACCAAAACTATTCTGATGCAGTGTTTTTTCTATAGATGACTAATCTTAAACATGCAAATACTGGTCTGTGTATGTTTCAGCTGGGTTTTTGACTTTCCTGTAATGCCAGTACTGACTCTGGAAAATCCCATTTATTTAGTTAAATAAGTTGTTAAGTAAGTTTTTTCGCTGTGCTGTAGTTCTTCTAACAGCCATTTTTCGATGGCATCTCCCGTTTTTGGTCCTGTAGAACAAATCTACACACGACGCACACCTGCCCCTGATAAAGTGTGACTTCTGCTCATAGACATAGACAGGTCTTGATCATCCCGCACACCTGGGGAAAAGCAGATTTAGATTCTTATAAACATTTTTGATGCATCTTGAGTTCACCTCTTATTTTTTTCTCTGAACAGAAACTTGAAAGAAATACTAAGTTGTTGCAGCATGAAGCCTGATGTTTACTAAAATGGCAGGAATACAGGAATGTTTAGGGTATTAGACACACTGTGTGCGATGCCCTTCAAGAACCAAATAACAATAGAAAGAAATATGTTGTTTACCAGATGTTAATGATATTATTGCATGAGGCATGTTTATAATATGGCATGAAAGATATAGCCAGTCGGAGCAAAGCAACAGGCTGCTGCATGCATTTTCTTTCCACTAAATATAAACACACACTATTGCAAAAATACACAGGTGATGAGGAAAACTTAGCAACCATTCTGCATTTGAAGACATTTTTGAGAACCCACAGTAAAAATTGTGGATTCAATGTGATAAAAAAAACTACACTCAGTGTTCAGAAGAGTTAGAAGGCTGTTTTCTCTCCTGCGATCAGTTGAAGAGTTGCAGAGTCATTGTGAATGTGCAGAGAGGAGGGCCGGAGACTTTTTCCAATTGAAGGCTCTTGTGAGTCATCTTTCTCTGGATGAAGCTGCTCTGGAGGATCCAGCTCAGGGCTTTCTGCAGCTGCTGCTGCTTCACTGTCAGAAATCTCACACAGCTCTTTTTCCTCAGGGAGGCTTGGTAGCTGCTGGTCCAGGATGCTGCCATCTGGTTGAGAGCTGTCCTCAGGACTGTGGTCTGCTGCTGCTGCTGCTTTCTGATCGGGCTCACTTCCCTCTGCAGCTTCAACACATTTATTTGGTGTGCGCAGCCTCTTGGCAGCTCTCATAATGTCTGCCTGGAGCTGCTTGTGAGAGTCCACTGGCTCACTTTCCTGCTCTGGAGCGGGCTTTTCTGGCACTTCATTAAAAAGTTTAGCACCTCCGGTTTTGTCCCTGTGGTCCACGTACATTTTCGAGGGGTAGGAGGAAGGGTAGTAGGCATTGACTTTGCGCCTGCGGCTCATGACTATTGCTCCACAGATAATAAGGAAGACCAGAAGGATGAAAGAGCCCGCAACAAGGATTAGGAGCTTGTTCTCCTCGAGAAACCTCACAACTTGATTCAGGAAGTCAGGTTCCACATGTGTGGGGCCAACAGGTGTGGTGTGGTACTCAAAGGAAAAGTTGCTTGTGGGCACAGAGGAAGTAAAGGTAACAAGTTCTTCCTCCTCTGTACTTCCCTCCAGAAGACTGTCAAAAGGTATAGGTGTGGCCAAGCTGCTGCTGATGCAAAACACCACACAGAGACCAATCAGATGAAGGGCCATCGGGAGCATGGTTTCCCCTCAGGATCTGTAAAAGACAGGAAACAGTGAATGTCAGTGCCATATGTGAAGAGCCATATAGTTTGTGCCTCCCGTGTG
>CAFUXE010000339.1:559985-608172 GCA_903364295.1 Serranus cabrilla
GTGGTGGAGATAGCAGTGGTGGAGGCAATGCTGGTGGGCACATTAGTGGTGGAGCCAGTGTTGTTGGACAGAATTGTAGTGGAGTCATTGGTGATGGAGATAGCAGTGGTGGAGCCATTGATGGTGGACACAGTGGTAGCGGAGTCATTGGGGGTAGAGAGATTGGTGGTGGATTCATTGATGGAGACACTGGTAGTGAAGCTGAGGGAATCAGTTGAGACTCCGGTGGTAGAGGGCTCAGTAGTCGACCCTGCTGTGGCAGGATGTGGTGTGGAGATGGAGGTTCTTCTCACAGAAACAGGCTGAGGTGTAGCAGTAATGTCAGTGATGCTGGTGGATGTATACATTTGGGTGGGGTCGAACACAGGTGCTACCTCAGAGGTGGGGTTAGCTGTTGTCACAGTTGTTGTAGAAGCTGCGGGTCCATTGATGGTCTGGGTAAAGACTGGAGTCTGAGCAGAATTAGCAGAAGAAGTGGTGGAAGAAAACGTGGATGTAACTTCAGTCTGAGTGGTGGATGACGCAGACACTGTTGTTAAAGCAGGCGGCACAGTGGTGTCTACCGGTGCAGCAACAGGTTTGTGACTTTCAGTAAGAGGCGCATTGATCGTCTGCTTGGTCGTCTTGTGTGGTTCAGCAGTTGTGATAATGCTGCTGGTTTCTGAGGTGGTGGCACTCATGGACTCCAGAGCAAACAGAAGAGATGTTCCCCATAGAAGAGCCGGAAACGTCTTCATGTTGAGTAGCATCGTTGTTTCTGAAATGACAGAAAATACTTAATTTTACAGGATTTAATGGAAGAGGTTGATTAAAAAGTTGTAGTGTCAGATGCAATTTCAGCTGCATGTGTTTGTATATGTACATATCTGTTTAAAGGGTGAATAGTTATTTTATTTTATTCTACTTTTACATTTGTTTTTTTGTTTCTTTCTTTATCACTAAGTCACTTCTTTGAATCTACGTTTTTCTTACTCTTGACCTACTTTAACAAGTGAATTTCCCTGGTGTAGGATTATTAGAGTTTATCTGTATTTTTTTTGTAAAAAAAAAAAAGAAAGACAAACACATGGGGGAAAAAAACGGTGTCATGCGTCTGCTAGTGACATCTTATGATGAAACAGTCATGCGTCTTTCACCACACCCACTGCTACAATTCACAAAAAACACAGAACTACTACATTTTGTCATAGTTAAGAATTCATTAAAAGTAGGAAATAAAAAACATAGATAAATAAACCAACATGCTTTAGAGAAAATAAAAGAGACCAGGTAGTAAACTCGGTTACACGGTTACATGAAAGGAAGCAAAAATCAGAAGCACACACGTATAACCACAAGAGAAATTTAAAATGTCCTCAGAAACACGGCTCAGTTTCTTACCTTACTGATGGACGTGAGGGTGAAATCTGTCAAAGGTTAGCTCATTTCAGCCTCAGAACATTCTCGGAGCTCTGACATGCTGACTGCAGCACTGCTTGATAGAAGAAACAGGAAATGTTCACTCATGCTCTTTTTTTTTTAAACCAGCTCTCTATAAGATTTTCAGAAAAGTCAGACACTTCCTAAGAAACACACAGCGTTAGGTTGCATCAACAAGGAAGTCAAATGCATCAGAGGCTTTTGTTATTTCCTCAAATCAGCTCAGCGGCTGTATTTTAAGATGTATTTTTTGACAGATTGTGTCTCACCTCAGTGATGAAGAGTTGTGGGGAGCTCAGGTGCTGCTGTTTGCTGGGCAGGTCCTGATGTTCTGACCAATAATTCATATAAAGCAACAGGAAGTACTCAGTTCTGCAAACAGATGTTTCTTGCGTGCCAACTTTGCATCAGACCTCTAAGATTACAGCTATATGTCATGTCACAGCAACAGAAGATCAGCTACATAAGGCCATGAAGGGCAGTGTAACACATTCAGAAATAAAATATGCAGAAATCAGGTGAGTCTCATACAAGACTGATATGCAACAACAATGAAAAATACAACATTTTGACTCTTTGTACCCTGTGAGGAAACAGAAATGTTCTTCTAGTGTTGAAATCATAACTGTCACTTCCTGTACTGGTGAGTCATGCAGAGATCTGGTGTTAAAAAAAAAAACTGTTGAGGTCTAGCAAATAAAAAAAAAGTGACACAGAGACAAACTTGTATTTGTTTCTTAGTGTTTTGAACGTTGCCATGCTGTGAAAAGAGCACACAGTACATAACCAAGTTCCATTACTCAAGTATTATATGTACAATTAGAGCAGATTTGATGTGCTTTGAGTATTTCCCCTTTATGCTACTTTATTTTTCCACCATCTACATTTGTTTGATAGCTTCAGTCATCATATACTTTTCAAGTTAAGCTTTTATATTTAAAAAAACATGTAAGTAATAAATTGCAGTTAGTTTAGTTGTTCTAAACCTTTAGGGTTTGAAGGCCTTTATAAAAAAAGTACCATGTATGCTAAAAAAGAAGAAAAGAAAATGGGATATTATACCTATATACCTTAAAACCGCCTCTTTAGCACCACTATCAGGCAAGAAAAGGAATAGCAAATAACTGAGCGGTTTGCAGGCTTCACCACAGGTTGGGACTGACTGACTGGTGGATTAGGAGCTGAAACAATTAGTTGACAGAAAATTAATCAGTAACAATTTTGATAATATATTGATAATTTAAGTCATTTTAGCAATTTTTTCTCTGTCTTTTATGGTGAATATCTATATTGTTGTTTTTTTAATCCTGTCAAAATGAGTTCTGGAAAACTGCATTTGTCACTATATTCATTTCATTTTTTAAGATGAGCTGTTTAATCATGAAAATAGTCAGGAGCTCTGCACTCCACCTGCAGGGAGTTTGATAGACTAATGAAAAGAAAGTAGAGGTTTCATGTGTAAAATCTTTATTATGTGCACAGAACTGTTTGTCAGGGGTTCAGTGAAACACAAGCTGGGTGAGTGGTCCCTTCCCAACACCAAATATGCACTGGAGAGGGCGACTTCAGTTTGACCCTTAACAGTGACGAAGAGGCACCACTACATTTGCACAACATTTACACCAGAGAGATGCAACCCCCCCTCCCCAGATAAAACCCAATGTTAAATTTCAAGCCCAGAAGAACAGGAACAAAATGATTTTGAAGGAATTCTTCCACATTCATAAATCTGATGGTTATCAATGAGCAAACTGGTGGGAGGAAAAAACTTCAACAGCTATTGTTTAAAAATATCCAGCTTGACTAAATCAATCTACCAGGTTGTGACTGGAATGTACAACAGGAGAGAAAATAAATGTAAAAGCAGTGCATGAAACCGCACACGATTCATATTTGGCAACACAAAAAATAACAATGGAAATACTGATGCTACATACAGTTTTTGAGTAGTAAGTACAAACTTCACATGAGAATGTTTCGCCACGATTTTGAAAAACAAACAGACAAAAAAAAGTTAAGACTTTTTCTTCAACAAAAATGTCTTTTCTTCAGTTGTGTACATGAGCTGCGAGAGTTTTTCCTTTCCTCTGTGTGTCGGGGCGAAGTGTGAGACTTGATGAGGAAAAATAAAGTTCATCTTGGAATGTCGGGCTTGGTCTCATCACAGGGACGACGCCAAGCTCCATGAAGCCGAATCTTTGAGAATTTGACCGTGGCTGACCCCCGTTGATTCCTCTTCAAAAAGAAAAAAAGAAAAAAAAAGAAAAAAAGGAAGACGATCGGTCCCGGGAAGAGGGCGGCGTCTTACATGGCAACCTTGGCAACTTGCTCTTCCAGTCTGGCAATTCGGCGGTCTTGGAGGATGACACGGTCCCTGAGTGACTTGAACTCTCGGAGTACCTCTTCCAGTTTATCTTCCATTTTCTGCTCAAATAGAAGAGAAGGTTAGCTCAGCTCATTTAAATGGATAGTTCGTGTTTAAAGTTTTATTTATTCCTTACTCATTTTGTGTCTTAAAGTTAGTTTGGATTCACCAAAGTCAGACAAAAACACAAACAAACTAACTAATCAAGGCTGCGGCAGACCGGCACCTCTCATGTTCCAAGAGGTAAAATTATCGGTTTTGTCAAAGGAGTTTGGTGGCTTTGAAAAGAGCTCAATGGCTTGAGTTCCCTGTAAGGGATGGCAAGGTAAATGGTGAAAATATTCTAAATACAGTGTAAACCTGAAGTTATATTGATTTTTTTAGGTGTTTAAAATAGATTTGACTTCCGTCCCCTCCACAGCGGTACATCCTTGGACTCTATGCTTGTAATCTGCCTGTTGTTCCAAACTGGGGATGTGCCAGCCACCATCTAATGTACAAAATACACTGACTATGAATAAATACCACATAAAACTCCACTTAAAAATAGAAAATACAGACTATGCCTTTAAGAGGCTGCAAAAGATTCCTTCACAGAAGACTTTATGGGCAATTTTCTGCATTTTATCTACTTCAAAATCACAATTTGTTGTTAATCCTGGCAAAATGAGCAGGGATTTCACAGGCAATGAAGCCCTCCAGCAGTTAACATTTTCCCTCGCTGTTCCACTGAATCATGACCCAAATACCAAAGTATGTGCTGATCCATAACGTTTGTGAATTGTTCCAACCAAAATAATTACTGTGAATGGGGAAGATGAAATGTCAGCAAAAAGATGCTGTGTGACTTTAAAAAGTGCAAAGCTTTTTCTAAGAGAAACAGTAATAATAATGGGTTTTTAAGAACCTAGATATAATAGCAAAAGAAGAAAAAAACAAAAGGTACAGTTAAAGGGAAAAATAAGTGCCATGTTGACACTCACTACTGAGGGCTGTGGAGAAGCGTGCTTCTGGATAATCGGGGATTTTTCTGCTTTCGGGGCCGGCTTGGTCTCCAGCAAGTTTGTCTTGACCACTTTCAGATCCCGGTTCTTTGTGGAGACGTAGCCATCTTTGAGCGAGATCAGGATGGGGCCTCCGTTCTTCCCAGCGAACCACTCCTCTGCCTCCAGGGCGGGGTCGGGGCCGGCTGTGTCGGGATACAGGTCGTCCTGGAACAGATCCGACTGGGGAGGACACAGACAGGTCAGAGGGACAGCAGAGGATAAGGACACGGTCTATAAAGCAGCACGAACAGAATATTTATCACTTGATATAAACACAGACTCACCTTACGCGGGACTGTCATGATGATTGGTTCACATTTTCTCTCATGTAATTTGTAAAACCTGCAGAGAGGATTAATATTACAGTTACCACAACAGACACCAAAAACTGAGAGAAGTTATACACATTTTAATTTAATCTTAAAGAAAGGAATACATTTAGGCAATTTACATGATTGGCATTTTTTGGTATTTTCTGACATTTACAAGTAGTTGAGAAAGGCAAAAAAAGATATCTTGTTTTCTTTCTTCTTAACTTTTGGGTATGTGGAGACATAAAATCCATAATAACAATAATTACTGCATTACCTTGCGATTTCACATTTGTTGACGTCCAGGCCTCTTTTGGGCATGTATCCCATGCCTCTCTGGGGCTCCTTGGTGGAAAACGTGCTGAGGTAGTGAACAAACGGCGCCTCATCAGTGATCTCAAAGTACCGAATGCTGCTGTCACCCTGAAGACACACAGCCAAGCCTCAAAGTCAGTTTGTGATAAAATGATCAGAAATGGGAAACAAAAACAGGGATTTTTCTTCACAGGGCTGCTCACCTTTCCACACAGGTAGACGACGCTGGTGTCGGGGTCGTAGAAGGGCAGCAGAACTCCGTTACTGGAGTCCATCTCTTGAACACAAATCGGCTCATCCAAGTTGTCCTGGAAACACAAAATACAGCATTTGAAGCAGCACTAAATTGTGGAGGAGTGTTATAGCACCAACATCACATAGAGCCAAGAATGAAAAATAAATCAGACACATAAAAACTCCTGTTAATGAGATCTGGAAAGTGAAATCCTTGTGTGATATCCTTTGACGCCCCCTACTGGATCTGAAGTGTAATTAAAAGTTCATCTGAAAACTGACAGAAACCTCAAATACATGGAAGTGTTTGTGTGAAGTGTCAGTGTGTTCGGGATTGAGTGGGATTCACTCGTCTGACGTACAGCTTTCCACAGGGCCAGCTGACGCTCGCTCATGCGGCTGAATCCAGTGGTGAAAATGTTTCCGTCTGCTAAAAAGATCGCTCTCATTGGTCGAGCTCCCTCGTGAGCTTTGTCCTTCTCCTAAAAACAGAAACACACTTGTCAGATTGGGCAGCCATGTTTGTTGGTGCTTTGAGTCAACGCTTTGGTAGGGGTGATTCTGGGAAAGATTATTCCGCACGAGAAGCATCCAAGCCCCAAATCCCCGCAGCGTGTCCGCTTACCGCAACAACCTTCTTTTTACGGGGGTCGATGACGCGGACCTTCTTGTCCTTGCAGGCGGTGCAGAGCAGGCTGCCGTTGCGGCTCCAGCTGACACTAAAGATAACATCAGGGTGCATGTCCTCCAGGTTGATCATGGCCTCTCCCGTGCCCACATTCCAGATGATGATCTGGTTGTCGCACCCTAAAATGGACACATGCATACATGACTACAGACGCGTCCTTGCCTGAGGTTATTTTAAGCACTTTACATCACACACAAAGCAACATGACAGAGGGCCGTCTGTGAGGTTATTGGTCGGATATGGAGTTCAGCTGTGCGCGGTGGACAAATGGCAGACAATTACCTCAGCAGATATTCAGTTTGAGGGCATGTTCTGTAGGACGGGCCTCAGTCAAAACAAACCTGCGCTGAGGAGAACGTTGCGAGCGGTGGGATGCCAAGACACGATGCCGACCCTCTTAGAGTGGCCCTCTAACACGACCACAGGCTCTGAAAGGGGGTTCTCCAGTCCGTTCTCAGGGATCTGCCAGACCTGAGTCAGAAAAACAAACCAGTTACACACCAGAAACACGTGCACTAAAATATCTTTACGGTAAGTTACTTCTTCTCCAATAAACCAAGTAAAACCCGAAGTTCATGTGATCCTTCATTTGCTTCCTTACCATAACGGTGCAGTCCTCCGAGCCGCTGGCAATGACAAGGTCATTATGAGGACACCAGTCGATGTCCAACACTGGGCCCGTGTGACCACATACTGTAGGGTAGGCCTTGTCTATACGGCCGCTCTGTGAGACAGGAGACAAAGAGTGTGAGCTGCAGGAGAGCAGTAACGTCCTGATATCTGTCACAGAGATATGAAAATGACTGACAAACGTGCTAATTTAACTGTCCTACGGTACATTTGGTGCTTTGCATGACTACAAGACAAACACTGACTCTTTTATGACCATCACATTGAAATTTTATCCACGGCCTGTCACAAAGCTTTTACAAAAGTTACACTCGGAGGTCAAGTTATTTATTTAATTTAACTCTGCAAAACCAGGAAATAGACAAACAAACATGTCAACTGGATTTTCCAAAGACTGAATTAAGGAGAGAGCTGCTCACTGACTGTCATGGATACATTTGATCCTCTGGGTCTTTAACATGAGGACACAGTGAGCCCATTTTACTGTTATGACCTCATCCATTGTCCTCATGAATGGACAGCTGTCCACCTGAACACCCCTGAGTTTCAGCAGCTTCTCCAGAGGCAGGGCGTTATACACTGCATAGAAATCAATTAACCTAGTGGCCTAAAATAATAGCACAGCACCCATCCCCTCTGAGGGTATCATGTGTTCAATGAGCCAGCTGTAACAGGACACGGTGGATGCCTTTACAACCAGGCAGATTTAGACATTGATTATCTGTGGGGTTTACTATAGATATGAGCCTCAGGGCGGCAGGACGGGGTCGCAGCAGCAGGGTGAACAAGCCTATAGCATTGATTAGCCACATGCTCTGAATCCTACACTACGATACAGTGTATTGTTACAGTAAAACACTTCGGAGGGTTTTAAAAGCCTCGATGAAAATGAGAAGGTATGGCACAGTGTCACTCACCTTTTGTAGAGGAAGTACAAGAAAGGCTCCTCCCCCACTGGCGTCTATGATGATGGCAACAAATTTGGGGTTGACGGCACAGAAGGAGCTGTCCCATGTGACCCTGGACACGCGGATGTCATCGTAGCACTGGTCGTTCCTCACTGCCTGACCGAACACATGGCGGAACTTGCTCTGTCGCACAACTCGCCGCAACATATCTGTACAGAGGAAGAAGAGAGTAAGTTTTTAGTCCAGACATGTGCCCAATCATAATCATTCACACATTAAATTAAATGCATGTACGCAAAGGAAATATTTAAACTCTACCTACAGACAAACATTTGAGGTAAACTGTGCATCCTGCAGCTGTGTTTACCTACTTATCTCAGTGTACCTTTCCAGACTTGAGTGAGAGTGAAATAATTCTGCAAAAAACCTTTACTGGCAATGCAGGAAGCATTAAAGCAACCATGAAGCATGTTGCAAGCAATGCAATTCTATTCAAAGCAACATAGTAAGACAAACGGAAACAATATATTCGACATATATAAAAATTTATACAATTTTGTCAATGTATAGTTAAATTGTCCAGCCCTAACAAGAATTTTATGAAATGTGGCACACATAACAACAATGTAGCAGAAGTTAAAATATAGTCCTTTCTTAATGCTGTAAGAAAGGACATTTAAAAATTTTAAAACTTTTGAAGTGCATAAAAAAATCCATTAAATTCAAGTACTGTTAATTTCAGTCTTCTATAGTGTATGGATGTCATTTAAACTGGTGAGCTGGATTGTAACTAAATGAGATCACAAATTTAAAGTTTTACTTGTAATTAATATTTTAGGCAACCTGGTGACGCCTCAGAAAGTGAAATTATGGCTCCTCTTCTGCCACGTACTGCAGGACACAAATCTGCAGCCCAGCAGTTTCTCTTACGGAGCTAAAATCACATTTAGGCAACTTTTATTGGTGTTTAAAAAGCAAGCCACTTCCTTTCTTCCCCTTCCACAGGAAATGTTTCATTCATTAAGAAATAGTATTGGAAGTCTATGAGGAGATAACTGCATTTTCATGAAGCTGAGGAAGAGACAGAGCTACATATTTTAGGGTTTACTGATATGGACGCTGCATAAAGGGATGCATTTATGGAAAAAAAAATGTCTCCAGTGATGTTTTATTTTCACCACATCTTCTGCTGTGTGCGCACACACAGATGGCCTGTTGCTGCTCCATGAATCTGGGAATGATCTCATTGTTGATCTGTATTTAATGATCACACTGTGGCTCGGTGCACCCTCAAGCATGTTCACCTCTTCCTGTTTCTTCTTAAACTCCCCTTTCTGCTTACAGCTTCAAGAGAAGTCATTCATCGAGAGCAGTTTTCACAGCAAATTCGGCATTTTGACAACTTTGGAAACAGTTCTGCAGCCAAAAACATGAAAACCAAACACGCTGGGAATTCTCCAAAAACCGGACTTGTTATCCCATTGTCTTTTGTTATTCTCAAAGAAAAAGAAAAACCATATCTTTGATACATGAGGAGATTTTCCATCATTTTACTGACATGCTGCTTTTCTGTGTAATTATGTGGAAAATATCGTGTCTCAGGGCGGTAATTAAGCTGCCAGTCTGAAAGGACATACTGAGCCGGTATACAGGCAGCAGGATTTTTCTCCAGTTATCCACAGGTCTGTCGTCACACCAAACCATCTGCTTCTTCACACTCTGAAAACGGAAAAGCTGAATCACTGCCTTTTCGATCTGATAAAGAAATCCCAAAATCCAAAACCTCATCAACAGTGGACCATACTGCACAGTTTTGCCAAGAACTAAACTTCCATCAGCACTGTACAATATTACCTCCGATTAAAAGCTGTCATTTAAAAATAACTCTGTTTTTCAAATAATATATTAATGTAATGGTAAATGCTTACATTTTCTGTATTTGTAATGATTATAATGATATTTAGGACAGGTAAAACATATTAACACAAAAAAAGAAGCAACAATATGAATCCAGCACAATAAGATTAAAGCTAGAAAGCCCAGACACACCAAATACACCCACACAGATGCTTTCAGTTATTTGACCTGATTAGACCTCATCTCATGACAGGGTCATTGATTAATCCTACATCTTTATGATTACATGGAGTTGATTTATTATTCTAACATGGTGAATGTCTAGCCGTCGGATGTAGGATAAAGTAAGCACCTTGCCTTATATTAGTTTCAAAATTCTACAGTCAGCACCACAATAGAAAGCATTTAACAAGCAAAACTAGCTTTCAGGGCTTGAAAAACTTGTTTTGTGTCCACAGCAACCACTACTACTCCAAACTAGTAAAACATTTATCAGATTTGCCATTGAATAATAATAATCCTAATAATTTGGGATGGTTGTGAGCAATCTTGTGTCTCATTTGTTATTAAGAAAGTGAGGATTTTATCAGACGCAAAAAACAAAGCAAACATGATATCAGCACTATTCATTTATCGGCCGCCCTGCTTTCTACATATTGGTAATTGAAAAACCCATATCAGTCAACCATCACTGTGCAAGTACCAAAATAAAAAAGCAGTTTCAGGGACTGAGGTATGAGAGAAATGAGCTTAGTCAAGGTTGATTACTAGAAATTTCCCTTTTCATGAATCCGATACTCGCCCTGGATGTAGATGGATAACAGTACAGAGCCTTGCACAGTGATCATGCAGATGCAGGGCTGCATATTATAATATCTGTACAGCACAGAAGTACAGTTTACGGCTGACCAGAACAGCGTGTTCCCTCAGCAACCCTCACTCCAAATATGCATCTGACAAAATGAGCTGCTTCAGCCCCTGCAGGCTCCAGTTGATGTCATACATTACAACGTGCTGCTGCTCTCCGTATCACTACCCAGTAGGACATTACAGAGCTTCATCGTGGTGGGCTGCCTTGTTTCAGCAGCAGTTTGCAGACTAATGCTGTGATGTTATTGTCTAAGTGTAAGCTGAAGGACAATTTATGTATAAATAAAAACCACCAGCAGCCCTGCAGGAGTCTGGCCTCCCTGTCTGTTATCTCAGTCTGTCTGGACAGCGCGATTAAATGATTGGACACAACATAATATGCAATCACTATCACTTTAAATCAGCATAGGCTTCTTATAACACGGGTGGGTTGTATTTTTAAGGCTTATGCTGGACAAACCCAATTAATCAGCAGAGGTGGAAACAGCTGCACTGTGCTAACGTTAAACAATGGTTGCTAGCTACTGTTAGCTGGTGTTACCACAAAGCTCGGATGCCCCCCCAATAAAACAAGTAGCTACAGACTAAAACGCCGGCACGATAACGAGAAATCGATTTTATTTTAAACTATATTGCCTGTAATTTCAAACTAAGCATGTGAGAAAGCTTTAGTTAGGAAATTACTCAAGCTAGCTGTGCTGGCTAACGCTACCGTCCCTGGAACAAGGGGGTGGGTCACAGATTTGTATTTTGAGGGGTGCGCTCCAGATGTGACCATCACTAGAGAACAAAACCCAGCGTGTGGTTTATGGATACGGTAAGATAAAAAATAGTTTGGTGAGTGGAGTGAAGTTTAACGTTGAAAAAGGGGCGACGGTAGTGCCGGACCGTGTTCCGCCGCACTACCCCGGTAGCCTGGCAGCTGTACCGGGGCTGGTCCTGTCTGAAGAGCCGCTGATGCACAGAGATGTTACACTGAGGAGGAGGCAACCAAATGGGAGTGTTTTAACAATATGTACCGCATGAGTAAACACAATACGTCTGCATTATGTACACACAGAGCTGCACACACAGTGTAAAATGTTGGTTTTAGTACTCCACGAGCCTGCCACTGTGTTTTACACCCAAGCCGCTCATCAGTTAGCTCGCCCGGTTAGCCGCCTAGCCTAGCTGCTAGCTGTTAGCTGCGGTGGACCGCCGCCAGCTGACGCAAGTGCAGATATTTCCACCCAAGGTTTTTGGCTGCTCCCATTCTTAAACCCATCCAGCGAGCTAAATGGATGCTGCACAGCCGCTAGCGGCGGATCACATGCAAAATGCACAATGTAAAGAGAGAGAGAGAGAAAAACACTTTTAGGGTTTCTTACCTCCTAAATCTATGCAAGATTTTCGTAAGCACGGGGGTAATCAATCACAACACATGAATCTGGTAGTTTAGGCGCGCCCTTATCCTGCAGGACGTTGCTCTAGTATCCCTTGTCTCCACAAAAAGAGCTCAGCCGTTATGCACTTATTCCCCCTCCTGATTGCAAATATGTGGCTCGGAGTCAGTGTTTTAAATCTAGAAGTATATCTGGATGCCAGCTGACAAATATAGCATCTCCTGTCCGCTTCTCACCTGCGGAAGACTAGCAATCGTCTACTCTCATCGTTATTAAATTCAATAGGATGACGACCGGCTACGGCACATGCGCAAATGAAAAGTCAGATTTCATTTCCCAAGGCTGTGAATGGGGATGGGGCTGCAGGAAAACTGTGTTTCTTGCAGCTACACCCTCCTCGTGTGGTTTAAAGTAGACCCACTGAATGAATGCATTTTGTTCAGCTGTGCAAAAATGTGGGTTTTCATTGCCAGCAGCATCTTTTGTGTCGTGGTCCCTCCCCTCCCCCTCTGTCCCATACCAAGCCATCCAATCCTACCCCACCCCATCCTGCACTGCCCAACACAATGAAGAACCCCCTTATAGTCTGTGATACACCCACACATCACAACTATTCAGGGAAAGCAGCTAATAACCAGCTCCTCTTATACGTTTTCTGTAATTATGTTTACACAAAACATATTTTCACTCCTTTGGATTGATTAAATGTAGGTTTTTCAAAATGTGTAAAGCTGCAACGATTAGTCAATTGACAGAAAAATAGTTGCCAACTATTTTCATTATTCATTTATTCTTAATGTTTCTAGTAAAAACAGAACATTTTATTTTCAACTTCACAAATATGGAGATTTCCTGCTTTTCTCAGATTTATAAAATTAATAAACTGAATATCTTTGGGTCTTGGAATGACAAAATATATCACTTTGGACTTTCACAGACTGGGTGGGACTTTTCTCACTATCTTGTAGATAAACAAATAATCTGCTGATTATTCGCGAATGAAAATAATCATTAATTGCAGCCATAATAATGTATGTTATTTTTTCTCTCCCTTGGATTATCTAACCGTTCTTACAATGTCTAACCATAATGATTTTTTTTGCAAACAAGGCTTGTAGGTATGATGATATATAATGTCAACAATTCTGATTTACTGGGTAATAATTGAGTAATCGAACCTAACCACTTTATTTTAGCCATTTTCGGAAGATGTAATTGACAGTGAATGATTGAAAGAAATAATTTTCTTCTTTCTCCACCTGCTTCTCTCCAAAAGATTGAGGGGTTTGGAGCCTATCCCAGTTGCTGCGGCGGAGGGTGGGGAAACACCATGGACGGTTTCCAAGACTGCCACAGGGATTATTAAGGTAGACAAACACATTAACACTCTCATTTACACCCAGGAGTCAATTTGAGACTCCAGTGTGGGAGGAATCTGAGGTTCACACAGGGAGAACATCCAAACTGCACACACTAGGACACCACCAGAGTCAGAACTGACGACTGTCATTGGAGAGAGGACCAACGTTTGTGACAGACTGACTAAAATATCACAGGAAGATGAAACAATTATTTATTTTTTTGTCATCAACAATTATATAAATGCTACTGAATCTCCGTTCAGTTGGGGCTACTTGTGAAAACATGCTTTGTGTTTTATTGAATTACTCTGCCAACCAAACAAGAAAAACAAGACTCTCATTCAAATTACCCTAAAAGTTCAAATGTTGTATATTATGGAACACTTCGGTCCTGTTCCTGGCAGCGCATGAGTACATCAGCTGCTTCAAATGAAACCGTAAAATCATAATGATGAGCTAGAAGTTAGAGCTGAGGGGATCCAGTGTTATATAAAATATAAAAATATTGATGAGGAGCTTTAAATCAGACTTTAATGTAGAGATTTAATTGAAAATCTATCACTAAGTTAGATTCCGAAGGTCACAGTCTTAACAAAGTCAAACTAGAACTTTTATCTCCAAATATCAGCATTTCTCTGTAAAATTCATTCTTAATGTGACAATTCATTTGAAGGGGTAATCAAATTAGTTTTTAATCATTTCGTACACAAATAGAGAACTGTTAACCCACAGTATAATCCTTCATTTGAAGTTGTACCATGAAATTAGAAGTGACGTTTTTTTCACATGACAGCCTGTGGTATGCAGTTCGGAAAGTACCCTCCCATCCTCATAAAACACACACATTTTTTTGTGTGTATATAATTTACAGTGTTGGAAAGATTACTTTTACTGAAGTGTTCCCTAAAATGTAACTGGTAACTTATTCTATTAGATTACTCATTTCAAGTAGCGTATTCAGAATACTTTGGAGTACTTTTGGAATACTTTAAATTGCCTTGCTAAGCTGATTTGTCTGGGTCTTTATCAATGACAAAACACTTTCTTGATAGTGTCCTATGCATCTTCTCTGCTAATGTTGTGTGGCAGCTACACTGCATGCAAACTAATTGTTGCACATGGCACAAAAATGTTTTTAAAAATCTGCTGATGGGAAATACTTATGAATTTTAGAGCAAATGAATCAAAACAGACTTGAAGGGCATGCAGAGAGCACATGACCTTTCTAGCAATGTTAACAAAAGTATAAAAAGAATTTATATATCTGCCTTGTGATACGGATCAAAATCTAAAAGGATCCTCCTCGGCTTTTGCTGCACCGTGCCCACGTTCCCTGAAAATTGGGGGAGTAATTCCCGCTGACAAACAGACCAAAAAAAACAAATATCCTGCAGAAGTAAGCCCTTTAAGTAAATTTGAGTACCACAAATTTATGCTGCAACAGAAAGCAGTTACTCATATTTTGCCTTACTGTATGAGATATATTGACCACTGACAGTCTAAAGTGCTTACCTTTCTTTGGAGATGATTGAACTTCTGGTGGTCTCTCTTTGGATTTCTTTGGGACATCAAAGGCATTCTTCATTTGGGATACTTTCACACTTGGACCCTCCTCTGCGACCCGAACAGGAGCTTTGGCCCCTTCAGGTCTCAACCGGCACTGATGTCTCTGCATTTGATTCTTTTCCTTGATGATTTCTGCCACAGGCTTGTACGAACCCACCTCACTGCCATTTCCTGCATCACTGCTGCGGCTGTCTCTACGCTTGCTATAGCTCCCACAGTTGTCGTTACTGATGTGTCTGCTGAGTCTTTCAGATAGGGGCTCAGGATGGATGTCTCTTTGCCGTGAATAAGCAGGTTCTGGTCTTTGGACTTCATTGTGAGATGTGACCTCAGGTGTGTGAAGAGCCTCTGTGGATGCAAAGCGATTTGGGGGCTTTCTCCCAACAGGAGGAGGAGAGCTTTTAAACCTGGATCGCCTCTCCAGGAATGCTCTTCTCTCTAACATGTCCAAGTTTTGCGGCTCTTCTTCTGGAGAGAGTTGTTCCACACGCATGCAGTAATCAAAGTCAATCATGTCTCCGTACCGATCATCCATGTGTCCAAGAGAGACATTATCCCAAGGGCTGAGGTCAACTGACAGCCGGCGCATGTTGGCGGGCACCATGTAAGTTCCCCTTTCGTCCCACAGCAGGCACATGTCCTGATTAACTGGAGTGTTGCATGGAATAACTTTATTAAAATCAAAAGTGTGTCTCCTCTTGGCCCTTTCCTCGGAACGATCTTTGCCTCTTCTTTGCACATCAGCAGACCTTAATTGGGCAGTTTTGAGCTTTATAAATGGGTTTTTAGGTTTTTTGGGAACAGGCGGAGGTGGACCTTTAACTTTGGGCTTTTCATCTTTAGAATCACTTGAGGAATCTGTCGCCGCCTGTGAAAGTACTGCACCTGTACCAAGTTGTGTCTCCATTGTGGTGTCTCTCTGAGGCAGCAGATAGGTTACAGGTGGTGGGGTGATGACAGCAGAGAAGCAAACAAGCTCGCTCTCCCGCTTTAAGCACGCGACCTGTGTCTCTCCATGACAGCCTTCATTCCCTGGCAGAGGAGAATGACGGATCAAATCACATTGTTCCAATGAAAGAGAGGGATTATCTTGCAGTGGTGGTGTTTCAGAGCTTAGCGGCTCGACCTTTGAGGGGCGAGAGTCTGCTGCTTTACATGACACTTGTCCGTCTTCTTTCTTGGTACACACACTACCTGCTTTAGCCCTCCTGGAGACAGCACCAGCAAACCTGCTCAGATGGGATTGATCCGCTCCTACTTGTGTTTTTTGTGCAGTAAATCCTGAATTGTGACTTTCCTTATATTGATTTTCAGACCCTCTTAAAGAAGAATCTTCCTTTCCCAAGCACAGCCCCTGTTTTGACTTAACTTCTCTCTCCCTACCAAGCTCCTCCTCTTCCTCTTCAAGCATGCCTTTCAAATCCTCAGTGCCCTCTCTCAAACTTCTCACCGAGCTGCCGTTTTGTGCAGTGTTAATGTTAGTAGTTACTATCCCCTTGCTTTGGCCTTTCATGCTTTGCTCCCTCTCTTCTCTACCGCTCCCAGTTGTCTCAGTGTGGGCAGCTCCAACATGACCGACTCCTTTTAGCCGGCACCTGCTGCCTGTCACTTCAGCCAAATGTTGACCCATTTCCCTCTCAATACAGGCTTCGGTTGAACTCTCTGCATGTGCTTCCACACTGTCAGCCGTGACTGAAAGTGTGTCAGATCTTCTCCTGCTTTTCTTCTCATTACTCTTTTCTTGAGGGGCATTCCTGGAAGGCTGTGGAAGGGTATTATCGCTTGCAGAAGTGTCTTCCTCAGCTCTTTTTTTAATAGGTGCTTGAAGAGCCTCTGTTTTTATCCTCTTGCCAAAAGCGATGTCCTGATCAGATGACATCCAAGTCTCATCCTTGTCGAGCACCACAAAGTCCTCCTCATTAGTGGGATCGTCAAGACTCCTGGTTTGACTGTCAGAACATAACTTACTACGACCAACTTCTGATTTCTTCCCATTTCCCTGCTCCTCCATAGCTGCAGTCCCAGTATAGGCCACAGCTTTACCCTCAGAGCCTTTCCTTTTGTTTGAAGTTGTCTCCTTAGGGCGCAGGACAGTTTTTGAGTCCTCTGCAGTTCGAGTGACACTCCGGCTCGCCGTGTCTCCTCCCACCCACTCTCCCCTGGTGTTCAAAGGGTGCTCCTGCTGACCCAGAGGCCTGATTGGCTGCCCAGTTTGGGGGTCTGTACGTGCAGAAGTGGCTGTCAGCTCCCCTGCGTGCCCAGTGGCCTGCCCGCTGATCCCACTAATCCACCCAAAACCCTGAGGGGTCGCAAAACTGCCATCGTCCTCATCTCTGCTCTCCTCCTGTTGTCCTGTCTCCGACTGCTCCGTCTCTCCAGTTTGCCCCGACCAATCTGAATTATCAAGCGACTCTTCATCCTTTTCCGACAGCTTCTCCAGCTTCTGGCCCATGTTTGTTGTTCTGTCTCAGCATTAGGAAAAGAGAGACAAATGTCAAGACACAGCAGCAGATTTATAAGTCGGCCACACTGGCGTAATGAGGATGGCTTGCCCACCCATCTCAATGAAATGAAATCACACAACAGGCATTGCAGTCTATTTTTAACCATCTTGGACCTTTCTCTATTTTTGTATATTCTTCTATACCCCTCACACTTGCCCTCCCATGGCCTCTCTATCTATCTCCCCCTATTCTGTTGGTGAGGAATGCTGTGGTGGCTATAATTAAAGCTGCTCTGACTGCTGCCAGTGAGTCAGGAGGCCAAAAAGGAAACAAGACAAGTGAGATAAGAGGTCAGCCGCCAGGTGCCAAGGTCAAGTTAAATACAAATCAATCCAAAGACATGAATTATAAACTCACTCTGATGCTTTCTGAAACCAAATTAATATCACCAAAGCCTTGTTTTGATATGCTTTGTGAATCTAATAACTAAATCTGTCCCATCAGAGCCAGCACAATGTGAGACATCATGCACTGTCAATTACTGGTCTGGACACAAGGCGCGTTTGTGCTTCCCTTCAAACTATCTGAATGTTTATGGTTGTTTTGGTTACGGGGTCTACAAAAAAGGTCACCTGGCATACGTGATTCAAGTCACAAGTG
Source organism: Serranus cabrilla (assembly GCA_903364295.1). Classification (NCBI taxonomy): domain Eukaryota; kingdom Metazoa; phylum Chordata; class Actinopteri; order Perciformes; family Serranidae; genus Serranus; species Serranus cabrilla. The sequence goes on from CAFUXE010000339.1 coordinate 578,042, forward strand.
CTTCGACTTCTGAACCGAATTGTTTGGCCACTGACAGTTTAACCACCGACATGATGGATGGTGGAAGAGAGATTATTGAAAGGGGAAAACAGCTCAGCAGACTTTAAAGTGGCATGTGGAATCGGAGTATTTTTAGCTTACAAACGAACAACTAAATGTGCGCAAGTAGAGTTGCATCAGGTGGGTTTTCCTGGAGCATACACTTCAGCTAATCTGGAATCAGACGAAATGCTAAGCTAATGTGCCTTGATTTTGTAGACTGGCAGGTGAGTGAGGAAAGGGAGGTGAGTGAACCTCTTCACCCTGCATCTGCAATCATGCGCTCAGCTGCTTAAGCTATTTCAAGCCTGAGAGGCGCTGAGTGACACTTCATTTCTTTCAGGCCCATATATTTAACCGACGGGCTTGTCCACAGAACGTAAATGAAACTATTCCTCTTGAAGCTCGACTCCTGATTATCTATAAATTATGGTTCATGTTTACTACACTAGTGATTCCCAACCCGGGATACTTAGAAAGGTTGTGGAGAAGCTCAGTTAGTTTGAACACATTGAATTTGATTATAAAACTATATCAACGTATTGGTCAGCTGTAACATTTGAACATCAAAACTAGTTAGAAAAAGAGGATACACCATGAGTTAGCTAAAAGTAGTGGATACATGTTGATAAAGGGGAACTTAATCTGACAGGGCTGTGGGTAAAAAAAGTTTTAGAGGGATTTTTCTGAAGTTGAGGCCCACCTTAAAAAAAAAATCTCTTTTTCTTGTCTTTAGACAAAAACAGTAATTTTACCTTGCAGAACACAGGAGTCACTGGTCTACCGCTGCCTCAATCAATTAATTTCTAATCAGTTATTTTCCCACTTTGGTGTTTTAAAGGGTTTGTTCAGATACAACAAAGTTGCACAATAACCAAAACACACCAATCAAGGCAGGGATAGATCTGTGTGTGTTCTGTGAGATAAAAATTACTATTATTGTCAAAGAAGTCTAGTGGCTTTGAAGACCTGTAGCTAATACAGCGACGGATGGATGCCCCTCATACAACCCCACTTCTGCGTTTTATCTTACACCCAATTGAGCAGCACCTGACTGAATTATACTAATGTGGTGATTTGGTGCGTCATGGCACAAACTCTGTCCTTCAGCTTCCTTCACTTTTATTCATCTCTTATCTGAAGCGGTTAAACTGCAGCTCTTGTTTTCCCGGTATGATGTGGCTCACTCACAACAATCCACGACAGATGCAATCACTTGCAGCTCTGGTGTATCTGGGGTGTTATTTTGGGATGGATGTGTTATAATGGCAGCAGTGGGAGGCATCTGTGACACTGGTTGTGAAACTCCCTCTTTTCTCCTCCCGTCTCCTGTTCTTGTGTCTCTCATGCACACAGTTTATAAGAGACTTGTGACTCGATTACACAAACTTATTAGCCTGGTCTCAGGAGAGGTTTTGGTCTTCACAACAGTACACTGTGCTTTTCTTTTAGAGCATTAGGCATCGCACGCAATAAGCATAAATTCAAATAGGCAGTTCGATCTAATCTAAACTTACATAGAATTTTGTAAGGCAGGACAAAGGGTCATAAAATGATGTATGTGCTGCTGATGAATTTATGTAAAGTACCATCTCATATACGATTCTTTTGCTTGAATAGTATAGTTCAGTATACATTTCCACAGCAGCATACAGTATCATCATATACAACACAGGCATTTAACATGGCAATCATTATACTATTCATATTATTTCCCCTCAAACAACTTAAGTGTCTGCAGTTTTGGAAGTTATCTAATAAACTGTCACCGACAAAAAGCCATCACAGTTATTAGCCAGGTACTCACTGAGGCTGATGCTCTGCCTGCCCGTCGTCCTGTAGGACTTTGGTCTTTCTGAGAGATCTTCTCCTTTTGCAGTCACCTGCCTCATGATGTCAGACTGACTTCATTTGCCTAACTCAATAAAAAAATCTCCTGTCCAATTCACTGGAAGAGCAAGTGAAGGCCAGAGGCAGACAGGGGACAATTGTACAGTACATTGCAAAAAAGGTGTGGGAAAGTTGTGAAAATTTGACGGGAATCAAAAATATAGATGCTTTTTCACCTACATGTGTAATTCACCAGGGTTCCTACATCCTCTTAAACATCTAATTCAAACACTTTGAAGGCCCGGCTCCCTCAGTTTGAAGGAGTGAACATGGCATCATTTGAGACACAGATCAAGGTTAATTACTGTAACAACTGACAATTGTTATAATGAGAGCTAGCAAGCTTTACAGAGGCTCATAGACAACAGTTAGAAAGAGAGAGAAGCTGCTGGAGACGCACATAACATAACTTATTTAGTTATGTTACACAAAATATACAAGCTCTTTCAATGACCCATGTCTATTTCGAAAGCTTTCAAGGTCTTGATTTTCCCCCTCAGACTGTCAAACTTTGAAGGACCCCTGGGAACCATGAAAATGTAAAAACAATGAAAACAGTGTTGCAATACAGCGACGGCCGAGCTGTAAGCACAGCAAATCAACTTAACTGAATAAACAGATTATGCAGAGGAAATGGTTTATTTCCATGATAAACATTAGACTGGACATCATTTTAACAAAATGTAAAAAAAAGTGCATTACACATGAACATTGGCAATGTACAGTACAGTACACAAAAGTTAACAAAAAAACAAATAACGTAACAAAATCTTACTCCCAGGTTGGTTTTTCCTGTTCTACATTTTCCACTCGTCTCAACCTCACATGCTTTGGGGCAGACTTGTGCTCTATAAATACACTCTTTAAATGCCTGGATCCCCCTTTTATAAATTACAATATGTCTTAATATCCTTCCACACAATGTCCTCAACGTCTAGTTTTAAGTAGGATTGTCAGTTTGATGCCTGCTGCCTGGGAATAATGCAATAAAAAAATTCAATTGTTGCCATTTTTAATAGAGCCTGACGACACTTGCCTAAATTAGAGACGGCCCTTTTTCTTTTTTTTTCTTTTTTTTACTGTGGTACAAACACGAGAACTTAATTATGAGTACTTCTCAATACACAGTAGCATTATCAGTGCTTTTCTTAATATTGACCACATCTGCAAGCTAATGTACTCCATAGCAAATTGTAGAGAAAACTATATACAGACTGGCAAATTTCAAAGACTTAAATCCATCCTTTCTAATGTTTTAATGTAAATGATAGTTCTCATTCCAGCAGGTAAGGTTCTTCAGCCAGCTATTGAACCAATACAGTGTACCACAAGTTTCAACAATATCAAACAAATACAATATTATTATAGGCTATTAATAAATGGAAGTCCATCAAGTATGCATGTATTTGGGAGTGGAGGAGGCTGCTGTGCATGAGCTTATGTGTGTTTGCATACATTGTTATTTTGTGCCGAGTTATACATTTGCAAGGAGCATGGTTATTATTAGGATAACTAATGTACAAAAAAAGCCAGACCATCAACACGCTCACAGAAACTTTTGCAACGCCTGTGATGCTTTATGACAGAGCTAAGGCCGAGGTTAAGGCACTTAAATACAACACAAATCCAAAACATGAGGCAAACAACCAAACGTAGTGCAGCGGTCCGGGAATGCAAACAGAAGGATTTAGTGCTTTCAACATCACTTGGATGTCAAGAACACTGATCAGGCCCACCTGTCAACACACTGGGTTAAATTAGAGTCATATCAACAATATAATAATGGAAGAGTTCAACATTTGGGGAAATACGCTTCTTTGTTTTCTTGCTAGGAGTTAGATGACAACATTGATACCACACTCGTCTCTCTTTGCTGCCATTTTGTAACATTAATTCTTACAGCTACAATATTTATTAAAGGGACAGTTTGGATTGTTTTGAAGTGGGGTTGTATTAGCTGCTCATTTTAGTATTTAGTATACTATAGTTAGATTATTTTTCTTACTTAACCTTTCCGTCAGACAGCCCTTTCTGAAGGAGAATTGAAGCGGTTATATGAATCTGTGCTTCAGACTCCTTTGACAAAAATAGTAATTTTACCTCTTAGAAAAACAGAAGTTGCTGGTCTGTCGTTGACTCGATCGGTTAGTTTGTCTGTTCGTTTGTGTGACACTGTTATATCTGAACTAACCCTTTAAAATGCAGAAGTCAAACAACAACACAAACTAACTGATCGAGGGAGGGGTAGACGAGCAATTTGCGTGAGGTAAACTTACTGTTTTTGTCAATGGAGTCTGGTGACTTTAAAGAAAGCTTAAAACAAATTGGTAATGCACCAACCAAAGACAAGAACCTCATACAACCCCACAATCCAAACTATTTCTTCAATTATTAATAATATATTAAAGGAAGGAAATACTCGTCTTTTGTCTTATAGTTGGAATACTTTTTCTCGTTCCAATGTGTGTGGTATCACATGCTGTCAACAACTTTGTAAGTGCCTTGCGTTACATCATGCTCATGTGAGGGGAAACAACAGAATAAAGTAAAAACCAAATGATTTCAATCTAACTAGTGGAGCAAACCTGCAGCTCCCTGGGCACCAGTTAAGGGGGAGAAGGAAAAAGAGGATGCACTGAAGTTTCTACTGATCTAACTAAAGAAAATCAAAATATACAATAACCACATGGTGAAAGATGATTAAATAATTTGCATTCATTCTCTGCACAGTTTTCATTTCTTCTGAAGCACTCAGGTCTTTATAAACACAGTGATGACACTCGCATGTGCTTTTCCTGCGTATACAAACAGGCACCATTCAATACCACTGTAGCACACCCAGCGTGCCAGGAACAGTAGGAACACAACAAACCACAACCAAAAAGAGCGACACCCTGTGGCACAGCAACTTTGGATAGGTGGCACAATTTGATCACAACATGCCAGAATGAACTAAAGAGACTGAATAACAGATGAGAAAAAAGACTTGTGGGTGCAGGACTTTGCATTTTCCTTGATAGGTTTCTTTTTCTGTATTTAAAATAAAGGGAATCTAGTATTTCAGATTAAGAATATAATATCTAATTTTCACACTGTATATATTAATTTGGTAATTTGAAAGTCATTATAATAATAATAATATAATTATTACCTCAAATAAACTATACTCACAAAGATGGACTCTACACTGCAAGCAAAGAATGAAACTATTTCTTTTTTTCTGCTTTAGTGTTCTCAAATGAATTTCATTAAACGGAGCTATAGATCTGAAATGTGTCAGTGCACTGTGCGAATGGATACTAGAGTTGTGCTCAAGTGCTAAGTCTATACATGACTACTGTGGCTTCGCAAATGTTGGTGGTTTAAGGGAAAGGTAGCCTGTGACCATAAAGTTAACTGGGCGAGACTCTTAGATTAACGACTACCCAGAAGCAGACTGGGTAAGAAGGTAAGAGAATAGTTTAAATCATGATTAGCTGGATCTGGCAACATGATATGGCTTTGGTTACATCAGGAAGTGATCAGACCGAAAAAAAATACAATTTCAGCTTGTAAATGTTTCCTGATATCTGAATGAACACAATGTATCCAAAATCTTTTTTGTCACTCTTAAGCACAAGATGAGGGGTTGGGTTCAATTCAATGTATCATCCATCTCATGGATGATTATTGTCTGATTAATGACAAATTTGAATGGCAAACGTTTTTTTCAGCATTTCAAAAAAGACGACTTAAATATCTTTTCTGTCTAAGCATGTCAACGATATGTCTTGTAATACTGCAAAGTCATGCGTGGGACTAAAGTGGGTGCTTTAAGTACATGATTACATTGATGGAGGAGGTCAGGGTGAACCAGCCACTGAGCAGAGACAACAAAAGAGTCTTTGACCAAAACAGTCCGAGATGCTTGTGGTCCGAGGTACGACGCTTTACAAAGAGGCATAAAAAGGCTAAATTCCTTTCTTAAAAATTATTACACTTCCACATGAAATGCCCTTTCGTGATGCAAAAGCAGCTGCAGCAGGGAAAATATAAGTGAAGGTTAGTGAGGATTCAGCTAACGGTGGTAACATGAGGAAATGCTGAAGGCGATCAAAATGGCTCAACTGCAAACATTCATTGAGCTCCTTCGTTAATACTGTCGTCGAGTTGGGTTGAAAACATACAGTACACTGACAGAAGCATGTTACTTCAGGTATTTTTCTTTCCATCAACATCAAAGTGCTAGCTATAGCTTTCTCAGGAGTTAGAAAGGAACAACAACCACCACTGTTTCAGTCTCGGGAAGATGCCAAACCTGTCTGTTGAGGGTAAAATGGCAGCATAACGCTCATCTCCACAGGGCTGTGGGGAACTGTGATGATCCTGTTTGTGGTGTGGGGCCAGCAGGTTTAGAAGAGACCAGATGGCCTCAGTCCAGTTTGAGGGACAAGTGGTAGGTCACGGGAAAGTCTTCAGTCCTTACCTGGCCAGAAGCGATCAAGCTTTTAGGTCAAATTAACCAGCCTCATTTGATCTTAATGCCAGTAGACAATGACAGGACGCTCTCTGGAAATGCAGAGAGGGCTGTTGCAGCTTGTGACAGTGCAGCTATGAGGCCAGGACACGACAGTACAGGTCAGAGCGGAGCTTCATTTCTCGTTCGACACCACAGCGGCAGCCATCTCAAGGCCCGCAGCCATCATAGTGTACCTGCAGGAGGCAGTGGTAAGCCTCCTCATCTCATCCATGTCCGGGACACAGTTTTAAGGCAGGGGCCCCACTGGGAGCTGGCCTTCCATGGCCAAGCTTGGCAGCTTGTCAAGCTGCTCCGCCCTCTGTCGCATCAGTTCCAGACCAAATTCTATCTCCAGTCCTGGCATTTGCAGCTGGGCCAGAGCCTGCTGCTGGAGCTCCACTGCACCACCAGGCTGTAATTCTAAACCCTCAGCAGGAGCCGCACTGACGGCCCCTGTGCGCTCCCTTAATATTTCCTCTCCCACGTCGTCCCCCTGCGGTTCCTCCATGTCCTCCGTCTCCACCGAGCTGCGGTCAGGAGGCGTCTCCTCAAAGCTCATGGGTGAAACCAGTTTCTGGCGGTGGGTTAGCGGGACGACGGGGGCGCAGGTGGCACAGCGGTACAGATGACTACAGGACTGGACCAGGGTGGGCGGGACGACTGCAGGGGCTTGCAGAGACTGCAGAATTGGGGTGGAGGTGAAGTTGGTCCCGGGTGGATCTATGCATATAGTGGGTACAGTGCAGTGGCGGGAGGGGTTAAGGCGGTGCGACCGGCCTCCTGCTGGACGGTCACAGCGCCGCCCTTGTGGTAGACGCAGGCAGTCTTTACAGGACTGATAGGAGGGCTTCACTTTTAAAGGGTTTCCGGTGCTGGCACTGTCCTAAATGGTGAAACGTACATATACAGCATATGGTCAGTGGCACGCAGAACATTTAAAATGCTAAGTGCATTTTATATTAAAGCAGATTTTAAAAAATGTTGTTTAACTTACGTCAAAAGCTGCAGGGCAGCTTCGCTTGGCGGCGAGGCGGTTGCTGTTGTTGGTGTTCAGGTTGGCGAGGCCTAACCGGCTTTCCTCCGTCCTCTCGGCCTCCTCCCCTGCCCTCTTCCCATCTGAATTCCCAGGAGTTTGAGCCAAGGCTGCCATCTCAGCCTCCTCCTTCTTGGCCTCTTCCTCATCCTCTTCCTCCAAAGTGCTGATCTCCAGCCTCAGCCTCATGTCCTCCAGGGGGTCGAGGCGGCCGCACGTCTGAGCTGCCGTGCCCTCGCCGGGCAGGGCTAAGTGGGCCATGGGGAAACCCTCGTCCTCCAATAAGGCGTCTCTCTCTACATCTTCAATCTCAATGAAAACTCGTTCCATGCCGAGCAGAGGGGGACCCCGCACTGGAGTGGAGGGCTCGCTGTCTAGTGCAGAGTCTGACAAACGTCTGAAGTAATAATTATAGTTAAGAGAGTCGAGGGGCTCCATCTCCAGACCCATCACCCTGCAGGGGGAGGCCCCGCAGCCTCCCCAGGCCTCCTCCCCTCTGAGCACTGGCGTCTCCTCCCCACCGGTACAGTGGCCCGAGGCTTGCAGATCATCTGATCCCTCCTCATCGGTTTCAGGCCTCCAGAGCTTGTTGTGGCGTTGTTTACTGTGAAGGAAAAGGATACCTTTGTTTAGCACAACATAACATTGCTCGAGCAAAGAGTGAGATTATATACAATTCTGTATATGTTCGTAGTGTTTCTCAATGTATTGGTATTGTCACCCTAATAGTTTGAATTACTGGAGGGATCCTATCTCCTTTGATTTGGTCTCTTGTTATTTTGTTTACATTTTTGTCCAATTTTCCCTTTTTTTGTGAGGTTGCCTGCAGTATGTGTGCAATAACTATTAGCTTTCTAAAAACCAGCTGTGTGCTATATAGTATCCACCCTGGAGGTGTAATCTAATGTCTGCACTAAAGTAAAATTAAAAAGGAAAACACCCAGGTGACTGCAGTGAAGTGCAGACCTGAGTGAAACTGTAGACCTGCTTACCTTGCGTCCAGGATCCCCTCGTACTCTGCCAGCTGTCTCATGAAACCAGCGTTCGGCTGAGCTATGCTCCGTTTCTGCTTAACAAAGTTATAGGCTTTCTCCAGGGACCAGCCGTACTCCTTCATTGCATAGGCAATAACAGTAGAGGCAGACCGGCTCACCCCCATCTTACAGTGCACCAGGCACTTGGAATTGTTCTTCCTATTGGACAGAATAAGACACGTTTACATCCCATAATAAAGCATGAATCAAGGTGATAAATCTGTTTGGATTTGCTGGTTTTACGGGATGAGCACTCATGTCTCAACTTTAGCTTCTGCATCTTTATTTTTACAAATGTCCTTTTTTTACTTCAGGTTAACACACACACACAGACAGTTGCATAGCAACCAGACTGATTGAACCATGTCTCTATGTTACTCACAGCTGTGTCGTGCATTTGGGCGGGAGGAAAATGTGTCCTGTGTGTCAAGGCTCCAGTAATCGGGGAGAATACATGATGTGAGCCAGTCAAACTGTGATGACTAAAAACCACATCTATAAATACCAAACTGCTGCGGGGACACAGTTCTGCTGACTTCCTGGATAAGTGCGTGATCTTACAGTTTATAATCTGTAGATTCTTTCCCAGCCTACTGTTTCATGTTTACATGCAGGGTCTTACTTGGCTTTGACAATAAAGTTGTAGGTGTCGTTCCAGTGGGCCAGCAGGTCGGTGGCATCCTCATCGTACACGCGGATGTTGTGATATGAAAACATCCCCGGGAAGAAGTTGTCAATCTCTCTGGTAACATTTAGGATGTAACCCACTCTGCAACCAAAACAGTAGCATGTTAGGCCTTAACTCCAACTAAATGTCTACCAATGCTGCAGCATTGAATAAATAATAAAAATCATGCTGACAGATATTACCTTGATATAATTTTACCATTTCCCCTCCCACTTGTTTATAGATAGTAGCAACGGTCAAGTAAAATATGTATGGCTTTTATTTAATCCTGCATAAAAATATAACATCTTGGATAACAGTTAGTGTCTGTCAGCTCACCCACAGTCCCGCAGCTCCTCCAGGTTGGAGGCGTTCCACTCAGAGCCCTACAGAGGCAAAAAAACAAACTTATTCAGAATTATTGCTAAAATGACTCTTAAGTGCACTGTATTTAAACCACTGTGTGCCGGTATGTGGATATTAGCATGGACGAAATAATTATGAAAACAGGTAAAAGTATTGTGAAATAATAAAGGTTAAAACAAAAACCGTTCTCACCAAGTACACGTGGTCAAAGATGAGTGTGGGCTTGTCCATCTGACCGAGGATTAAAAGCATCTCGTTGTCGATGAACTCTTTGTACTCTTTGAGGTTGCAGCTCATATGTTGCTCCAGCTCGTTACGGATCTGTGGACGAGGATTAAACAAGACACACTTTCCTAAAACAGCGATACAAACATTTAAACTCACTACACACTTCTTTTTTTCTTAACTTCTTTATCTCTGCAAAATGCCATGGTAAGCATTCTTTCACATAATAGTACATTATATTAATTCACTCATATCATGTACAGAATGCAATTGCCAAAAAAAACTGAGGCAAAATTGGCTTACAGGCTTCCAAGTGTACAATTAATAATACATCATAATTTTCTCATTTCATCGATGTATCTTTTTCTAAAACTTTTAGGCACAGTATTATACAAATATCTGCAGTGATCACACACACACACATCTCTGAGCTGTTGATTGGCTCATACCTCCTTCGAGGTGATGTTCTCCAGGTCTTGGAACGTCATGATGTTGCGCAGCTTTGCTTTAATGAGACACTCTGTTCTCTCTCGCTCAGTTGGCCTGCACACAATGAGTCAAAACATCAGTTGCTGCTGTCTGAATGACAATTTGCATAACAGTGTAACATGTTCCCACAGCTAAGACAAAGGGACAACAGCTGGTGTCCAAGGCATTGAAATCTATCCCATGACTCAGGACGTACACACAGCAGTGAATTTCCTCATAACTTAATGTTGCCTGAAGAAGTCTGTAGGCTCTCACCGGTCGACGAACATGGTGGGCGAGTCGGGCCGGGTGGTCTCCAGGTCGGTCATAGCGTTCCACTCATTGATGCAGCTCTGCTCGGAGGTGATGCAGCTCTCATAGAAGGCCATCCACGTGAGAGCGATGCCCCCTTGGAAGTAGTTGAACCGCCGCGACACTTCGCATGCCTTGTGGAGGACCTGCAGGGCAGACCTGCAGAGACACAGGGCAAAGGCTTTGACATCAAAAATCAGCCAAAATAAGATCCTGGGAGACTTGTTTATCTGTGTCATTCTGCTAAGTGACCAGCAGGGGGCGTGTGCATGGAGCGAGACTGTCAGAGGGCTTTGAACAAACAGTAGTGACAGCAGTGAAAATGGTTCAGAGTGGAAAATAATATTAAAATACTCTTTAGTTATTTTACCAATCCAAGAAAATTAACAGTTTTTAATGATTTAAATAGGTTTCATTTGATAGATGTGTGGTGGATTGCTAGTTTAATACATTTACATGCAACAAGGAAATCCTAATAATATCTGACTCTTTATTTACATGACAGGTATGACAGAAAAAGACCAAAACAATAATCTAACACTTGATATCTCACGATGCTGTATGTGTATTTGTTATATAGATATGACTGGAATGACTAATAATTTTTATGCATGTTTGTTAAGAAAAATGTTGACAACATGGTAGGATTATGCCATATCCCATTGCTATTAATATAGTAATATGGTAATAAAAACTTTGGGATAAGAGGCACACAACACTTTAAATCTGTGGTAGATTTTTTTTAATAGTACTATTTAAGTTACTGCTGATAATTTTTGTATAGTTTTGATCAAATATTTGAATGCAAACTGTTACATTTATGGTCACACATAAAACTAAACACATATTGTAGCATTTGTATGTTTCTTGAAATCATAAAATACCTTTCAGTATTCTGTCATATCATCAATAATATAATTATCCCAGACAAACAGTGAAACATTATGGTGTTTTTTTAGGGCCTAACACTGGGCGAACACTTCTAAAGCCTCAGTGTTGGACTAAGTCAAACACTTACTTATTATGTTTTCATGAAGCTGCTACTTGATTCCATAATTGAGCTAACTAGGCTAATCTCACCATCCTGTAACTTCACACTGAACACACACACAAAAACTGTTACACAACATCTGAAAACTCAGATTAACTGGAGCAACATTCCTTCAGGTCTGGTACACATTTGAATCAATCTAATGTCAGAGTCTAAAACAACATTAATCCAGCAGGGTCTGTGTGTTTTCCTTCTGTCCACACACCACAAACACACAACAGTAAACAGCTAAACAGGAAGGCCTCACTCACCACATGGCCTGCACAGACACAGGCTTGAAGACATGTGACCGCCCAGCCGTGTTCACGCTGAAGCCTCTGGTGAGGAAGAGGAGGAGAAGGAAGATGAGTTGGAGTCTGGGTGGAGATGAAGAGTGATCGAGGGGACGTAAACACAGACTGGACACGGCTCGTTCATGGGGACTATTCAGGACACCAAACAGTGGAACATTCCTCCAGCATACAGAGACAATGTTAACAGGTCAGCAAGAACTGTTCCCACACACACACAGAAAAAATGTGTAATTCACTTCTCTGCCACCGGTGGGCAGTAAAGAACAACAAAACATGCAGCTGGACATTAGGAACTCTTGCTCACATTTATAGGTTCATTTGAAAAGAAAATACGAGCAATTTTGTGTCTTATATATTAAGCCAGTATATTTAAGTATTCCATCTTTTAGGAAAGGGCAAACGGACACTTACCCATCTCCATCTAAATGTATGTTGGTATCACTCCACAGCGGCAGCACCATCCCGATAGAGCAGTTTTTACTGTAGATCACAAAGATTTAAGAATAACATTAATTTTAACATATCTGATAATAATAAAACAGACATATCAGTTGAAGATCTTTATATAATGTATAACAATATTATTTAATAAACAATTTAAGTTTGAGAAAGTACATTTACAGAGTGATGACAAATCAGTGCACAATCCACATAAAAAAGGTACATTTTCATTCCAGCTCAAAAAACGACTATATTGGCCAGCATGTAATTTTTCCTTTCTAAATCAGTATCGGCATCCGTCTCAAAATTCCCATATCAGTCGCGCTCTACTAATAATCACACTAACCTGCACTAAATGTGAGTCTGCGGGGAGATTATCTACCTGTCCTTGTCTGTGAAGTCCATTCCCAGGACGATATTTTCCTCTGTATCTTGGTGGCCGTTGGTGTAGATGACGACCATGTAGCGCACCCGGTCTGACCAGCCGCTCTCCAACCGAACAGCCTGCGGAGCAAAAGGAGAACATGCAAGAAAAAGAAAGAAAATTTCATTTAAAATGTTTTTTTTTTACTTGAAAAGAAGTAAGAGAATCAACACTTCTGTTATTGTCTGTATATTAAATTAAACTAACAACTTCACAAAACCCACACAAACAAAAGATGCTATCCAAATACTTTTACAATAAAAAAAAATGTATAAGTGGGTGTGAGTAAGTAAACACACTGACCAGCTTAATGCGATCTTCAGACCGGAGGATCTTGAACATGACCTGCAGGTGTTGAGGTAAATCACCTGAAAGTGAAAAACATTTATTAGAAAACTGAATGAAAGTGCTGCAGTTCAATGAGCTCAGTTTTGTCTTCTTCTCATGTGTGACCAGACCAATTAAAGGGACGGTGGGGTTGTATGAGGTGCTTGTGCGCATGAGATGGGCAGAGATATGAGGGAGGGAGTTTCACAGGCCAGTGTCACAGATGCCTCCCACTGCTGCCATTATAACACATCCATCCCAAAATAACACTCCAGACACACTAGAGCTGCAAGTGCATGCATCTATCAGGGTGAGTGAGCCACATCATACCAGTAATGTAACAGTTTCAGCTGTAATACAACTAAAGAAAGGTGCAACTAAAACTAAAAATATAACCAATTTCAGATTTGAGCACAGGAGAGAAAACAAAGTACACTTTAATCAGAGACAGTTTTCACTGCGGATACATTCTGGACTCATTCTGGAGTTTCTAAAGGTCAACTACAAACGGATCATTCAGCTTCTTCTGTTGTACATTCATTGTTGGTTTTTGTCCCTTGTGGATTTCTCTCAATGAAGACAAATCTAAACCCTGAAACCTTCCAGCTGTGCTAAGCTAAAGTGTTAGCGAGTAACACCTGAATCAATGCAAACAGACTTCTGACTTCTCCCACAGTTGTCCTCAAATGACTTCAGGCTCGACAAGAAACGTGTAAACAGTGAGAATCTATTAAAGAACCCCATTGATGGTTGTTAAAACACTTATGTAACGCATTTATTTTTAGATTCTGCATGATTCTGCCGCATCTTAACGTCACTTTGATGTGCAGACAAACATCAGCAGCAGCCTGATTGTGTAATAAATAATGTCATGTTCCCAGTATTGAAAAAAAAAATAGATTTCAGCTTGTTTTAACTGATTATGAGCCTTCCTTTTGCTAAACTGTAGGTCACATGAGGTCAGACCCAGCTAGGTAACGGCTTCAAACACAGTTTGACACAAACAAACCCACGCAGAGAAAAGCCACCTCAGCAAACACAATCTTCCTTTGTCTGGAGCCCATTTGTGCAGAAATACAGGCAAAAGAACAAGAAACAAAGCTTCTTCTGTGCACGTTTGCTCCTACCTGCATGCTTGTGGTGGGTCGGGGTCTTTGGTCCTTGTGCGCTGCCACCCTGCTGGAGGAAGAGCGCGGCTCCTTTGACCATGAAGAAGCTCTCACTGAGGCTGGAAAAAGAAAAAGACAGGGAAAATACATTCAGTATGGAAATCTTAACAAGTGCCATCAAAGACCTGACTTTTTTACAGCACAGTGTACTCTTTAAAGACACTCTTGACTTTCACACAAGGTTGATAATGCCTTTGATGAATCTAACCAGTCTTCCTTATTCTTTATTACAACCTTAGGACTCAAGGATGAGGTGAAGAAACCATAAACAGCACCGTGACATCACCCATTGGTTTGTGGACTACAGTTTTGAAGCATCAAGATCAGCATTTGGGCCGTCACCATCTTGCTTTTTTTGGAGCCAGAAGTGACCATATTAGGACAAGAAGGTGGGCAATACTAACTCCTGAACACACTTTACACACTCACTAATTCCGCCAACCTGATTGTGTCTGGCTTCTGGCTATGCCGAACAAAGTCACTGCTAAAAATGTAGCTTCTAAGTCGAGGTAAACCAAAACAAGTCGCCCTCTGCTGGCCATTAGAAATAATGCAGTTTTAAGGTATTTTGCATTGACTTCCCTTTTATGGATCCCTATACGCCCACTTCTTTTTATACAGCGGTGTAGCAGTTAGCCGGGTCCTCCAGCTTCCTCCCACAGTCCAAACACATGCAGCTTATGCTTATTTGGTGCCTCTAAATTGTCTGTAGGAGTGAATAAGAGCGTGAATGGTTGTCTGTCTCTATGTGTCTGCACTGTGATAGTCTGGTGACCTGTCCAGGGTGAATCCCACCTCTCACCCAATGTCAGCCTAAAGTGTCATCTTCAAACTCCTTCCGATGGCTTTTTCATCCAACTATCAGTCCAAAAGATATTCAATCTACTATCTACTATAAGGCTAAAAAAAGCATTTCCTCAAAACCGACTCAGTCATTAAATGGTAAATGGACTGCACTTGTGTAGCGCTTGTCTAGTCTTAGTGACCACTCAAAGCTCTTTAACAGTCCAGACAGTGCTCATTCGCCCATTCACACACACATTCATACAGTGGTGGCTGAGGGTAACCTACATGGAGCCTCCTGCCACCATCAGGAATTCAGACACACCAATGAATGCAGTATCAGGAGCAATTTGGGGTTCAGTATCTTGCACTCTGCCATCTGAGCCACGGCCGCCCCATATTCAGATTTATAGTTTTCTTTCGTGATCATGGCCAAATTAGAGATGAAATCCCACTTTAAATCCTGTGTTGTGTTCAAGGACTGTGATAAACACAGTTGCGACAGGGACATGAAGTGTTTGCAGTCAGGATACGGTACGTACAGTGAGCAGCCAGGTGTAGGCTGCATACTTATTAAGTCCTCACTGGTTCAGTGAGCAGGACAGAGGGCTCATCAGTGGCTGAAAGTCAGCAGAGTCCTGATGCAGTCACTTTTACAGCCCTGTGTTTTTATAGCATGATTAACAGACTCAACCTGACTGGGCTGGCTGACCTACAGTGAATCAAGCGTTACACCACGACCGTTCATATGTGCTCGGGCTTTAAAACTTCCTCTCCTGTCCGACCTGTGCTGGATGCAGCAACTTCTGGGTCATGACTTTGTTATGAGCGCTGCAGTGAGACAGGAGGAGAGCTTTAGTGTCTTTTCTCACACAGTGCAGCTTTGTTTAACCGCAGTCTCACTCCCCTGCTCAACCAACACACACAAAGCCTGGTATGACTGAGTGGGACCATCACAAGGCCTTTTGTTTCACCTCCCCTGCTACGTGGTACCACTACAGCATTTCTTTTCAAATGTAAGAAGACGTACGACTTGGAGATGACAAAAGGAATCACAAGGCATCATGTGAATTAATACCCTCAAACAATAAATGCTACACTTGTGAAAGGGCTGTCTATTTCATAGCTGGGCTGCTCGATTATGGCAAAATCATAATTTCAATATCATGTTAATGTTAAGATCATTATTATTTAACAAGACTACTAACTAACTCTGGTAACATAATGCTTTGATTGAACTTTAGCAGTGGATTTTCTTAAACTTTAAATATAATTATATGTAACTGAAAAACAAATAAAAAGCATGTAAGTAGAAAAAAGATATAGTATAAGAAATAGAATAAATAAAATAGATATATACATTCAATAAATAATATATTTTAATATAGTTTATAAACATGTATATGCACATTTAGAATTAAGATAATTAAAAATAAAGTAAGTAAATAACATGAACTATGTTGTAACATTAGTCCACAACCTACTGAAAACTATTACACATAAATATTCAATACAAATAAAAAATAGATCATAGATCAAAATAAAAGTGATTACATTATAATCGACATTGGTATTTTGTAAACAAAAAATAATCATTAAAACTCGACTGTTATTTTTTTTAAATCCTTGGAAGCCAATCATTATTGTTATTAATTTAAAGTAAAATTTGATGAATTGCCCAGCCCGATTTCAAAGTAACAACTTCAAACTCTTCACAAACGTATTTTTTTTCTTACATAAAAAACAAACAGGCAGAGTTCAAACCCAAAAACACATCTCTCAGAATGAGTTTTAGCGTTTGGTGCTGCTAAATTAAACTGAGTACACCATGACATCATCCTGTACTTTAACTGTCTACTGTCGACTTTTTGTTAACTTACATGCGGCAGATCTCCCTCCGAGTCAGAGCAGCTTTATCCACAAAGTGAGGCAGCACGGTGAGCATGGCTTTATGTGAAGGTTTCAGATGCATCCTGCCAGTATTTAATCCACTATTTACTCTCTCGTCAGAAAAACTCTAACATTCAGTCTCCTCTGATTAACATCCTCCCATCCACCTTCTCCGCCTGAGTATTCCTGTCCACACTGCAGCCTCTCCTAACACTTTAACTTCTCTCGCCGTGGTCCTCCTCTTTTCCTCCTACAGCTTTCTGGGTCCTGAAGTCTCCTCGTCTGTGCTGTCCTCTCCTCTCCTCTCAGTCTCTGCTCACTATCTCCTCCTCACAGCATGTGCTTCAACAATCAGCTCTCCCTACGCAACACTCCGCCACAATAGCATCATTCATGCGAGCTGCTAGGAGGCGGTGGAAATGTAACTTGGCGTCAATCTCGAGTCTGACATGCAGAATCCTAAATGAAGACTCTCCGCTGATGAATTACTGAGTTACTCATGTCGACACTCCAGACAAGGCATGACATGACTGTTTCAACTGTGAATGACCCACCCACAGCGAGCACAAAGACAGAGTGTGTGCCAAAGATTTCCACCAATGATGACTTTTGGGATAAAAGAAGCTTTGTGACCAGGCAGGAACAACAGTTTATGTAACGGAGAAGAAGAAACGTTTTAAAAACCTGTCACGTTAAATCAACCGTACTTCCAGATGATTTTTCTCCTCAACAACTGCAGAAAGATTGAGGATGAGGCAATCAGCTGAGGGCAGGGCAGCATCGCTCTTTGACAGTCTAATTCATTGCACTGAGTGAGTTATCTGAAGTGTTGCTGTGCTTGCCAAATGTATGTGTTGTTTAAAGTCTTGTTACAATTATAGAACCATTACATCCATTATCGAATCAATTGCTCAACAAGCATTTGCCAGAAACACAACTAAATGATGTACTGTACAACACGCCAGCAGAAGCTATCAGCTGAAAATCTAACCCAGAAACGTACAGTACACACACTCTCATTCAATGGTTTTTCTTTTCATCAAAACTATGAAAGAACATGTGGAATCAACAAACAAACAAAACAAATGATGTATGTTTTACATTCTTCAAGTGTCTAACTTTTGAACATATTCTGTTTTTTTTGTTAACTACATATTTCCATATGTGTTCCATCATAGTTTTGATGTCCTTAATATTAATCTACAATGTGGAAAATCTAATAAAAATAAAGAAAAAAACATTGAATGAGGAGGTGTGTCCAAACTTTTGACTGGTCAAAATGAACTAACTACTATTAACTAAGCAAAAGTTCATATCTGTAGCCTTTACTTCCAGTTCTCCAATGCAATACAATTTTATTTTCAGTAACACCTTTTAAATCTAAGTCTAAGTTTAAGCCTCACAGCGTATTTTACAAATAATTTAAAGCCTGATTCATACATAAATATAGTGTAGTGACACCTCCATCAAATACATTTAGGGACTGAAAATTACAGGCTGAAACACAAATTTTTCACTTGTGAGCCTGAAATGAATGATGAAATGAGTACAATAAACTGAAGTAAGTATTAGAAAAATATAAAACTGCTCTATGCCTAAAAATCAGACATGAAGCCTGAGAACTTTAAGCCCCCTTTAATGTCTCTTCCTATCTCCCCTTGACTCATCCAGCGTCAGAAAGCCCACTGCCCACAAACACAGTCAGCAATAAAAGGCTTTTGTATTTCTTTATAAAATGAGTCTGACATCTCTGTAAGAACTCCAAAAGACACAACTTAATAAACAAAAAGATCTTACCTCTGATTATTTTTCCGCTCATCATCACTTCCAAAGTCCTGGAACACAAAAAAAACAAGGTAGGGGAATATAAAGACTGCAACTGTATGACGTAGTCATAGTGTGATGGCAGTGTCAAATGAATGTCAAGGCAAAACTAAGGAGAGGATTAAACATTTTCGTCCTGTTCTTAAAAACAGCCGTCTCTGCGAATCTAATATTTTTTAGATGCAGTCAAACAGAACCGGAGAGCTGTTCTTAGTGAGTCCCAGACTGGATTAGAGGCTACTGCACTGTGTTAGGCTGCTGCTTGGGTCATCCCGAGGCCGACGTTCATTGTGGGCATCATTACTGAAGCAAAAAGATTTGTTTGCTGTGTTAATGAGAGACTGAGCAGCAGAGCCCCATGGGAAGAATACACTCCGGAGCTGACTGGACCTTGATAGTGCAATCTTTAAGATGTGAGATGATACAGTAGCACCGATGGGTGCTGAGGACCACAAATTTGGAATAAAGTGTGCCAGCGCCAACTGCTGGCCGTGCCCTGTCAGTGCTTTTATCTCATCTGCTACAGAGCCGACAGTTGAATCATTAGCACACCTTTAAACAGCACAAATTCAGCAAAAAACACATTCACAACCGTTCACTTTGCCTCCCTGCTGGCTGACTCTTACAGATTTTTATTATTTAACCTTTAATTAAACAGGAAGTCTTGCTGTTCTTTTTCTAGGTAGGCCTGGCCAAGATAGCACACTGTTAGAAGGTTATGTTTATTATAAAATAGTAGAGCCCGACAGATATATCAGTTGACTGATATTATCGGCCAATATTAGCCTATCAAAGCCTATTGGTTCATGTGCTGTCCCATATGTGCTGCTTTGAAAACTTTTTTTACACGATATATAATGCAGAAAATGTTGTTTGGCGTGATTTAGAAATATTTTTTTTAATAGTCAGCAATTGACTGAAACGGAGCAGTAGTGATGTTTATTTAGCTATCTATTTATTGCTTTTTTAATTTGTATTTTCTCAGGTATCATTTATAGAATTGGCTGAAAATGTAACACTTTGTATAATGTATAACAATGTTAGTGTATTATTTAATAACGTTTTTTTGTTTTGGAAAGTAGCTCTCTGGGTAACTTTGCTGAAAAATTTAGCACAATCAACATAAAAAAAGGTTTATTTTTATTGCTGCTAAAAATATTACTACATCAGCCACCATATTGATTATTGATGAATTTTCCCACTCATTATTGGCATCTGTCTCAAAAGTCCCATATCAGTCGGGCTCTATATAATCGAGTTGATGATCATGTTAAAAACCGATTAGGGGCAACAAATACAAGTTTAGGAATAGCAGTTGGACTCTTTTTATCACTTTGAATTATCATTAAGCTGTAGCGTGTTCTGAAGGTTATTCCAAGACCAGGTAGCAAAAAAAGAGGACGTTTGGAGCCGCCATCTAGTGGAGTGAAAATTTGAACAACCGTGCTGTTACACAGATATGAGAGCGTTTCCTCAGTATGTAAATAAAAATATACCATTGCTGCTGTCTCCTTGGGCTTAATGAAGGTCAGGAGAACAGATCCTAAAGTGCACAGTGATACGTTCGGGACAATGAGTTGGATTTAAATGCAGAACTGCGTCAAAGTGTAGAAAAGGCAGTTTGCATGTAAATAATGTCCCCATCTGGAACACACTAGATGCAGCCTTTATATGTGTTTTCCTAGCTGCTAAAGTAAAGCAGCCTAACCTTTAGCTCCTCAAAAGAAAGCCAGTCATCCACCTAAACACCCAATACATGAAGGGTGATGCACTCTTTCATTTGGGTCTCCTCCTAAGGTGTGAATGCCAACATTATCTGAGATCTGAGAGGCTGCAGTGAGCTGTAAGCAGACAGAGATATTAAAACCCACCTTCTCAGCTGAGGAAGAATGTCACTGCTTATTTTTGCGCCTCACTTCAGTCAGCCCACTTCTGAGCATCTAATCCACTTTCCTCAAACTAGAAACTGGAGCACTAACCCTGATGTTGTGATTTCACTGGGGCATCAAATCTGGCTCCGATCCACAATTGAATGTTGACTTTGTTTGCTGCTAAAGTATTGTTTTACATATGAGCCTCAAACTCCTTAAAGTTAACATAACTTTTCGACCTGGCTGCAGTTTTGTAATGCAAAAAAATAACCTACGTAGTATTTCTTTTATCGTGGTGTAAAATATTAGTGTAAATTTCGTCCCACTTCTTCATTTCACATCATTAAGTGTTTTGCAAGTTGTTGAGCTCTTGACTGAAGTGCCCTGTGCCCCACACTGAACTTGAGTCTCAAACTTGATGTCATTCTCCTTTAAAGTCTCCTCCCAGGCTTTGAGGCTGCGTTACTACCTACAGTAAAAGGCCAATAACAAGGAGGGAGAACAACCTGAGTGCAACGCAGCAAATGTTTGTGCAGCAGCAAAATGACCACTTTGTTCTGACAGCTAAACCCAGCAGCCTCCCCCTCCCCCGCTGCAGGATTTTGTTTACAAATCCGCTGCCACAGTGGCCACAAACAACTCTCTGCTGGCCACAATGCAACAATATATCAAGTTTTTAACACGCACTGCAATGACGGAAGTAAGGTTAACCCTTCCTGCGGGATATTAAGCAGCACACAGTCTGGATTGATAAGGCTCCTGTAGGCGCATTCACGGCGTTTCCTCATACCGCGCACACAAAGACCGAGCCCCGGCTTTTCTACTTACCTCCCCCGCACTGCTGTTGGTCGTGCTAGCCGAGGATGCTGCACTGGGGGTGGGAGAGCGCTGCAGAGTCACCAGGGCCATGGTCGGTGGGCTGCAGCCTGGGAGGGCAGCGCAGGAGGAGAGGAGAAGGGAGGGGAGGAGGATGTGGGAAGATGCGCCGCTGAGATTGTCTCTGTCACCGGGGAGAAAATGCCTAGTCAGACTCTCATCCAGCAGCACCTGACTCCAGAGCCCCGGCGGTGCTCCCGTTCAGTCCTGCTCCGTGCGTCCTCTGCGGTTACCGGAGTCCTCATGAGCGGGAAGTCACGAAAGATTTCCTCCGTTTGTTCCGAGCCAGCAGCAGCAGACCCCGCGATTTCATCACTGCTGCGCAGACAGACAAACAAAACACGGTGCAGGTTGCAAGCGGGGCAGAAATGACATGCAGCTCCGGCGGACGCCTCTGATTGGCTGGCCTAGTTCGCGTGTGCGCTGTCATTGGGCCAATGTTGTCAAGGTGACTGGCCAGACTAGAAACTCCCAAATACAAATGTTGATGAAATAATTTCTGCTCATGGTATGAAGAGCAGTGAGGCTGACATAACGTTGAAGAGGGCAAAACAACGATTATTTTCATTATTCATCTGATTATTTAATTGTTGGATTACATAGAAAGGAAAAACCCCTGTCACTATCTCCTTCAGTCAGAGGTGATGTCACCAAATGTCTTGTTATGTTAGTCCAGAAGCCTGGAACTCAAAAATATTACATTTACATTAATGTTTAATTAAGGAAAACAGCTTTGTTTTCACATTTGAATAGATATATATATATATTTTTTATCCAAATCTGCATACAGATAGGTGTAAGAAAATATCAATACAGTTTTGTGATTTTGCATTGATTCTAAAAAACACTCTTGACTTTAAAAAAAAAAAGGTTTACATGCATAAACTTGTGCTAGACAGATTTGACAAAAAGTAGTTTGCCTTATCTGACAGATAATAATATCTTATTTTTTACATTTAGGAGGAATCTATGGATTTTTTTGTTTAGTTTAATGATGATCCATTTCTCAATAATTGCAGCTCTAACGGACACATCATAGAAGAACCATGTAAATGTTAAATAGTGTACTCCAATTCACTGACAAAATATAAAGAGCCTGAAGCAAAGTGAACAACTTTAATTATCAAAAGGCACCTGGTTCCATGTAATAAATAAATACAGTTTGATTTTTTTTTCATCCAAACGTACAAAATAATTGTCTTGATCTTGAGGCCTGTGAATCATCTTTGTCCATAAAGTGCCTCCGTGCTTCTCGTGGCCTCGATGGAAGAGAGGATAAACAAACCAGTCCGAGCGCAAGTGTGCTTCCGCTCTCATTAGACATGGGAAGTAGGCCTACCCTCAATTATCACCCGCCTGTAATGAGACTGTCCCCTGTTGTTCTTCACCCCTCATCGCTCACAGGATTCAACCCACGGTTAAACAGGCAACTGAGGAATCTGCAGCACCCTGCCAGTTCACAAAACATCTTTCCATTTAAAAAAAATTCTTCCTGGTTTATCTACGTCTGGTCTCTGGAGTGTTCTGTGTTGTTTTGTGGCTGGTTGTGTTGGTCGCTGGCTCTCTGTCCTCCTGATCTAGACTGGACTCCTGCAGACCCCTTCCCAGCGTCTCAATGGGCAGGAACAAGGATGCAACACCGCCCAGCAGACTAAATCCACAGTACAACGACAAGGTTCCATACACCGATTTCCTGAGCAACACCTAGAGCCAAAACACAAAATGTGAGGGACCAGGCGCAGAAACATACAACCTGAAGGAGTTTTTTTGGAAAGTACCAACAGAGATGGTTATTTCTGCCTACCTGTGCAATAAAGGGGGTGATCAGGGAACCCAACCTGGCTACGGCACTGGAAGTCCCCATTGCTAAGGCTCTGTTTTCTGTAGGGAACACCTAAAGAGGAGAGAGATCGATTTGTTTAGTTCAAATGATCTAAAAACAAATGTTAAAGTGGTAAAATGGTATGTAGGCACGGACCTCTGGTGTGTAAACAAAAGCAACTTGGAAGCCTCCAGAGATGAAGGCTCTGGCAATGAAGATGCAGATTGTAACAGCTACCCTGCAAGGACAGAAAGACAGGCACAGTCGGTTCAGAGGTCCACTACAATGTTTTCATATACTGATGTTGTCCATTATGACAAAACAATAGACAGACTCAAACTCACCTATTCATACAAGCATATAAGGGCAGAACGAACAAAGAAAACATGAAGAAACACAAAGCCAGGCTCTTCTTTCTGCCAATGCGGTCGATTGCCACGATGATAAGTAAAATACCTGAAACAACCATGGAAACAGCACAATGCACATATGAATAACCTGAACTAAACCTGAGGAATTCTATAAATACAGAAACGCATTTATAGAACTTAACGTTGTTCTTGGCAACAGTATCATAAAGGTATTCACGTTACAGTTTCAATTACCTTCAACAGTTCTGTGGAAATGCTAAAAGAGAGCTTTTTACCTGGGAATTCAGCCAAGGTCGTCCATAAAAGGTCTTTGTAGTCAGCTGATGTCAAATATTTGCATTCCAGACTACAGCTGGGTTCAATCTTGGCCCCTTGCGTCACTAAAAGGAAGGACAGTTTTATTTTGGTGGTTTTTTTTCTAATCCAAGACGTAATATGAAAAATGTGAAAGGCTGATGGAGCTGTAACTTACCCTCACATGAATGTCCAGCTTGGAACAGCTCAGTTGTCAGCAGGACTATCCCGTAATAGGAGAAGGCATTTGCAAACCTTTGGATAAAATAACAAGTTGTGTGTGAGTAATTAAAAATAAAGCCGGGTGGGTTAACACATGACTGCATTAACCCACTCTGCTGCTCTGCTCCCCTGTTGCCCTCTGTGCATTGTGTATTTACAGACACCTTTAATTGGCCACCAGTGACTCCAGGGCTGAAAAATGAAGCCAACAAGGAAGTGCCAAAAAACGTCAGTTCCTCCAAAAGTGAATCAATCCCCACAGAGCCATGCTAAAATAGACAACTTAACAGCAGAAAAAAACATGTTTACAGCCTGGTATAAAAAAGTTCCTATTCATGACTCTACATGGGAGCAAATGTTTCTTTTTCACCTGTTTAAATTATAGAAAAGCTTTAGGTTCTGCACAATTAAGGGTGTGGCTACGTTGAGTGACAGATGGGTGAAAGGTGTCATGTTAAAACATCCAGCTTCCTTTCAGACATTTCACCTCTTCATCAACCTTTGGATTAGTCAGGAGTTACTGCCAAGATGGCCACGGCTAGATTAGCACGGATAATTGGGAAAGGAAGCTGATAGAGGGGAGAGATCACAAAATATGTTTGTCAAACTAACCATATAAACCACAGAAGAAGAGTAGTCCGCCGATACTGGGGAGTGAAGAGATCTTTGATCTGTCCACGGTTGTTCTGTTGAATTAAAATGACAAAAATAAACGGCGTATTAGATTAGATTAGATTAGATTAACAATTACGTACTATATTAAACACTTATTCTATTTATTTGAACAAATGCAAGAACCTATGTATCTTTAATGGGAAACTTCTGCATTTTTCATCCTGGACCCTACCTTTCTATAGTTTTGTGTCTAAGTGACTAATGGGAACAATGATTTTCTAAATTAATCAAGTATAGAAAGCAAATTAAAAAACATATTTTTGTAGGACAACCCAGAAGTAGCATCACCATGGGGTCTATTGAAAATTCATTGTTAAATATTTAGCTAATCTCAACAATGTGGAAGAGGCCACACAAGATTTCAGAGCAAGACTTCTCCTTGAGCCAGGCTTGGTCTGACACCATAACAGAAATACAGAATAAAGAAAAAGGTAAAGATGAGAATGAGTAGTTTAATTTATAATAATAACGTGAACCTGTCAGCAGCACAAATTAACTTTTAGTGTACGTACATTAATGGTGCAAAACTGCACCAAAGGATTACATCATAATTATAAATTATTTCTAAATTACTCACTAAAACACAAAAAACAGGGGAAATAGGGCCCAAGTTGAAAAACACCTATTTTTTTCCTTTCACCTCACCTGTTTATAGCTGGTTAGCCTTCCTTGAGGCATGGCTTTGTTATTCTCCTTGGCGATGCGTCTTAAAGTCACCATGGCCTTCTCTGTTTGTCCCGTCAGCACGTGATAACGAGCACTTTCAGGCAGCCACTGTGTGACACAGAAAGTTCAATTGAAAGCTTTGCTCTCCGCTGGTTTTATTCTAACAATCACCAACATACTTACGAAGCAGAAGCAAACAAAGATTGCCATTGGTATCGTTGAAAAGCCGAGCAGCCACCTCCAGCCGAGAGTGGGCATCACCAGCAACGCCAGGAGGACCTCGAACACGGATCCAAGCGCCCAGAATCCCTGATGCACACAAACACATCAATTAATGAGCACTGCTCTTAATCAGATCAGAGATTCAGCATAAAACATAATAAAAGTCATGCATTAATAACAAAGTACCGCAATCAGCATGATGCAGATGCCTCTTGACTTCACTGGGAGGAATTCTGAGTACAGTGTCACCCTGAAAAGACAACAAATGTTTGTTGTAAATCTTTTCATGGCTATTTAAATGTGCTGTTCTGTTGAGTGCATCACATCACAAGCAGAGGAAGCAATCAAACTTACGACTGAGGAGCTCCTGCGATGCCAACGCCTACAAGGCCCCGCAACACCAAGAGCCAGCCGTACACTGGAGCGAAGGCACTCAACAGGCCGTAGAACAGAGCCCAGCACATGCAGATAATAAGACCCTGATCACCACAGAGGTCAATACAGAAAACACAGGAGTTAAACATCACATCATGTAAGAAAAACTTTTTAATTTTGGATGATAAACCCAGATGAAACTTACTGCTTTTCTGCCGTATGTGTCGGAAAAATTCCCCCATGCAGGGGAACCAAACCCCATCCCAATAAACACCACCTGAGGGCAGAAACAGAAGTTGTTTAGAGCAAATACTTCCTCACCTTTCAAAATAAACAAGCTCTAGAAAAACAAACTTCTGAGAAAACCTACCGATGTTATGAGAGCCACCTGATAGCCGGGCAGCTTCCACTCGCAGTGCAGCTGGGGGCTCAGGATACTGAGGATCATCATCTCCATGGCGTCTCCTATCTGCTCACAGAGAGGCAAAGTGTGACATGACAGGCCAACAGTATGTGGAAATCAGAGCGAAGAGCTTTTTCTTACCCATGACAGTCCCGTGAGCGCAGACATTTTCCACTGGAACTTTCCAAAGCCGATCTCATCCAGAACATCGTCGACTGTAAAGGTTCCTGTAAAAGAAACAAGACAGTCACTGCCAGTTCAGTTTCCTCTGCAAGGAAACCACAACAAGCACAACACAGAGCGTTACAATATTGTGTTTTACACACTCAAAGAAAAGACAACATTACACATAACTATACAAATCTTTATTAGATTTAAGCTCCTTTACACACACTGTAGTTTATCTCTTTGTGCAAAATAATGTTTTTTCCTGAATACCTCTAGGAAGCGAAACAACCTCAAGTGTTATTAGATCTTGGCTAAAAATGCTGCATCCTTATTGGCTCCCTGGTGCTGATGAAATGTACTCCTTAGGTATTGAAATATGCTACTGAATGACCAGGCGTTTTTTCAATGCAATTCAATACTAAAAGTATTGAAATTCGGTACTAAGCCAGCCAAGAACAGGAAGTTTTTCTAGATTAATGCTACTTTGTATTTCTACTTCCCTACTTTTATCCCACTCAATTTGCTTTGCAGCAATAGTTTTAATTTACTTTTCATGTTCAAATTTAACATAAAATTAGATTAGTTAAATACATAGTGCTGTTATATATTAAGCTCCCAAAAAGTATATAGGCAATAAAAGCAATCTCTATGCTGCTCATATGTCAATGCATCAGCAACAACCCTGACAGTGGCCATTCTCCTTAATAATGTAGATTTCTGCTCTGGATTCTTAAAGTACTTTTTTCCCCAGTATGTTGTACATTCAAACAGTCAGATTTTGAAGGCAGGACTTTTACATTGTGGCAATGCTACTTTTACTTCCGTACATTATCTAAATACTTCCTAACATCAGTGATTGTAGGTCTGATGATCCACACTGCTGACATGTGCATCTCTTCCTCAATTTACATGCAAATTTTGTTGAACTGCATCAATTTCCTCTTAAAAAACAACCATAGTCAGAGTAGACAGTTTTTTTGTTTGCAAAATATACATTGCCGAACAGAAAAGATAAAAATGTGTGCAAATTTACAACCAATAGTGTTACAAACCGTCAGTTTGATCAAATCCAGGTTCGGATGCAGACTGTCTTCTTTCCAAGTCGACTCCTGCTGAGGCTATAGTGCAGATCTCATAGTCTGTGCCCTGGACCTCATCACTTCGACCCTCTAAATTAGGCTCATCGCTGAGTGTAGGCACACCAGAAGGAGAAAATCAGGCATAATTAAGTGTAACAGGTTGAGTTTCAATCACATTACCCTCTCTGATTTAATGCTTTTGCCTACTGCAGTGCTGGACATGAACAGGCTTGAGGCAACAGCCTGATATGTAAACACAGCAGGGCAGGTGTTGTCAGAGTACACTCCCTGTTAGCATACATAGCAACAGATCAGGAAATAGGAAAATAAAACCAGCTGGTACCTCAGTTCAGGATTTGTCCACCGTTTGTAGGAAATCTTGGGTCCTCTGCTCCAGTTGTCCATGTCAGTGTTGGTGTGAGAGAGCTGTGACTTTCACTTCACAATAACAGGTGCTCTGAACAAACCTGCTGGTTCAGTCACTTCAGGTTTCACTGAGATGACCAATCAGAGAACAATACAATGGGAGGAGCCAGGGGCGGGGTTACTCCAGAAAACAACCTGGTGCTTTTGTGCAGGAAAGAATGGAGATGAGTTTGTAGGTTAGTTTCTGACTTCGGAATAATGGGTCAGACATATATTTATTGTAAGATTCTCTCGAGAGGCTAGATTTATTAAAGTAATAAGTAAGGATGATAACATTGGAATAATCTGCATATTTCAGCTTTATCACATGGTTTTCTGTTGGGTGGAGTTAAAGTAAGATAAGATAAGTGAAATATTTCACATGCCTTGTGAGATAAAAGATATAAATAAATAGACATTAAAATGAGGTGATAAATAATAAAAAAGCATATACTCATGATACATAAATAACTAAACTCATCAGTCTTCTTTGTTGGTTTTTAGAGGTAGTTTGCCAGCTCTGGATCTCCTCATTATGCTTTTATTTTGGTATCACAAAAGTTTTTCACATTAGCTAAATATTTAGTTTTACCAAGGACATTTTAATATAGAATGTACATGTAACATTTAGATTTAGTACTTAATACTTATTTAATTTCATATTTTGCTTTAACGTATATCTAATTTAACATTTACTTTTAAATTATTGATTAAACATTCAGGTTTAGATTTAACATTTAGATTTAATAGAACAAGAAGTTTTAACACTGACATTATATTGAATGTATTTCCCCAAAAAGTAAATCGTGTTCACCCATGTTGCTATACATCTGGTACAAAAGTAACTTTAAAAATTGACACTTTTTCAAAGATTGTTTGAAGGTATATGTGGCGAGATGTTAATTTTAGCAGCACCCGCTACATACATCACTGTCTACTTGTTTCTGATTACACAAAGTTAACCTTTTTGAGTCGTGTTATAGACATTGCAGGGCTGGGGCTGTATCCCGACTGGTTAAAATATTCTTTTAACCAGTCGAGATACATCAAACTGTAATTATCTCACCTTGTCCCTTTAACAAAGGCTCTTAGCTTATGTTCTTACCCAGTGGGACTTACAATAAGTCCAAGCTTAAGCTGAATTAATTTACAGCAAACACACAGAGGGTATGTGTGTGTTTCAGAGCCCTTATACTATTCCTTTGACCACAGGAAGATTACTGGAGCTAAAATAAGAAAAAGAGCTAAAATGTTTGATTAAAGTAAAGTAAAGTTGGATTTGTTATCATTCATGAAGGGGAGGGACATCCAGCTTAAACCTCAGCCCCGGGATTCACTGACTGACTGTTATAGCCTGCAGCAGACAGCAGGTTGTGCTCTCGTCTTCCTGGTGTTGTTCAAATAGCCAGAAGAGATGGCACTTCTGGTCTTCAAAGTTGTGTGTATGTTTGTCAATATTTACACAGGGATAATTACACCGTCCAAATGATCTCTTCCCAGAAGCCTTGTGAAAGTAACAGATTTATTCAAAGTATTAGTTCTGATATTTTGAAGTGTGGTTGAATAGGGTACTTTTCCATACTCACACGCCCCAGTTTAGAGAAGCAGGCAGGAGTACCAGGACAGAAGCAAAGCAATGTACTGCTGGGTAGTGGGGCAGCAGCAAAAGCAATATCAGTTTAACTGCATGATATATTTAAAATATTTCACCGCTCAGACAGCACTGTTTAAGTTCATACAGGGGGAACTGGAGACTCTATCTATGTCCTCTTCAAAGCCACCAGACTCCATTGACAAAAACATTTGTTTACCTTTCAAACTATGGGGGTTGCTGGTCCCCCTGCCTTGATTGGTTAGTTTCTGCTGCTCCTCTGACTCTAAGCTCTGTGCAGTGGTGTGCACAGACTTTTTGAAGGGCAGAGGCGAAAAGAAAAAAGGGCACATCAGC
>CAFUXE010000339.1:612795-628999 GCA_903364295.1 Serranus cabrilla
AATGCAGGGACACCAACCCGACAGGAAGCAGCAGGGCCACACTCCTCCTCCTCCTCCTCCTCCTTTCAGCCTCTCTGTCCCAGGCCGTGGTACCGGGCCTGCTCCGAGCCAGTTTTTGAATCAGGGACCGATGCAAACCTGAGCAGCAGAGGAGACTCTTGGTGAAATAACTGTGCTGACTTTAAGAGGCTCCACTATGGGAGAACTCATTGGCTACTAAAGCAGCCATCACAGGCCGTGTCTGTTTGAGTTGTACACCTGGAGGATTGAAATTCAAAGTAATTTCTCAGGTCCATCACACAAGACTGATTCAACCATGACGCACATGGCTTTGGAAGCAACGCAGGTAATTACATGAACATGGCTTGCAGTTGTGTTATTGTACTTAAAGCCACGATGGATGGTACATTCTTAAATGATTGAGCAGCTTAAGTGGATATTTTTATTATTATTGGATAATTCAAAAAGACTTTTCATCTGTCTTTTTCTGATGATGGATGGTTATCTCTGTGGGGTGCTGCAGTCAAGTGAAGTTAAGTGAAGTTCTACAATATTAAAGGGGTTAAAAATCCACAAAACATTATTGCTTGGCTCTGAAATTCAACTCTTGCATTTTAGCTTCTTTCAGACCATAGTTTTGGTTTTACAGCCGATAACATTCCTGTGCATGTATCTGTTTATAGAGATTAGCCAGAACACCTACAAGAAGTATCAATGAAGTTGCTAATTGTACACTGCCTGCTTATCACTAAATGACAGAGAATTAGTGCATTCCTTGTGAACATAGTGGAGCATTAAGCAGTCTGTAATCAGCTGGTGGAGACCAAAAACTGAGCTAAAAGAGAGAGACGGTTGGGCCTTGGGTCCAAACTTCAACTGAAGGCTATTGCGTTTCTGCTGGAAGAAGCAAGTGTTGAGAACAGGTTCACAAGCATTATCCAAAGTGATCAGTGTGAAAGATGTGCATTCAGTTTAGTTGATTGTTTAGTCGATTCAGTGATGCAAAGAAGTCCTCAACAGGGTAATCAGTTCACAGCATGTTACTGTATGCTTGTGTGAAACAATAGCAACAGAGGAGGTACTGTACCTGGCTGGTGTGGTGGAGGCCTGCGACGCTCAGGTTTCTCTAGACACCTGGAGCCCCCTAAATGTGTGTTGCCCTAGGTGATGTGTGGTGTCAGTCAGTGGCCCACGAGGAGCGCTATCTCTTTCAGGAGCCTAACTGCCACTTTGTGGCTGCGTAACAGGATCCTGCACCATACTGGATAGACAGGGACAATGGAGCGCCCTCTCAGGTGATGGTCTCCGGGTCAGATAGACTTTCCTGTTCCGCTGTAGCCTGACATCAAAATTTGATGTTTGTGGTAGTTGTTCGTGTTGGATTTTTTTGCGCCTTACCTTAATCAGGTGACTGTGTTCTGTTGATTTATGTTCATATCTATGTTAAATGTCCAGTTTACATTAGACAGTGTCGCCAAGAAAAGACAAATCTTATGTTATTGCTCCTTTCTTTTGCAAAGCTGTCCATCCTCTTACAGCAGAGTGTTGTTTTACCATCTGATGTGTTCAGCAGAGGTCACGTTTCCTCTGAATGGCAGAAAATCTCTGCCCTGCGCTCGGAGCCTGGCCAACAGCCTGCTCACACAGACACCCAGAGAGTGCCAACGGCAGGGCAGAGTATCAGAGACAGACCTAACAGCTTGCTGCTTAACTTCTTTTTGTTGACTTTTGCATTTGATGTGTGACAAGCAGAGCCTGACAAAATTCATGTCAGAGCGATCCAAAGGCCTGAATCAAGAGCAACTGGACTTTCTTCGCTGGTGGAACTGAAAAAGTCCCTTGGATGAGGGGTGAAACTTCTTCAAGTCCAGTTGCCCTTGATTCAACCCTTTCCTGGACTGTTTTAAGTGTTATTCAGTGGCGTTCACAGACTTTTTGAAGGGCAGGGGCGAACAGAAAAAAGGGCACATCAGCACGTTCTCGCCACTAAAGAGTGCGTTTTTCAACAATTGGGTCTTGAAGGGGGGCGACTGCCCCTCCTGTGCACACCACTGACTAAAGAAAGAGGAAAGTGATGAATAAAAATTTAAAAAAGCAGACAAAATGCCCTTGAGCCAGCTAACTTAGCTGGCTCAAACCCCTGGGCTCACTTACATGTTCTCTGTTGCTGGTCCTGGTCCAGTGATGGTGGAAATTCGCAAGTTGAAATGGAGAAATTCGCAAGTTGAAATTCGATGAACGGAAATTCGCAAGTTGAAATTGACCCATTGAAATTCGCAAGTTGAGACACACACACCCATGACACACACACTCTTAGTGTCTTACCTGAGAGTTGAACCCAGGTCTACCGCTCACCGGTCGGAGTCCTTCCCTCTGGACCATCTTTCCGGCGGTAAAGTCATGAGACTGGACAGAGAAAGAAGATCAGACTGAAGCTGCAGAAACTTTATCTTCATCAACCTGCAGTGAAACAAAATAAACAGACGTCATACTGAAACACACTCACATAGAAATGTACTCAAACTGATGAACTGTCAAAGTCTAATTGTAATCTTTGTGATGCTCAGTTGATGTTAAGAAATGTTGTAGCTCAGTTGGTAAAGGAAAAGGTCTGTAGTCAGAAGGTTGAGGGTTCAAAACCACCTTGAATTGTTTTTGTTTTCCCTCAGAGAAATGTTTCAAACAGGTGTCTCTTATTGTGAAAAGTCGGCTTTCAATGTGATGTCTGTTTACTTTGTTTCACTGCAGGTTGATAAAGATGAAGTTTCTGCAGCTTTATGAAACAGTCCTCTCAGGGTTGACAGAATAACAAAAGAAACATGGTTGGGATTTGAACTCACAACCTTTACATTGTAAAACCCCTTTTTACCTGCTGAGCTATCAGGATTCTGACACTGATACAAAATTATTAAATATTGACAGTTTGGTAAGTTTTTTGTGAATGGAAAAACTAGTCCATTTTAATTAAAAGCATTCAAATGATCTGTTCAAATGCATAAATAACGCAGGTTTACTGTATAATATGTAATTTGCATGTGAAGGTCATGTGATCAGCTCTTCTATCACCTGTAGAGGTGTGAGTTAAACTGTCTGCAGACTAAAACACTAATTTACAGAGAAGACGGAATTCTCACCAGGTAATTTTAAAAGTCACTTTCAAAGGCCACTGCTATTGTTTTTAAGGTTACGACCATAAGCCACTATTTCAGATAGGTTTGGTATTAAGAAGCATTTAAAAAAAAAGATTTTAAGTTTCTCATAATTAAATACTGACCAGTCTATTCTAATGAAAGGCCTTTGCAGTACTGGTCAGCCTCTGTCAAAGAGGCACATCTAGTGTGTTTGGTCCACTGAGGGAAAAACTCACTTTGCATTCAATATGTATGCATAAATATTACATTCTAAAGGAGGCAAATAAAGCAATTTTCCCATGAAATAATTTTTAATGTGAGGAATGTGAGGAACACAAAGACGTGTTGCGTCCTTTCCCAATCTTCCACCATCCTATGCAGTTTAATATAACTTATTTATTTATAAAAGCACACATACACAAATACATACTTCGAATGAGATGTGCTTCCTTTGTTGCACACTCACTATATTATCGATGGTTTCCTATTGAAGGAAGTCATCCATCAGTGTTTCCTGTCATACTACTGTCCCTTCCCTTAAATAAAACCAGATGTTCAGAGGCACAGAGGCGCACACACACATCAGGGACCTTCAGGGTAGGTAACTCTACACTTTTTCCTGCAAAGCTCTTTTTGAATATTTTAACGATCCCACATTGTTTTTAGGACATGATTTATTGTGACATTTAGCAGTAAATTTCTGCTGGGTCAGTAGAGCAGCAGCTTGTTTTACCGGAGAATGATCTGTGAGTGTCAGTTACTCCGACTTGGTGACAGGTCAACTTGGCAGTGATGAGAGCCAAACTACTGAAGCATAATGCTGGGTGGCTCTTTCATAGCGCTGTAATTAAAGTGCATTGCTATTGATGATTATTTTACCTGGCACTTCTTCAGTTGTTGCAGCAGATCATATCTTGTGTTTACATATGATAATGAATGTATTTACTCCTAGATTTCACTCGATTAAGCTCTTATTTTTGTCATTGATTATTTTAAACTGGAGAATATATGAGGTGTGTAGGTTGAGTGTTTCATGTCTGTTCTGTCCTTGCCATAAACAAGACCAATGTCTCTTTAGAGAGCTTAAAGGCAGATTAGATAGTGGCGGCTGAATATAGAGTTGTCATGAGCATGGAGGATGTAGCCAAGGCCACTAACGGCTCTGAGTGGAAGTCAAAGATATATGAACAAACAGGGAGGAAATGAGTTACCCACCGGGAAATATATATCCTAGATTGTCCATGATTATGACTGTGTGTGTGTATGTGTTCTTGGGTGGTGACAACCTCAACAAAAACAGATAACTTTTGAGGAAAACAGGACACAAAGGAAAAGGATGGGACATACTGTATAGGCCCGGTCTTGACAAAATGAATTAGAACTGAGCTGAAAATAACATAATATCTGTGTGTTTTGTAAAAGAGAGCCATACATTTTATCATCAAGGTCTCATTAAGTGCATAATACAGTTTGACATGTAACCTTGCTTCTTTGTTACGTCACTGATTTGTTCCTGTTTGGGCACAGAGCCTGGAGGAGCGCTGTAACCAGATCCTGAGGAACATGGAGGCCTCCTTGACAGCCCGGGATCGCGTGGGGATCCAAGATTTTGTTCTCCTGGACGCCTACACGAGTGAGAATGCCTTCCTGGACAACCTGAGGAAACGCTTCCACGAGAATCTCATTTACGTGAGTCTTCCTGTGTGGTGTAATGTTGGACATCCCGGCTCTTTCTCTAATTAAACTTCCCGCCCACGACCTTGAACCCAACATTGTCCTAATGCTGCGTTGCCTTCTGCTGAATCCGGCACCTTGTGTTGCTGAAACAGCAGCTCCTGTTCTTTTGGTTTGCGGAGTGAGCATTATAAAGGTCACCGCTGTCCGCGAGGTCATGACAAGTGATTAAGTAAACTTATTGCTTTTGATAAGAGGAACAAAATTACATATCAGCAGAGTGATACATGGACACCACACTGCTGGAAGAGTTTTTTTGTGTCATGTGATGTTAAAAACAATCGCATCAAATGTGCAAGAGTTGCAGAACATAACTTCCTTTCCTTGTCTTTGTCTGCAGACCTACATTGGAACTCTGCTGGTAACGGTCAACCCATATAAAGACTTAGATATCTACAGCAAGAAGCAGATGGATACCTACATGGGTGTGAACTTCTTTGAGCTGCCACCTCATATGTAAGATAATTTGTAGTTATTGATAATGTGCATTGGCGTACAATCTTCAGGACAAAAAATGTGCTTTCTGATTGAACTTGACAAGTCTGTATTTTCAAAGGGGGCTGACTTTGACCTGTTACTTTCAGTTATGCGCTGGCAGACAACGTCTTCCGCACCATGCAGTCTGAGGTGAACAACCACTTCATTCTGATCTCAGGGGAGAGCGGGGCCGGCAAGACCGAGGCCTCCAAGAAAATCCTTCAGTTCTACGCCGTCAGCTGTCCAAGTAGCAAACTCCTAAACAACGTCCGGGACAGGCTGCTTCTCTCCAACCCGGTGCTCGAGGTCAGTGAGCATGGATGTCAGAGTCAATAAATGCTGTTTAGGACCCATTTTAGAGAAAAACATGATTACCAGCTACGGCAGCGTGTAGTTAGTATTGTTTTCACCTTGTGTGTTATGAGTACTTTGTCATCTATGGAAAGATTTTGCCCAAGGCCCAAATTTATTTTAAGTTGCGGATCAATGTTTTCCAGTTTCAATCATTCCTGTCCAATCTAAGACACTTTAACACATCAGAAAGTTAAGAACATACAAGTGACATAAATGCCATGTTTTCCACTGCACTGTACACACCAAGGTGTCTTTCATTCTAAAATCTGGTGACATTATTACTTTTTTTGTTTTATATCATCCAGGCTTTCGGAAATGCCAAAACCCTGAAGAATGACAACTCAAGTCGCTTTGGGAAATACATGGACATCCAGTTCGACCACCAGGTGGACTGAAATATCATCACATTACAGAGCAAATCAGAATATCATGACAATATCAATAGCACTGCCTTTGGCTTCAGGATTACCTCTCTCTGTCTTCCTCAGGGTGGCGCAGTTGGTGGTCACATCCTGAGTTACCTGCTGGAGAAGTCCCGTGTGGTCCACCAGAACCACGGAGAGAGAAACTTCCACATCTTCTATCAGCTGGTGGAGGGAGGAGAGGAAGATCTGCTCCTCTGGCTCGGCCTGGAGAGAAACTGCCAGCACTACAGTTACCTGGTGCAGGTCAGTGAAAAAAACACACACTAAATCCTTATGGTGTAACAAAAACCTCTTGACCCACACTTTTTTTTGTCTTCTCTAGGGTGGTTGTGCCAAAGTTAGCTCTATCAATGATAAAAGTGACTGGAAGACGGTGCGTAAAGCTCTCTCTGTCATCGAGTTCAGTGAGAGTGACATTGAGGTGAGGAAGTATAATATAAACTTGACTAAACTGTATTTAAAACCATGCATGATGATGGTGTTTCATGAAGTAATTCTCTCTCTAAATGCAGCACCTGTTTGGAATAATTGCCAGTGTGCTCCATCTGGGAAATATCAAGTTTGAAGCAGATGTTCGAGGATACGCCTCTCTCACCAACAACCAGGAGATGCACTGGGTGTCAAAGGTAGGCTGCAAACATAAAGCATGCAGCTTTCTGACTGTGAGCAGGAGACATTTTTAGCTCCATGGTTGTTGTTTTTTTTTGTAGCTGCTGGGGATTCCTGTCCAGGTGCTACAACAGGGCTTAACCCACAGGAAGATTGAAGCCAAAACAGAGGAGGTAGCTTGATTTATTTCATTTAACCTTCAGTATAGTCTTTTTTTTGTTGTGTTAGTTTTTAATCATCTATATTGTTGCAATGTTAAAGGTGTTGAGTCCCTTCTCTGTGGACCATGCAGTATATGCCAGGGATGCCCTCGCCAAAGCCATCTACGGCCGCACTTTCAACTGGCTGGTCAACAAGATCAATGAATCTTTAGTTAACAAGGTGAGACAAAAAAGCAATCTACTCTCTTTCTAATCTTTCCAAGCCAGACCTTTCTCATAAAGATCATGGGAACAGGGAGAAAACTGGGGTAACAAGATTTCTAGCCAGCCTGAGGGAACCATTTGATTGGTTGTGAGTCTGAAAGCATCAAATTCCAGAAAAGGCACATCTGGCAAATTCTTCTTTGGATTTGTGTTATTGGTTTAAAGCAACAGCAACATATGAGCATGAATTTATCCAAACAGGGCTGGCTTCACAATACCATCCACAGCATGTTTTCAGTAACTCATATCTGTGTAAATCGTCCATAGGACTCCTCCAGGAAAACAGTGATTGGTCTGTTGGACATTTATGGCTTCGAGGTTTTCAACGTGAACAGGTGAGATCATGAACAGACAAGCTGTTTGAGTGTGAAATGAAGAATCTGATACTGACAGTGCCGATCATTTATTCTAGCTTTGAGCAGTTTTGCATCAACTACTGCAATGAGAAGCTGCAGCAGCTTTTCATCCAGCTGACCCTCAAGTCAGAGCAGGAGGAGTACGAGATGGAGGGGATTGAAGTAATAATGTTTTTAATCCGTATATTTTGGTGTCATGTGTGGCTCACAGCACAGAAATAAACGTACAAACAATAAAAACAGCTTCCCAGCCACTAATTATTCTCGTTTGTTTGTGCACAGTGGGAACCGGTGCCATTTTTCAACAACAAGATCATCTGCGATCTTGTGGAGGAGAAACACAGAGGAATCATCTCTTTATTGGTAAAGATGTGTTTGAGTTATGGTCCAACAGAAAGACAAATAAAAAACTCACTCACAACTCTAAAACATGACTGAATTATTGATGCTGGTCCTCTCATACAGGACGAGGAGTGTTTACGACCTGGAGAGGCCACAGATCTCACCTTCCTGGAGAAGATGGAGGAAAAGATCAGTGGTCATCCTCACTTTGTCACGTGAGCTCTGAGCTTTCGCTTTACAGAAAGTGCATCATGCTGTTTACACATTGTCAGAGCAGTAAATTACAGAACAGTAAACATCATTAAACCCAACACTAACTTTTCCCCTCCTGCAGACATAAACTGGCAGACCAAAAGACGAGGAAAACACTGGAAAGAGGAGACTTCCGCCTCTTGCACTACGCCGGGGAGGTCACATACTGTGTTGTCGGTAAGAGATTAAATACCTCGATATGTTGAATAATGTTAATTCTCTATACCATAACATGAGCCCAAAGTATATTTCTAAATATAGTGACACCAGCAAACAACAAGTCTCGCCTTTGAATAAAATAAAATAAAATAAAATAGCACTAACTGTAC
Organism: Serranus cabrilla; assembly: GCA_903364295.1. Classification (NCBI taxonomy): domain Eukaryota; kingdom Metazoa; phylum Chordata; class Actinopteri; order Perciformes; family Serranidae; genus Serranus; species Serranus cabrilla. The sequence goes on from CAFUXE010000339.1 coordinate 621,230, forward strand.
AGCGTTTTCAACATGTTAAACACTATTAAAACAGCTGTTGACTCACCCAGGGTCAAAGGTCACACAAACGGAAAAAAACGGACAAAATAAAAGCTCCCGCAAAATAAATGGAGACAAATATATACATGATAAATAATGTACATACATAAACAGAAGATAAATGTATACATTGTTTTACTACATCTCTTTTTTATTGCTTATGAATTCAACTTTTAATTTGTAAGAAGATGGACGTGTTGAAGCCAATATATGCTACACTACTTTCAATTTTAAAGTTTCTCTTTGTTCTTTAAACTTTCAGGATTCTTGGACAAAAACAATGATCTCTTGTACCGAAATGGGAAAGAGGTAATTTAATTTGAAATGAATATTAATTTTATATTCTTTAATATGAAACCAGGTGATATGCAAATAGGTGTGATTCCCTGTATGACACAGTGCTCTGAATATACTGTTTGACTTTTGACATTATAGTCTCCTGTATGTCTGACATGTTGAATGCTTCTCCTCAAGGTCATGCGTCAGTCCAAGAACGCCATCATCAAACACTGTTTTCCTTCCACTGAACCGGACAGCAAGAAGAGACCTGAAACTGTAAGAAACAATTCAGATGATTCAATGATTTACACAACTGCTACCATGAACAAACCATCTACAGTTACATCCTCATGTGGCTCCTCAGGTGGTGACTCAGTTCAAGAGCAGCCTGGTGGGCTTGACTGAGATCTTAATGTCCAAAGAGCCCTGGTACGTCCGCTGCATTAAACCCAATGAAGCCAAGCAGCCAGGTGTGTCCTAAAAAACCCTTCACTGAGCCAAGCTAAAACTTCTTACTGTATGTTCTGTTCCCTGAAGTCTCTTGTTGACCTTTGCTGTCCCCTGCAGGACGCTTTGATGACTTGCTGGTGAGACATCAGGTGAAGTACCTGGGGCTGATGGAGCACCTGAGGGTCAGGCGGGCTGGGTTCGCTTACCGACGCAAATACGAGATCTTCCTCCAGAGGTAGCTAAGAATCCACAATGTACATAAAGTACTTTTTTTTTCTTGCATTAGGCATGTGTTTAGCTTTTGATGCTGCGACAAACTATAAAGCTGAGTGTGACTCTGCAGTCTTCTTCTGTGCTCAGGTATAAACCTCTGTGCCCAGACACCTGGCCCAACTGGAAGGGTACAGCAGCAGAGGGCGTGCTGTGCCTGATCAAACACCTGGGCTATAAATCTAACGAGTACAAGATGGGCAGGTAGGCAGATATTAAAGGGATAATTTAGATTTTTTGAAGTGGGGTTGTATGAGGTACTTGTCCATAGTTAGCGGACTACCTACAGTGTTATTGCTATCTTCAAACTACAAGACAACAATCATTTTTACCTTGCAAGACATGGGAGAAGCTGGTCCGTAAAAACAAAGTTGTGAGTGCCATAGTCTGTCTGTGACACTTACTGCTCAACCTGAAAGAGACGCAGAAACTTCTCTCTGTTTCAAGGACAAAGATTTTCATCCGGCACCCGAGAACTCTCTTTGCAACAGAAGACGCCTTTCAGGTCTGCAAGCATAAGCTAGGTGAGATGTCCTGAAAATGTCTTTTATAATGTTAAATACAATGTCGTAACGCTCCTGAGGTTGAAACTGTCATCGTTGCAGCAACAAGGATTCAGGCCAAGTACAAAGGCTACAGAGTGAAAGGAGACTACCTGAAACAAAGAGAGGCTGGTGAGTGTTGTTTAATGTGCTTAAACGACCAATTTCAAAGCTTTTCCTTACCCACATTTGAAGATATAACTTTTTTCCACTTGTCTTTTTTAAATAGCCACTAAGATCGAGACCTGCTGGAGAGGACTGCTGGCCAGAAAAGAGCGGGAAAAGAGGGCATGGGCTGTGAAGGTCATCAAGAAGTAAGATTGCACAGTAAAATCTACCTGAAGGTTTAATTAACGAGATGTCTAATAAAGTGTTTGTTGTATTGTTTATCTGTCTATTGATATTTTCTAGGTTCATTAAAGGTTTCATGACTAGAAACCAGCCGGCCAACGTTGACAACAGTGAGTACCTGGCGTACGTGAGGCAGAACTACATCACGCGGCTGAGTCACAACCTTCCCAAAACAGTCTTGGAAAAAGACTCTTGGCTCACTCCTCCACCTATAATGCAGGAGGCGGGTTACACATTCTCATTTTTACACCATTTTGCTTGCATGAGTACATGAGGTATTTTGGTAATGGCTGCAACCTGTAAAGGTGTCAAACTGCACTTTTGTGTAGGTTTCCCAGCTGTTGAAGAGGGTCTACATCCGCCTCATGGTGCGGAGGTACATCCGAGGCATCACTCCACAGAGGAAAGCACAGGTACGATCCACTCGCGGTGTAGAAACTGTAATACATGCACTCACAACTCACTCACAATTTACTTCAAGAAATACAGTAACTTAACTTACTTTCTGCTTTCGTTCTGTTTCCTTGTTTCCAGCTTCTGCTGAAAGAACAGACAAGCTGCATGTTCAAAGGGAAGAAAGAAAACTACCCCTTCAGTGTGTGCAGACCGTTCATGGACACCAGGATAGGTAAGACTGCAGTTATTTCTTTTAATTGAGTGTACTTACAGGAATATAGAATTCACTGAGACATGTGTGAATTCCTCGCTCATTGATTTTCTTATTTTATTAAGCGGCTGAAGACATAAGCTTCAAAGTGCTTCAGCTGATTCGACATGAGCACATCAAGGTAAACAACACTGGAATTCACTTTGCGTCTTTGTCCTTATTTGTCCACTCTGACCTTGTGTGTGCGTCTCCCACAGTACAGTGTGCCAGTGGTGAAGTACGACAGGAACGGGTTCAGGCCTCGTCTCCGGCAGCTCATCTTCACCCAGGAAGCCGCCTACCTGGTGGAGGAGACCAAGATCAAGCAGCGGATAGATTACGTCTCTCTGAAAGGTAACGAGTGAGACAAAATGAGCATCATTATCTGCAGGGAGAGGTTCGAAACTCTCTGTTATATACATGTTTATTTATCTTTATAGGTGTGTCAGTCAGCAACCTGAGTGACAACTTCCTGATCCTTCATGTTACATGTGATGACATCAAGCAAAAGGTAAAACCTATATACAGAGTGAGGTCTGTAGGTATCTAAAACAATGCTTTTAATGTGCTTTTAAATGCCAAAACTATGCAAACCAATTTAAGTCAAAATGTAACAAATAAATAAATAAGTAATCAAATAAATAAGGCTTTAATTCAATCTGGAATCACAATTGAGGCAAACAATACAGAAATAAATGGGAATATAAATGTGCAAATGAGGCAACATAGTCAAATAAATAAAGAAATAAATAGAAACATTCATTAATTAATTAAATAAAATAAAATAATTAATCAAAAATGTTTTTTTTTGAAAGGACTGCTTTTATTTATTTTGTTATTTTATTTAATAATTTTACCTTCTAGACAGGCAGAGGCAGGACACATCCAAGGCTTATATGATATATGATATATATGTTATATTTATTCTTTTAGGGGGACCTGGTTCTGCAGTGTGACTACCTGTTTGAGGCCCTGACTAAGCTGACACTTATTGCCAACAAGCAGAACTGCATCAAAGTGGTCCAGGGCAGGTACAGACTCTGGACTTAATGTGGTAATCTGAAAACTAGAAATCCAAACGGCTTAAACAATGAATGAGTCTAATTCAATGTGATATTGTTGCAGTGTGCGGTTTGACATCCAGCCCGGCAGAGAGGGCTTTGTGGACTTCAAGAGCGGCCAGGAGTCCATGGTCTACAGGGCAAAGAACGGCCACTTGATGGTGGTGAGTTCATCAAAGCAACATGTTAAGTCAATGTAAAATTACTGTTAACGTCTAACCAAATCTTTACCTTCTTCTTCTTTAGGAATCTACAAGAACCAAGTCCAGATGATGCTGCCAGTGATTTGAAGTAACAGCCTTGCTTGTTCTGTCATCCTGCTTCATGGTTGTTGCCAATTGTGTTTCACGTCAGCAGATTTTTACTTTTTGCATCTTTATGACAATGTTATCCAAATATTACACTGCCAATAACTTAGTTGTAGACAGAAGACAACAAGCTGATAGTAGCCAGAATATGATTGGGTCTGCTTGTGAACAAAACTGATCCCAGCTCAGATGAATGGAAATGGACCATCTTTAAAGAATAGAAGCACTTATAATCTTTTTTTGTATTAAATGTATCGGAAATCATGTTTAGATGATAAGAGTAGACAAAAATATTACATATGTGTGTAGCCATGACTGTTTGTAATACCTCACCCATGTTGTACTGCTACATTAAAACATGTTAAACCCAGATGGACACCACCTGGTAAAGACATGTATTTGTAAAGAGGAAATGACTTCAGCACAGAGTGAAATAAACCTGCAGGTGACTGCTGAGGTAACAGCCTCCCCTACTGGCCTCCTGCAGGCTCTACAGGGCCTCCACAGGGGGTGGAATGTAACTAAGTACATTTACTCAGATACTGTATTGAAGACAAATTTTGAGGTGCTGCTTCACTACATTTTAGCAGAAAATACTGTACTTTTTACTCCACTACCGTTTTAGTTGCTAGTAAAAATGTTCTTAGGTCAAAATTTAACATGAAAAATGCTTCAATTTAAAATGATATACATGTTTTTGAATTAAACCACATAAAATTATATTAAGTAGTTAAAAGTAATCCTACCTTGATGACAGTAAAACGCTGCTTACATAAATACATCAAAAATAAAAATAAAAATACTACTACTACTACTAGTAATAATAATAACAATAATAATAGGTGGACATAACCATATTGGTGGGACTACCTCCATGTGATACAGCACATATTTACATCAAAACCTACAGCATGTAGAAATATAACATGAAAAAATTGTATTGAATAAATCAATAGCGAATACACTGAAAATAACCAAATAAATCAGCACATTTTGTATATCTACGCCCCCCTCTTGTTGAAGTGGTTTGCTCCTGGAGCTCTTACTCAGGTGTTTGGGCATTCTTTAATCATTTGCCCCGCCCCCTGCTGTGGAGACAAACAGGAAGTGGTGAGTACTGCCATTGTTTGAATGAATAAAGGTTTGACTTAGCTTAACCTCTGCAAAAAAAGACAGTAGAAAACACAAAATAATGTTCTCTGAACTATGACTCTGACTATTTAAGGTTCCTTCTTTCACACAGACAGCATTTCTAATTCAACTAACCACTCTCAGGAATAAATCCTGTAAAGACAATGACCAAATGTTCAACTAACTCAATGAAAGATAAAAGTCACATGTGTAACTTGCTGTTTTAAATCAGTCACCCCCACATGTGTTTGTTTTGTAGAACAGAAGAGAGGAGCATAAAATCCTTTTTACTATTTAATATGACAGCAATGAAAGAGTGAGCATGTACATGGACCTTTATCTGTTCAGAAATCACAGTCTGCAAGCAGTTAGCTGCAACCACCTCACAGAAAAAGGATCCTAACTTACTGTTACACAGAGTTTTATTATGAGAATGTGCGACTATCTGATTGGTCTAAACTGTTGGGGCAGTACTGTGGATTTAGACTCAGTCCGCCCATCGTTGGCACACAGGCTATGTCCATAGCCTCTTGGTGCAACAGCTTTCTGGTCACCGCCCTGCGGAAGGAAGACTGCTAACACCACAATTGCCCTTATTTGGCTTTTTCTATCTCATGGCTGAGGTCATCTTCACCTGGTTTATGACTTTGATGTAGCTCTCAATGGGCTTCTTGTGCTACATCTGCCCTCAGATTTGTGAATATGTGTAGGGGTGTTTATCTGTGTGTGTCTCTTGGATCAAAGTGTGTGCGCTGCGTACTCCCTTTTCTGCCCTCAGTACTGTGCGTCTCGAAACTCTGTTATCTGTGTGCTTTAATCTCAGTAAGGTGGCACAGGATTGTGCAGTAGCTTAATGTGCAGCACACTCTGCTGGGCAACACACATACTAACATGTAAAGAAAATGTCTAGAAAACTGTTCAGGATAAAAAAAGTATAATTGTCATATCCACTAAATGCTGTTTCTGTGTCCTTTATGAGGCAAAAAACTCACTAATCTAGCTGTGTGTAGTTAGCATTTTACCATGTTGGCATTCTGACTGACAGACTAAAAACTTCACATCCATGACTCAAATGGAAAGTTTTTATTATTTCTTTGAGTCACTGTTTCCATAGATGTTGTCCAGTAGCTCGACATCACCAGACTGATTCAGAGCAATTAAAACATGAGCTGAGCAGATAAGACTATTTTCCAGGCTACTTGTCCAGACTGCCACCCACCTGAAAAGGCCCTTCTGCACTAAAGACGCTGCACTGATGCCGAATCTTAATAATAAAAATACACAGTATATATTTCATATGATTTTTTATGATATGACAAATGGCTGATAATATTTAAGATATGTCTTGTTTTATTGAGCGATTACCTTCCTAATTCTATCTTTATCTAAATATGATAATAGGTAATGTTAAGAGCCAAGGTGTGTCACTGCCGTTCTGATGTACAATCTAATATCTTTTTTTGCAGATAAGAAATCTTAAAGGGTGACTGACAGTGAAGTAAGAGGTGGTCAAAGGTAGTCATGTGAGGATATAGCCGTCGTTTGTCATCATAACGGCTGCTGGTTGATGATTAAACAGATGTTTGTAAAGGCCCGTGATGAAAGGGGCAAGGTTTAAAAAAAATGCTGAGTATAAATAAACCTCGGGGTGAAATAGTGGAAGCAGCCAAGAGAGCAACAAGAACGGTTTCAGGCAGCCGGGATGGAAAGATTCTCAGCAGTACTGTTTGTCCTTCTGGCTTTATGTGTCTGCAGGGCACTGGGTGAGTACAAGCAAACTGATATTTTGTTTCATACATTGTAGTTAATTAGAAAAATACCTTCCTATGACTATAAATGGCTTTTACAGTTATCCATTTCAAAATGAAGCTGGTACATTTCAGACTCCATACTTAAGATCTCCTTATTTTGGACAGGAGCTGGGTTATGTGAAGGAAGATGTGGGGAAAAACTGGACTCATGTTCATGCCACTCGACATGCACGTCTCTGGACAACTGCTGTACAGACTATAAAGAATACTGTGTGGATATTCTGCCATATTCCGGCTCCATTCTGGGCGGGATGGATTTTATTGTCCTGAACGCAACTTTCAATAGCAGTTCAGAGATTATATGCAAGTAAGACTTTCTACATGTTACTGACCCTTTAGTTGATTTCCTACATTTATGAGAATCTATTACACAGCTGAAGTACGTTATAATAAGCTGCTGATCATTGTTTCATGTCCGCAGGTTCAACAACGTTACCTTGACTGAGGGGTATGTTGATGGAAACAGTACAGGCCATTGTATCTCCCCCCTCTTGTATGAAACAGGATGGGTTCCTCTGCATATTTCCTCTGATGGTGGCCTTACATTCAGTAGATCTGGATCCTGGCTCTCAGGTAAGATATTATTTTACTCTTGCTTCACTTTTTGGTCTTGACATGAAAATTCATTTTTTTTTTTTATTCAAATATGTTACTTTCAGTGCACACCGGCAAGTTAGATGTTAAGTTTAAGGCGACTCTGGTCAACTCAACGAAATGGCAGTATTATGGTACACCTGGTGTCGGAGGCACTCTTGAGATGACGTGGGATACTGATTTGGTCAAGGCGGAGAGGGTCAACATAGAGCTCTGGGGATACAGCGAGACAGGTGAGTGCACCTGTTAATAGACTGCTTTTACACTTTAGGTCACATGACTGTAAAA
>CAFUXE010000339.1:630800-642759 GCA_903364295.1 Serranus cabrilla
CCAGTTCCCTCTAATACAGTTAATAAATAACTTTTTTGTTTGTTTTCCTGTGCTCAACTAATCATGTGACATATGTCAAACACATTTGCTCATAACATCTTTACAGCAATGCTTTAATATAAATAACCCTCAGTGCTGGGACATACTGTTGGTTAGCATTTTAGCATTTGCATCTATAAAATGTATATTAAACATAGATAATTCCTCCATTTTATTTTCTTCTATACTTTGTTCACATACTGCTCTTTGAAGCCTTTTGGCTGCCTTGTTTTTATCTTTAACCTCAAAGACCCGCCCACGCCTGACCCACCTCACCCTAGTAGAAAACAATAGTTAATAACCTCCTTATCCTCCTTGTACACACAGACATGTTATTAGCTTACATATATGATTCAACTCTGCACTGATTTATGATTGATTCATTTATGATTGCGTTCGGGGCAGACGCTGAAAGTGATATGACAATCTAACAAATGACTGTGGAAAGTGGCGGATATATGTTGAGAAATGACACAGGGCAACTAAACATTAGTCTGAGGGTCACAGGTGACCAACATGTGGAGGGGTGGAGGGCAACGAGTGGAAAATGGCAATAAAGCTGAATAGAGACGTATGGACTTGAGGAAGAGTAAATGTGGGTGGAAGGAGGGAAAGAGAAGCAGAATGAGCAAAAATAAATGAAACGGTGGAAGGTTTTGTAATAATCACCACTATTTTTCACCATTAATTATTTTTTTTCATATAACATTTAATATAATATGAGATCTGTTGTGTGCAACAGGTGCTGCTGCCCTACTGAAAACGGGTCATCGCAACATTATTTCATCATATTTCTTACGAATGGCTTAAATGATAGAAGAAGAACACTTGAAACTAGTGATCGAGACTGAACTCATTAGGGAAATGTTTACTGAGGTAATAAATAAAGTAAGAAGTGGGATCATTTTCACTTAATTCTGTACAATTTATATTTTTTTTGCAACCAGTAGAGTCGCCCCCTGCTGGCCATTAGAAATAATGCAGGTTTCAGAGCATTCATTGGCTTGACTTTCTGACCCAAAGGCTACATCTATTTTAGAAGCCTCTAATATGACAATAGACTCTTGTTTAAATCTGTTTCATGTCTTTGGTTTGAACAAAGTTCCCTCCGTCTGACTGACAATGTTTTGGAAATGTATCCACAGTCCGATGTATGCAGCAGGACAACAGTGCTGCTACGACCATACTGGTGCTCAGGTGCTGACAGCAGACTCCATTGGGGGAAGTACTCCAGACCGGGCACACGATTGGGGCTCACCTCCATTCAAGAAACCCCCTAGAATTCCTGGACAGTCCCACTGGGTCTACGATGTCCTCAGTTTCTACTACTGCTGCCTGTGGTCTGACAACTGCCACTACTACTTCAAACACCGGCCCTCCAGTGACTGCAGGCGTTACCAGTCACCAGGCTCAGGTGAGTGAGACATTTAGCACGGTATTATGTGTTTTTATGTGATTATTGTTTAACCCGTCTTAATTTTTTGTGTGTAATTCCAGCTGTTGTGTTTGGAGATCCCCACTTCATAACATTTGACGGTGTCAGCTACTCCTTCAACGGCCTTGGAGAATACGCTTTAGTGACCTCAAAAAATAAACATCTGACAATCCAAGGCAGAACAGAACCTGTGAATGGTGAGTTACTGAAGACTGAGCATTTCAAAGTCTGTCTTTCTCAGCCAGGATCAGTCAATGCCACCAGTAAATAATGAAAACAAATGCGTATATCTATAAAACTCAATTCCTTTTTTTCCTGTGTGATTGTAGGTACAATTAAAGCAACAATGCTGACGGCTGTAGCCATGCAAGAAAAACTCTCGGATGTTATCGAGGTGAGGCTGGACAGAGGTCACGACAGCCTTGAAGTACTGCAGAATCAAAAAACCCTCTCCTTTACTGAGCAGAGCTGGATGGACCTGCACGGTGAGACCCTGATGAAGTTATTGATTTAACTACCTCTGGTGAAATCTTATAGAATATATTCTCTTTATTGATTTTATTTGACAGTTAGAAGGAATTTGGACACGCTGTGATAAAAAAGAATAAAGATTTACCTCCACTTTGACCTGAGGTGAAATGCTACTTACACATGCAGTAAATGCATCAAATATGAACAATGCAACAACAAGATATACTTTATGCTAACATAGCACCGACATGAGCCTATTTCCTGCATGTGGAGTACTTTTACTTATGACATTTTCTGTACTTTTATTCCTTTAATGTTCACTGCAGGGCTTAACCTTGTAATAGAGATTTCTAACACAGTTGTATTGCTACTTTAAGGTTCAGTGTAAGTTTTAATGGCATCTAGTGGTGAGGCCGCAGACTGCAATCAACTAAATACCTGCTTCAACTTTGACACAAAAAGTGTGTAATCATGTAGGATCCACAAAGGAAGAAGCTGACTGAGAAAATGTGCTCTCAGCGTCTTTAAATTGAGGCCTTTATATCATGTTACAGCTGCATTTATCTGATCTAATCTCTCTTCTAGGTGTGTTTGTGTTTTCACCTACCCCGACAAATGTGACCGTGATGTTCCCCAGCGGAGTCGGGGTGGAAGTCCGACTGAGAGCGGGAACAATGACTACCACCGTGCTCCTGCCAGAGGTGTTCAAAGACACACTCGGACTGCTGGGAAATATGAACGGTGACGCCAAAGACGACCTCACTCTCAGCAACGGGCAACTTGTGCAGAACATCAGCAACCCAGAGGAGGTGTTCAGCTTCGGGGCAAGCTGTAAGAAATTATTCACAGGGCACTTTTATGTATGAAATCTATTTATTATATACCCAACAAAACCTCATTAAAAAAGTTAAATAGATATGAAGTTTGGGATACAGGACACTGTTGTTGGTGTTTTTTAACTTGAATATGGGATAAAAACATGGGACGTCACCCACAAAATGAGAGAAAAAAATGTTTATATTTTATTATGTCAAATGTTAGAGTATCTATTCATGAATTTAAAGAGAAAAACAAATACTGTTAAGGCTAACATTTGGCAACTACAAGAGAAAAGTCAGGACTTTGGTCTGGTTAAAAGGACTGCAGTCATAAATGTGTTTCTCACTCACACTAGAAGTTATCCTGGCTATTAGTCAGGAAGATTTATACGCAGGTCACCAAAGTTCAAGGCCCTTTCCTGTCACCACACCAGACATTTATCATACTGCTGTCAGGGTCGACTTTTATTCTGTCTTAGCATCAACTTGAAGCACTTTTAATTGTAATTTTGTATGTTTCTTTTTGTCTTACAGGGGCCATCTACAACCACTCTGCTTTATTCACATATGATTCAGAATATCTTTTGGACACATATTTCTATGCTCCCAGACATGATGTGAGCTTTATCCCAGTGTTTTCTGTTCCTGAGAGTCCAGATGATCCATTAGCCAATCAGGTGTCTGAGATTTGCTCTGGGGAGGGCGCTCAGTTCTGCAGGTATGGGACGAAAACGTGTTTCTACTTTTACTCATTAGAATAATTAATGAATTAAATACTAGTTAAATGCCATTGTGTAATTACAAAGCAAATGTCATCCATTTAAGTGAAAATTAAGTCAGTTTCCCTATAAAGGGACATTTCGTCAATTTTACACATGAAGTTCAGTTTTGAGGAGTACCACTCGGCCTGTGAAAACAGTCGAAAAATGTCTTCTGTGGGTCTGAAATGAACTTTCTAATGTCGTACAAATGATCCCTGATGATGTCACAGTGATGTCGTCAGGTTTATTTGGACTCTGGCTTGCAGAATACAAAAAGCTGCAATACAAACTGGCGTCATGGGTTTTAAAGACACCTGAATTGAGTTCTAAAAAAAAAACTGCATTATGGGAAATGAAGTGTGCAGCCCGTTTTCTAATCGGTGCCTCTGTTCTATAGGTACGATATCCTGGTGGGCCGTAGTCCAACAATGGGGAATGCAACCAAAATGTCTTTCCAGAGTCACATTTCTCTCGTGGAGGATCTAAAGCAAGGTCAGTGTTTATTAAAAAAAAAAAAAAAAACCTGATGAAAAAGTGATAATTATGTACATTTACCTGATTGCAAATTGGTTTTACTGTGCAGTGGTATCCTGTGGCTGGCTTTCACCACCAATTAATGGGAAGAAGAATGGCACCACATATTTACAGGGAGCGAAAGTGAAGATCTCATGCGATGACGGCTACAAACTCAAAGGAACAGCAGACCGCGTGTGCCTGGCGAACGGCCGGTGGTCCGGAGAGGAAACCGTCTGCGTTTCTCCCAGTATGAATAAATAATAAAATCAGTCTTGTCCAGAGATTTTAATGTTCACAAATCAGCAGATGTGTGCATGTGTGTCTGTATGTGCATCATTTGATCAATCAAATCATCTCTGAAGTGTTGAAATGCATGAAATATCAAATCACTCTCGTGACCTTTCTACACAAACATGTATGTAAGAGAGAATTACTTGCCTAAAGATCACTGACACCAATAAATATGTACTCAAATTGTGAATACAAAAAATTAGCAATGCAACAACTCCTTAACTCCCTCCAGTAAAAATGTTAAGGGAGCCTTAATCACAATATATATATATATTTAATTCAAAAACCGCCTCGTAAGTCAACAAATTGTCTACACAAAATTTTGTGGCCTAGAACCACACCAGTGTGCCTAAGCTGGGCAGTATATTGTGACTGTATTATATGTTTAAATCATAAGAAATACTCAGCATGTTGAATAGTTTCCCAAGAGACAGAAGTACAACATTTATTCAATGTGTGTGGCTAAATTGAGCAAGGAAATCTGTATTAAAACACAAACATGAGCACATTTCAAATGACTTATCAGCAGAGCAATGAAACATTCTGGTTGTTTGGGGATCTTTGTTGCATGCACTCTTCTTGCTTGCTGTCTGAATCTATGCCGACGACTTTAAAAATAGGAATCAAGTTGCTCTTAAAGTAAACATCTTTGTTATTTTTCAGTTAACATTGCAGGAATCGTGGCTGGCTCAGTCATAGGAGGTTTAGCGCTGATTGTAATCGTCACAACAATTGTACTCCTCAAAGAAAAAAAAAGGTACAGTATCTTCAGTTGATTCATCATTTATCTGTAACATTAATTATTCACGTAATATGTACAAATCTCTGACAGAGGCTTTGTATTGTTGTTTCCTGCTTCTTCACAATTCTTTTTATTATTATTACTTCTTTTAGAAAAGCTGCACGGTCAGAACGTGAGGGAAGTCCACAGTAACCAAAACTATTCATCTACTGAAAAATGAAGAGCTTTGCCATGCATGCATACCTGTTTACAGCAGATAAAGACACACAGCACGTAAAAGAAACCTCACTTTAGTCATAAACCTCAGCCATGATCCAGGTCATAAGGGTGAGCAAAGTTCACTGCACAGTAACTATACACTGCACCTGCCATGGCTGTGAAATATTGTTGCACTGATTTCTATTTAATTTTAACTTACATTGCACTTTTGACCACACCCACCATCACTGCAAAGCACTTACATGGGCAACATGTGCTTAAAACTACAGCCTATGTTTACTGTAAAGTCAAACACTTTGTTAATGCAGGCCTGTGAGTTCATGCACTCCACAGTCATCAAACTGGATGATCTATAAAAAAGAGAACTTGATGATTAAGATAACAATAACTGATAACATTTGAATCAAAGGTGAAGCATAAATGATGCAGCCTGCTACTGTCCAAACACTCCATTATTGGAAATGTCGTACAACGTTAAGTGTTGAACTGCAGCTCTTCAGCCCACCTGTTTATTTACAGAAAAAACTGGTAAAATATTACATAAACTCAGCACTGTTTGCTTATTGTGTGTATTGTCATCAGATGCTTATGAATATTGTTATACAGTTTATTATTTACAATTTGTTGGACTGTACATTTTTCAAATACAGTTTATTACATAGCTATGATCAAGACTCAGTGTGATTTATTATTTTATTTTACTATGCATTCTGCTACACAATGTGACACACCAGCCTTTCATCCCATTACTGCACTACTGTAAGTGTTTAAATGTTTTTAATTAAGGCTATTTATTCAACTATTTTTCTATTGAAAAAATAATAATTTTCCAGAAAACTACTTCAACGACTGGAGCTTTAAATCAAACAACACATGACTGAATTCAGCGTCTGACTCTCAAGTGTTACCACCATTGCTGTGGTGTTCTCACCACCAGTGCATGTGTCCTGAATAGAGGGGAATATTTACAGTGGAAGATTACAAGTTGGCCTGCAAGAATTTTATATTCCCCTATTACTTTTACTGGGAAAGACAAAAGTCATTCAGTGGGGCCATTTGGCACAATCTGAAGTATTTAGAAAACAAAATACTTGATGGTCAAATTGCAATCATTACCTACAGTATACTTTATGCAACTCTCTAATTTTAATTTGTGACAAAAAAAAAACATGGTGTTAAAAACAGTCTTCTAATTTCACTCCAGGAATTAGACTTCAGCTATTGGGTGGCACTTTATTTGTACCATGTTTAGCACTGATCTAGTTCATGTCTTGGACTAATGCCTTGGATGAGCGCAGATGGAAAGGCCTCATAAGTAAATACCGTCCATCTCTGATGGCAAATATCTTGATTTATTCCTCTAAAGCTCCGTTCATTATTTGCACAACATGACACTCATGAAGACATCGCTCTAGATGTAAGATTCCTCACCACCACACGACTGCGTCACCACCTCAGTCCATCACTCCGTCCTGGATGTAAACACATCTTTAACATTGCAATTTGCCCTACATATACTCATCATATGGTAATGTTTGGAGTTTTGTTTCCGTCTTGTGTTGAGCAACTGGAAGTCACTCTGTTGTTTACCGTGTAACTCTGAATGTACGTGCTGTTCCCTCACATAACACAAGGCTGTGATTTCTATGGACAAAGAGCACCAGTATGTGACAAGACTGCAGAGGCCACTGCTGAATAAACTGTCTGCTTGCTGCTCCCAGAGTCATTCAACAACAACTTGCCACAGACACTCCAGAGATATAAATACAAAATAGTTAGCATTATCCTCTCCAGGACCCGGGGCAACAGAGGAGGAACACCCCAGCTCATAACATACCAAGTCATTCTCATCCCTTAGATCACACTTAATGCTGGACAAGTGTTAGAATCAATCAGCTGGGTATATAAAGTGTGTGAGTAGAGCAGTACAGATGCCAAAGCAGGCTTTTTCTCAGACCTCCTGCTTCTGGGAATAAAAATACAGCTGCCCATTGTGTCCTGGTTATCAATCTGGTCTTGTTTGTTGGGTGGAGCTACAGGCTTTTGCAGTTTCAACATCCCTTCCCTCCGTTCTGCACTTACTTTCAAGGACATGGGGGAACAAAATAAAATATTATCCCGTCCCATTTTCCGCCGAGATGTCAGCTGGGACCCTTTTCCAAACTGGACGCAGCCGAGCCGAATCTTTGCACAGGATTTTGGCCTCCCTCCCTTCCTGGATCCCAGTGATCTGGACTGGATAGACTGGTCGAAAAAGAGACTGGCGTCTTTCTCCTGGCCTGGCTACGCTCAGACTCCCCTGATGCCTCCATTCAGCAGTCAGCACCCTGCAGGGCTAAACCAAAAGGGTCTGAGAAGACTGACAAGTGGAGTGTCAGAGATCCGAACAGGGCAGGACAGCTGGAAGATTAACTTGGACGTCAATCACTTCTCGCCTGAAGAGATTACGATCACAACCAAGGAGGGTTATTTACAAATATCAGGTACTGTGATTTCACACAAGCTATTTGTAAAACTAAAGTAAAAGCATCATGATACGTTGTTAATGTATTATATAGACGGATGGTAGTCTTATCAATATGTGCTCTATGATTAAAACATTTTTTTATATTATGTCTGCTTTTCATACAAGGAAATCATGAAGAAAGGCAGGATGAGCATGGGTCTGTGTCAAGGTGCTTCACCCGGAAATACAAGTAAGTTGTCTCTGAGAATGTGAGGAATTTCGAAGTAATATCTTGCTGTGATTATCAATATAATTGTTGTGTATTGTTTTAGCTCCCATGTTTCAAAAAATTGCAGAAAAACAGTCCCTGATCAAATGCCCTTTTCAGTGGAGAAAATATGATATAGTGCCTTATGAAGTGTCCTGTCAGTAAAGAAAACATGATTCGTGCCCTCTAATGAGCCCCTTCAGTGGAGAAAACATGATGAAGGTCCTTCTAAAGTGTCCTGTCAGGAAAGAAAATGTGATAAAGTTTCCTCTAGGGTGTCCTTTTAATGTAGAAAATGAGATGAAGTGCCCTCCATGGTGTCTTTCCAATGAAGAAAACGTGATTTGTGCCCTCTAGAGTGTCCTTTCAGTTTTATTTTCTTCCTGTCATAAAGCTTGAGCCACCACTTGGATAAAATTTAAAGGTCAAGAGGTCATCAAAAACGTACTCTTCCTTTCTTCAAGGTTGCCACAGGGGGTGGACTTGCAGCAAATCAGTTCTTCGCTGTCTGGTGATGGAGTTCTGTCCATTGAGGCCCCCGCCCCCGGGACATCCATCAACAACCCCGTCAATGAGATTGTCATACCTGTTCAGATCAGACAGACGAAGGACGGTGAAAAGTGAAACCTCTGAGTGGGAATTCTAAACCACAATCAGCAAGTTGTGTGTAGCAACCTTTGTAGCATGGGCATGAAAAGTCACAGCTATGCTGTTATTTACTGTAACAACCAGCTTGTTTTCCAGCTATACTGATACAGTTATGCATTGTCATTCTTACAAGACCATGTGACAATTTCTTTTGGTTTCAAGATTAAATGCAGACTCATCAATGTAACACAAAACCGACTCCGAGAAGAAGGAATTACTTTTGCTGGTCAAAGCTTAAAAAAGGATTAGCATGACCTTGCATTTCTAACAACATACCATCACAGCTGTAACTGTGACCTCACATGACCTGAAGGACTGTGGAGATTATGGCTGACAATACTGGCCAAGAATGGACAGTTAAAATTGATTATTTATATCTAAACAGCTTATTTACTTTTAATTGTAGGTCCAATCGTGCTTCTGTGTAACATGGCAATATAATTAACTAATTTGGTTGAATTTTATTGTGCTTTTAGGGAGGTTAAGCATTGGTAAAGCTTTAGCATAGATTCATTTTGTGGGTTTGTCTGGACATTGATGTATTAAATAACCAGCCTAGTGAAGCTGCCCTGATATATAATTTTCCATAAATGTAAATTTAATCCTATAAATAAAAACAATGTGTAATGTTCTTCTTTAGTGTCTTTCATTACATATACATTTGTTTAAAAATGATAGTATTAACACAAGGAACACAGTTTATTCTGTCTTCAACATCAGCCTTATTTCTGCAAGTGCAACAGAGGCTAAAAGGGTCAGAGTGAAAGTCAGGTGCTCAGCTGATCTGAAGAAAGACACTCAGAAGTAAACAGCAACATCTAGTGCTTGAACTAGGTATGAGATGTAACTGAGTGACTGTACTTGTACTATAATGTACATCAACACATTGATTAATGCAATGTTGGAAATAATTGTTAAATATACAGAATATCATTTGAAAAAAGAGAGGATTATTGTTTGAAATGTTTACACAGAGTGGTTATGCCGAATGCTTTCTTGGCTGTGTTTGTTGATTATCAAAACATAGTAATACAACAAATGTTGGGGATGATTCATTTTGCCCAGTAAATGTGGTCTCTAATACTTTGAATTAAATATAAGGCCAACAGAAGAAGATTAACTTATTTAAGGAATAGCATTGTAGCAGCATACAACAACTCCAAATTACTATGGGTGGACCTGTAGTTGGTGATATTACACTAAAATCATTTTTGCACCATTAATTTGTTGACTGAAGTGTTATGACACAAAGTTAAAGGTATTTTAGGGGGCTTTCACAACCCAAAGATTAGTCCGTTTCATATCTAATCATATTTTGGTTCAGACCAAAAAAAAACAGTCCAAGACCAAGAGGGAGTCTTGGTTCATCTCCTAACTAACCCTAGTGCGATTCGATTGCACTATGAATGTCTTATGACCCTATTACAGGAAATGAACCAAACCGCAGTGGACTCTGGCCTTCCTGCATGGGCATTTAGTGAGATGTACACAGAGCAACAGATGCAGCATGACTTGGAAAGGACTGTCTTTGACTTCTGCTGAATTCCGATGTTTGCTTAAAAATTGGGCCATAGTTTGGTTGAACACCAGAGCAGGATTCTGGCCAGTATAATCGAAAGTACACGGGTGAGTTCAGCTCCATGTTGCTTTGTTTTTTTTTCATGTTTCATTTTCCACCGCCAACCTTCCAACCGAGGAGTATATTTCTAACTCTCCGCCTTTGTACATGCCCCCCATGTAAGTCTTTTTTATTATCATTTAGCCCCCTTACGTTAATTAATTGCGTAAGCAAACCAGACTATATACAAAACCACCGATTTCACTCTGATTCGAACTAACCAAATGAACTTGGTGCCTTTAAAGGATTTGGGGCTGCAGCCCCAGAAGCCACCCTGTCGCTGCGCCCCTGGTATTTTCAGCACCATGGAGAGAGACACACAGAGACTGCATTGAAAGGTTTTCTCTGTCGCCCTCTGGCAGCCACAAGACGAAATTGACAGAAGTTGCAAAAGTATAAAAATGTAAGTATAAAATTCTCTTTGCTTCATAATTACTACAAAAAACGATTAATGCTCACAGTCTAAAGAGTAAATATATATATTTAAAAGTGTTATTGATATATGGGTCTTATTTCCCCACTCTCTGGGATGAAAGGTAGAAGAAATACAAATGTTATAATGAGTTCTATCATTTATTCATTTTTTAAACATGATGATGCTGAGGATCTCAAAAAGGAGACGATTTGGTGAAAATGTCAAATGACAATAACACCTATTGATAATTTTAAACAAATACTGACTAACATACACGATTCCTACATAAGTGTACATGTTTTAATCATATTGATTTGTACCATTTTTCTTTTTATGATTTAGCATTTATAACCATCTGATTTGTAAAAATAATCTTCTGAGAGAGCCTGCTGTGAAATAACTTGAGCCTGGTTGAGAAGTGCCTCCTGTAGTATTGCGGTGTCTCTTTAAAGGAAGGGGGAGTGTAGAAGAGGGACAGAGGAAAGAGATGAATAGAAGGCACCAGAACCACCTACCATGACCAAGTGCGCTGTAAATGTAGGACAGAAATTCGAGTGGAATACAAACGGATCGTCAAGCGACATATTCGAGGGAAAACCATGTTTGGATGTGCCTTATCTGATTCAAACATTTTTAAAAATGCGACCACATGCGATCATTGGAACACAGGAAAAGTATTTCTCCCTTCAAACATTTCTTGCATTTTGAAAGGGAAAAGAAGAGTGGCAGTAACATACATCCCTGTGCTATCTGTCTCCGATTATCAATGGTAGGCATTGCATAATTCACCCTTATCCACCGGAGCCATTTGGTTCCTCCTCTTTGAGAAGAGGGGGACGCCAGAAAAAAACGACTACATCCAGTAGCTGCCTTCTCGGTGGTGCCTGCAATTGTTTGGCAATGCCCTTTTCTCTCTTAGGAAGAACTTGCAGACAGTAGCGGGGGAACAAGCACGGGAAGGATGCATTTAAAGCTGGATGTGTGCTGCATTCAGGGAGATTCGGCAATAATAGCAGCTCTAGCAGAAACAGCGAGTGCGGAGGGCCTGGGAAGCACCCAGCCCCACTATCTCCTCCTTTTCCTCCCCCCCTGCAGGACCATGCTTGCGTGAGGGATGAGGCTGTGCACAGGGACACCAGGCCAGAGCTGCGGCCTACTTCTCACAAGAGCCGGTCTCTCGACTGCAAGATCTGTGAACACATTGCCACCATCAAATCAGCATCTTTGGTACGCAGCTCTCTCTCTCTCTCTCTCTCTCTCTCTCCCCTCTCT
>CAFUXE010000339.1:642867-658230 GCA_903364295.1 Serranus cabrilla
GTGTCTGTGTTCTCAGCTGTACATCTGTAGTCATGGCAACCAGATCCTGTTAATGGATGTCATTTTTTTCCATCCTCAGCTTCCCTCTCTGCCTCTGCTTTTATGTGTGTGCGTTGCATTTATATGTATTCCATATAAATCTCTGATGCATGATGTCTATTACCAGTGAGATTTCTTTTTTTTGTGAGATTGTAAATGGTGCATTTCCACGTCTTCTCTCATGTCTTTAATAGTCTTCTTACAGATCTGGTTTTAACAGTGGCATCATATAAGTGTTATGTTTGGTTTGATGGATTAATTCATGTTGCTTTCTAGTATTAAGAGTTGATTCTAATCAGGAGTATGAATGGGATTAAACAACTGAGCTTCTGTGTTTCGATGAACTTTGACTCTTTGTGTGATGCTGACAAGCATTGATGCAAAGGATTTTCAGATCCTGTGTCAACCCTTGTTAAGTTCTTAGGTTATTGATGTGTAGTAATCTGCAGAATGATTACTTTCTAGTTTGGGAATGTTGTTTGCACCATGTGGTGTGTTTTTAGGCCCTAGTCCCTGACTTACCAGCTGTCTGTCTTCATATTCCTCCCCATCTCCATCATAGTAGTTGTTTCTCTCTACCGGCATTGTGTCTTTTACTTCCTGCTTCCTGT
Source organism: Serranus cabrilla (assembly GCA_903364295.1). Classification (NCBI taxonomy): domain Eukaryota; kingdom Metazoa; phylum Chordata; class Actinopteri; order Perciformes; family Serranidae; genus Serranus; species Serranus cabrilla. The sequence goes on from CAFUXE010000339.1 coordinate 643,518, forward strand.
CTTCCTCTGTCTAGGTCATCAGGTAGATCCAGGAGCATGAGCAGGACTTTGAGCTGCGGGAGCAGATGTCTGGGTATAAGCGCATGCGGCGGCAGCACCAGAAGCAGCTGATCGCCCTGGAGAACAGGCTAAAGGCCGAGATGGATGAGCATAGGCTCCGGCTGCAGAAGGAATTAGAGACACAAGCGAACAACACTTATATTGAACTGGAAAGACTGGCCAAACGCCACGCTGCTCAAACAGACAAAGAGGTACAGCCTCAACAGCATTCATAAATGAGGGAGAAACTACTGCTTTAATGAACTTGTGCCTGAACATGCACACGTTTGGTACACTTGTGCATGTTCAGGCACTTTTGGGTGTCAGTTTGAATATTTGAATGTTTCTTCACAGATGAAGTCAGTTGCAGCTGAAGAGAGGAGGATCCAGCAACAGATTGTCGCTCAGCAAAAGAAAGAGCTGACTACTTTCTTAGAGAATCAGAAAAAGGAGTACAGACTTTGCAAAGACAAGATCAAAGAAGTAAATATCACAAACAAATACAATACATAATCACATCTATTCAGTATGAAACACATTCTCGATGAGATTGTATTGAGATTATTCACACTCCTTTCAATCTGTTCCTTTTTTTATTTGTCTGTGCTACAGGAGATGAGTGAAGACCCTTGTACACCCAAGGAGGAGAAGCAGGAGCGTCTGTCCAGGCACAAAGAAACAATACAGCGCTCTCAGGCTGAGGAAGAAGCTCATCTGCTGGCCCAGCAGAGGCTGGTCTATGACCGGAGCTGCCGGGCCCTCAAACGCAGGAGTCTGGTCAGGAAGCACGAGTTTGAACAGGAGCAACTGAGAGAGGTAATGTGATTTTCTGACATCACATAACAAAATGTGTATTCAGACAGTGTAGACAATCTCAAAATGAAATATCACAGTTTTGGACATGACTATTGGTATTTTCAGAAGATGTTTGAACACAAGAACTTGTGGTCAGTGAAAACAATTCAATACCAGATTCCACAGAAAAAGTAGTTTCTCTATATGGATGACAATTAATTGATTAAACTGTCAGGGATAAGGTAATTGTTTCTATTTTTTATTCATTTGTTGATTATTGTCTGATAATTCAATTAATTACAAATGCACCTTTCCTAACTTTCTTCGAACTGCAACTCTCCAAAAATCTAAGGGGATTTAATGTACATGAAATCCATCCAAACAAAGATTTGTGTCATTGGGAACCTTGAACCAGCAAATATTTGTTATATTTCATTTCATTTTTCTTTACATGGCAGCTAACCTGGTTGCCTTCAGAGCAGCCCATGTTATGCTGAACAAAATAACTCCCATTGGCCAATCTCTGTTAACAGATATCTACATATGAATGCAGATAAAAATGGAAAAGACTAATGATAGGTTAAATTATCTTCAGACAACAGGTGATGGGTTCTGAGATTGCATGTACACGACTGTTTACCAGTATGAAATAAAACCTCGCTCGAATGTGACAGCTCAACACTACTTGGACTACAAATGGACTACAAACCGAAACCACTTCCTACATCAAAATCATGTTTCGTTGACAAAGATATCTGTTTATAGAGATGACAATCTGAGCAACTTACACCTTGGACAAACAATGAGGACCCGCTATGTGTTACCTATTTTAAGTGTATAAAACCAGACAGTAATGAATTAAAGCAGCAACAAAACCATAAAAGAAGAGGACCCAACACGGTACCTTGCGGGACACCAAAATTAACCAGCATGAGCATTCAAGTGCTTTAATAAGAAACTATGTGCAATGGTGTGCTCAACCCACTTGACTGAATATCTAGGAAGCTGAATTTGCATATGTTGCCATTAAAAACACCATTTACTATAAACTTGTTGTTCCAGGAGCTGAACAAGAAGAGGACCCAGAAGGAGATGGAGCATGCCCTGATGATCCGGCAGGACGAGTCCACCCAGGACATGGAGCGCAGGCAGCTGCAGATGCTGCAGAAGCTACGTATTGAACTCATGCGGCTGCAGCACCAGACAGAGCTGGAAAACCAGGAGGAGTACAACGGACGGCGGCAAAGAGAACTACACAGGAAACACACTCTGGAGCAGCGGCAGCAGCCCAGAAACCTCAAGGTGCCTGCAACTTTCTCTTTGTTAGTGTACTTATTCAGTGAGGGGATATCCAGAAAACTTAATTTCAAGAAGTCTTAAAAGTTTATTTCTAAAAAGGACATGACATGTTTCATGACAGGAGGATTACATAATGGTTTGATTTTGATCATGCAGGTTCGGCAGGATCTGTCCCCTTTGCTTTTTTTCTCTTCTGACATTTGATTTGCCTAAAATGTACCTTGTATTCTTAGTCTAAAGTGCCCATCAGAAATTTTGTAATAAGGACATCAATGATGTAGCCATGACAACTGCTTCTTCAGAAACATTTCTATGATATCTTGCACAAATTTAAATCTTTTCTCCCTTCTTTATCTATTATCTGTTTTTATTTGTTTCAGCTACAATGTTGAGAAGTGAAATCTCACTTTCTGTATGCAAACTGTAAAGTTCAAGGGCAAATTCATTAATGACTGAATTATTTATTCCACTTAATCCACTTCAAAATGATTTACTCCACGTCGGCAGCCTGAGAAGATGAAATAAAATGTGTTCAGGTTGTTTGGTTTTTAGTCAAATGAAAAGAGATACAGTTCAGTGCAATTATTTTGCATGTTAAAGTCAAAATGAACTATTAACTAAAGCTGGTTTATGCCATACCGAACAAAGTGGGTGACTTTTGATTGTATTTTACCATCTGACGGGACACAAACATTTATTTCTCTTTTAACCCTCTGTAGACGCTGGAGATGCAGATCAAGAAACAGTTCCAGGACACTTGCAAGGTGCAGAACAAGCAGTACAAAGCACTTAGGAACCATCAACTGGAGGTCTCTCCCAAAGGTGACCACAAGACCATCCTGAAGAGCCTTAAAGAGGAGCAGACACGCAAGCTGGCCATACTGGCTGAGCAGTATGAGCAGAGCATCAACGAGATGATGGCTTCACAAGCGGTACGAAGACCCTGAAGCATCTTGTCATGCATTGCAGAAGTGGGCCTCATTCATCATTTGTATGTTGTATATTTATTTGTGCAACACATTTGCTCCTTACCTCAGACTAATGGTAACTATATGTGCATCAGCTTTTTGAATTTGTAGAGCGCTGCTTAATGTTATTTTGTGAATCTTTTGTAAAAGAAAAAAAAAAGAAAAAAAAAAAAAAAAAAAGAAAGTTGGCCTGTAGTTTGATAGATGAGGCCCAACCTATGCTTGTTGTTAATGTGTTTGTAACTACCTCTGTCTCGCCGGGTCTCTAGATGCGATTAGACGCAGAGCAGGAAACAGAGTGCCAAGCTCTGAAGCAGCAGCTGAAGCAAGAGATGGAGCTCCTGGACGCCTACCAGAGAAAAACCAAGTCACAGATGGAGACCCAACATGAGCGAGAGCAGCAGAAACTTGAGCAGAAGGTCTCCATACGCAGAGCGCACCTTGAACAGAAGGTAGGTTTAAGACCGAAGCCATTCTAAAATACTTTAAATGACTGCAGCATGAAAGCGTTCTGTGAAAAGGAATGACGTCAGGATTGATAAATGTGCAGAGAGACTCCATGTTGACAGCAGCAGTTTTTTGGGGGAAGTTCTACAATTTAGTGCACCACTTGTGACCACAAATACAGATATTTTCAGTGGAAGAGGTTGGGTTCAGTTACCTCTGACCCAGGCCCATGTTCCTGGACATAGTGGTGGGGGGGTTCCACCAATATCTAATGGTTGGTTGCACAGCTGAGGTTGATGTGTTACACCATTGTCCTACTGGTGAAGCTCGTCACTGGCAGGTGAAAAGAAACTTGTGGTGACTCTAGAGCTCTGCAGCAGTTTTCAGGTTAACAGAAAAATGGCTGCCATACACAAGGGAATGGGCATTGCAAACTGGTGGAAAAGTTGGCAACAAAAGTCAGTTGTTTGTACATCATTGTGGTGCTCAAGGAAAAGATAATTTTCAGACTGTAATTCACTTCTACACAGCTGTCATAAATATTAACATCTGTGCATTTTGTTATCATTGTACTTAGCATCAACTAGTCAACAACTTTGCTAATATAGCCAAAGATAAAGTGCAACAGCACAAGACGCGGCAAGCCAGCTAATATTACTTTCTAGCCCAACAACAAGAAGGCCAGCTCGTGTCTGTCTTTTATTCTGTTAAACTCTTGACAACCATTAAAAGCCAGTCTGAGAATTTCTATTCCTTTTGCTCTTTCCTGCTCAGCGTCCTCTTTGGTCTTTTTACTTCTGAGATGATGTCTGTATTGGGGCTGCTGATCCCGGTTCCGTTGCCCACTCACCTTGCTCTCATTTAGTCATGACACCAGTGCTGCTCCGCATCAGGATTCCACTTAAGATGTTGTATTCAGTCTCACTGTTGCACAGATGTGCAGTGAGTCTGTGACCAGTATCATACGACTGGATAACTGAGACTGTTATTATACTGCGTGAGTTGTGTGAGAGTTTGGAAACTGATGTTTTTGTTAAGTTTTGCTGTTATTAAATGTGCCCCCCATTTACTTAAATTGATTAATGATTCTTCTTCCACCGAAAAAAATGAATGAATTCAAGGGAACACAGGGTGAGTAATTGATCCAAATGATCATCATGATCATCATTTTGGGGATTAAGTATTTCTACAAATTTTCTGTCAATTTGCCAAATAACTTTGTGACATCTCACAATGACAGTGTTGGACCAGCTAAAAGTTAGAGTCCATATAAAGAGTGATGTTTTCCATCATGTTTTCCAATTGCAGATTGAAGAGGAACTGGCTGCACTTCAGAAGGAGCGCACCGAAAGGATCAAGCACTTGCTGGAACGCCAGGACAGAGAAATTAACACTTTTGACACAGAAAGTAGAAGCCTCGGCTTTGGAAGCCTGGGATCTCTGGACTTCCCCAAAGAAGACAACAGATGAAAGTGGATTTATCTTTAGAGGACAACATATCCGTGCCCTTTTTTTGCGTCCACTTGACCGTTTGTCACGTCCACAGTGACAGAGCTGGATAACTTTCTCTATTGCTTTTCTTCTCTCTTAGATATCGCATCTTTGAATGGAGGTGTTACGTGCAATGAGAACTTCTTTTGTGAAACTTGAAGGGGGAAAAGTAAAACAAAAGAATCTACAACAACATGTCAATAAAACTCAAACCTAGTCAGTGTAACTCAAAACTTATGTGTTAAAAATAACAGACTCTTTCCTCCATGCCATTTCCTCCTTTTGGTATGAATTGAATAAATCAGGAAATTTTAGTAAAATTGGCACTTTGATATGTTTAAGTAGAAACCCATCATGTTCGTATGATGCTTAATGTGTGTGTTACATGGAGGGACATTGTGGAATGTGAGCTGCGGACTCCCCCGTGGTGTTAAGCTGCTTTGTCTTTTTTATTGTTTTTTATTGATTTAGTTTCATTTTATTTCATGCTCTGAATGTGAATATTACTGTATGGGGTCACTGGATAAAGTCAGAGTTTATTCATTTGATTTTTTATTTTTTTATTTTTTTATTTTGGTCATACTTCCATATTGTGCTTATGCATACAGTATACTGTGGTCCCTCACTTTTCTAGGCAACAGTTCTTACCTTTTTTTATTTGATATATAGGATCAATTGGCATTCGCTTGATCAACCCGTTTATCTTATCACAACTCAAGATCCCACTTGGTAAAACTGCTTATTATTGCATGCACTTTAAGGACAAATTCAGGTTGTGAAGTGAAGCATGAATCTGTCAGAGATTTTAGCTGTTTGTAAATAAAAGCATTTTCTTTTTCATTTTAAGCCTATGGATACTGAACATAAGCGCCATATTTGATATGATATTTTCACAAATGCCTTTATTTAAGTTGTGCCTGAAGCAGATTTTAGTTCCGTGTTTGTTATATCTATATTTCATTTACTGAGGCCGGCACCATTTTGTTTTGGTTTCATCTAAACTTGTGAATCATTTTAATGTTCACTAATCAAAGTTCTTGTAAAGGAAAATGGTGAGAATTGTGCTGTATAACTTTTGATATGAATATTTGTACATGAGAATATAGCTAGAACATACAGAGACACTGGTCTATTACTGATAACAGAGCTTAACGATAAAGATTTTTGCTTCGTTTTCGTTTTATAATATAGAGATATGGTCATACAATAGCTCAATATATTGCTAAGTCAAATCACTAGACTCTCAGATTGTATAAATGCTGGTGGATGGAACCACAGACTTCTTATATAATATCAATATGAGGATCTTTTATGGATCGACGCTTCTACAAAAGCAAACACAACATGTGGGTCCAGATTGCATTTGAGTAATTAGTGTCTAATGATCAGATTTACATATTTTTTGCCATGTTCATTATGGTCATTGAACAGGTTGCACAATGTTTCCATTTATACTGAATGGAAAGATAATTGTTTGGTGCTTAATTTCTAATACCACCTTTAGCCTTGTAGTTTTTTGTCTTGGAGAGACGATTGATTTTTACAAAATGTAACCGTGAAGCATTTTGAAACCCCCTCTGAGTCAAAACACTACTAAGTTTTTCAAACACTCATGACATATTTAGAGTACCCCATGCAGTGAAACCCTCTAAAAATGAAATATATGTATGAGAAAATAAATACTATTTTATCACAGGTCAGTTTTTGAAACATTGTTTAATGTGGTGGTCTTGAATGCAACCCTGTTATGTTTGGCAGGTATTTTAGTATTATTATTTTTAACTGTTTTTCTTTTCATTTCAGAGCCACAACTTGTATTAATGTTCGGTCATGTTCCTCACAGGGCTGAAAGGTGGAAGATGTCCCCTGAAATAAAGGGACAGTTCACCTCAAAATCAAAAATACACATTTCCCTTTTACTTGTAGTGCTGTTTGTCACTTGAGATTGTTTTTGTGTGAGTGTTGGAGAAAACAACCTGGGAACTATTTTATATCTAGTATAGTTCCTACATGAATTACTCTTGAGTTTTTGAATTGTATTTTAGGCGCTTTGAGCACCACAAGCCGAGTGCCACATAGTTCTGTTGTGTTAAAAAAGGCCGACATCTCTATGGCTGATATCTCCAACACTCTGCAACTCACACCAAAACAATCTTGCTTGATAGTTGGCACTACAGGTAAGAGAAAATAATATATGTTTTTGATTTTGGGGTGAACTGTCCCTTTAACAAAGTATTTTAAATAGAGGAATATAATGACATTCAATTTCTGATGGCAATATAACTTAAATGCTCTTGTTTTACACGTAGAAACCTAAAATTCTGAATTTGTTACGTTTGACCAGAGTGTGTTCTGAAGTTGAATGGCTCCTCTAGATTTTTCAGCCTTTTACATTTTCACAAAGTTTCTGAAATTTGATGAAAAAAAAAAAACGTTTCTCATATGCAGTAAGGCCTTTTGTCTGGTCACATATAACTGAAGCCTTGCGGACAAATGGTTCCATAAAAAGTGCTATTGGGGTGCTTGAATATAAGGTTTGCCTGAGAGCTTCAGAACGGTTACGAACCTTACAATTTGTGTGAATTTTAAGTTACTATAAAGATGTATTTAGTTAGAATAAAGGGGACTTTCCTAAACAACCTTATTCACCATTTCCTGTGCAGTTCAAAGACAAAATAAAAGAGATTCTGTTGAAAAAAAGGAGTCTCAATCGACATCCTGCATCTTATGACACAGCATTTCTTATTGTTTGTGGTTGAATTTCCTTGTAATGCTTGCCTATGTGGTCGAGGACTTCTCACTTTTGCTTTTCTTTGGTGTGATGTGACCGCTGTGACCCACATTGTATCAAAGGCTGTCTTTTGTATTTGACTGTATGCAGGTCAAAGATAACTTGTGAAAACCAGAACCTTGAAATGAGAACAGAAGGTGAGAGGGAAGTTACACTGCAGAGCGGCCACTCTTTTCTAGACTTCCTTACATTTCGAGGTAAACATGCTTGATTTAAGGTGTTGAATGGGGGCTTTTTTAGAGCATGCTTTCACTGTTTATGCTGGCAGGAATCCGACTGTAGTTTCCTTGAATTGTCGACGTCTGCGGCACCAACTGCAGCCGCTGCTGCCCGTCTAACCACAACCCCTGTATTATCCCCTGGGGCACCTGGAAAGCCCCGAGGATGGCAGTGGAGTGGTTAGCCTTACCTGCAGTAGTGCTGACAGTGTTGTGGTGCGTCGAGTTCCCCCTGTCTTTTCTCAAGTAGTCAGTGGTTTAACAGCCATGCAGCATCAATATGGATGTTTTGAACAAAAACCATAAAAAAGATGACAATCAGGCCTCTCAGTGAGCTGTTTCTGCCCTGCATGACCTCTCATTAACCCTGTGATGCAGACAGCTGGATAAACACCTCATAGTGTGTCTCAAAGTAGAAGTCATCAGTGATTCAAGATGTGATAAAACATGAAAACCCACTGTGCATTATTTTCACATTTTGCATAATCCTCATAAATAAACCACTGGAGGATGCAACACCAGCATATGTCACAATGAAATCATCCTCTGGTAACCCGGGCGCAGCCTGACAGAGGCTAAAACTTGTGGTTTGATGACTGACATATTGCCTATTTCAGCAAATTGGACCCTCCCCTTTACGCACTTGTAAAAATTTGTGATTGAGAAATGCACTTCCTGTGATTTTGCCAGCTTCCTGCACAAATGCCCGCACGAAAATATTGCTGCGAAAAGACACACATGGTCTGAGGAGCAGCTGTTAAGAGTTAAAATGACTAAATAATAAAAATCAAGACAAGGTGGCCAAAATAGCTAGTGTTAAAAGCTGAGTACTTCTCAGGGAATGTTTTTATGACACACCATGTATTTCAGAGCCAACTCTACTTCTAACTGCATGAATGTGGTCATATTAAACCAGTAAAGCCATAGAAACCACAGAAATCCACTTTTTGCTATTAGATTGTTCCTGTATGGTTTCCTCAAAGAATATATGTATGTTTTCACCTAAATTTAAGCTTTTTAAAAGTGTTTCTCAAGGTACATTTTGTACTTAGCATTAGAAACTTCATCACTGTGCAACTTAGCAGGTGTTACAAAGTAAAAGTGAGCTCCCCACAGTGCACAAAGTTCTCCCCTTCACACCCAGACTCCCTAGAGGGCGGTAAAAAAAAAGCATGTCAGTGAACTGTGTCAAAGGAGAGGCTGACCTCAGACCCTCATTTATTTTCATGCCTGACATTCTGGTTTTCTAAATTCAGCCGATTAGTGTTCCTCAAGAGACTTATTTCTAGAAGATTTTTCTGAGCTCAAATAAAAAGGAAGTGCTATTCGGCTATTCAGTGTATGGTCACGCATAACAATAATTAGATCCGCTCAGTCTTCGCCCAGGCATGTTTGGACATTGCCCACGTGTTTGATAGAAGAGGAAAGAGAGAAAAAAAACTGCACATCTGAAAAAAAAGGAGGAAATTCTGGGAAATTTGGTTGCCTCACAAAGTGCACGTCATTTCCTCCTGTGACAAATGTGTGGTTTCTGTCTTTTAAAAAAGTTTGAAAGGAGTGTGATTATGACAAGTCTGTGCAATTCGCCTGTGATACCGAGTGGAGAATGAATGGTCATGTAAAGAGTATGATTTTTCAACAGTTTATGGAACCAGCAACAAGTAAGTTTTACTACATCTACTTTGCTATTACAATATAAAAGAGTACAGTTGCATCTTTTCTTGTCATTGTGCATGCTCTTGCGGTTATTGTCAGTGCCTTACAGGTTGTGAAACTAACTGAAGTTTCAGATTCAATCACTGGTTAACAGTTTCTTGAACACAGGGTATTTTTTATAAAGTAAATTAGTTTTAAACTGTTGGCCAAAATATAAAGTCAGTGACTTTTATTTTTTTTTGGCATTTAGACATTCTGTAACTCCATTATATGGTTCTATAAAAAGTCTGAACTGATAAAAAGGCAGATTTGTGGTGTTGTTTCTTCAATTTGAGTGTTTGCAAAAGGAAAATCTATTTTTATCCCTCCTGCCTTCTACTTGTGGCTTTAAAAAATGAAGTTCCCCTCTCTGCTGGGATGTAGGATAACCTTAACTGACCAGTTCCTTTCTCCGCAGCATTACTCTCTCTCCTGCTGGTTATGGCTGTTGATTCAACAAGAACTGTGGCAGCAAGCAGAAACCAGCAGTGTGGGAATTCTCTGCAGCAGACTGTGAAGCTAACCAGACTCATACAGAAGGAATCTGTCGACCTAATCAAAACATATGTGAGTACAGACATAAAAGTGCTGTATCTTATTTTTCTGTGTTAAATCATCGTGTACTCCACCCTGCTAGACTTTTTTTAAAGCACATTATGCCTTTTATTCATGTTCCTCTTTGTGATGTTTATCTTTTTTTTGCAGAAAGCCTCCCAAGGAGAAATGTCAGAGCTCTTCTGCAAGGTGTCAGTGAACAACGTCCCTGACCCCAACATCTCCGGCCTGGAGCCCTCAGAGAGGATAGCGAGCATCTCCACACACCTCCAAGACTTCTTCCCGCATTTCAAACGAGTCTACGAGCAGCAGACGGACTTGCTCGGACCCACGAGCCCGCTGCTGACCGAGCTCAGCCGTGTCAGTGCTCGCAGCAGGAGCCTGGCTGATGTCATAAACAGCTTCTATCAGAGCCTCTTCCCAAATCTGCCTGTACCAGAGCCAGCAGGAGGGCCGACAACACTACCTCAACCTCAGAACGTCTTCCAGCAGAAGGTCTACGGCTGTGTGGTCCTGAAGACCTACAAGGAGTTGCTGTCGAACGTTTCTCGAGAACTGAGGACTCTCAAAAGCAAAGTGTGCAGAAGGAGGATACAGATAAACACATTCTTCTGAGGAGGACCTAAGGCTGGCCTTAGACAGTTTCCATCAACATTTATGCTCACTGGGTTGAAAAAAGACTTTAAAAGATGAGTGAGTATAAAGGTGGCTGGTACATCAGTGTGACAAAGCCTATTTATGGTATTTAATATTTATTTTCTTGGTTCTGATGAGAGGAATGCTGTTTAAAGAGCAGGAGTGTGAATGTATCTCAAAACAAGTTATTTAATTTGTCTAATATGGAAGGTTCTACTTTGCTGATGTAAACTTATTTGCTGTATACAGAATTATTAAAAGATATTTTGCAGCTGAACTTCTTCATGATGTTTCATTTCTCAGTGTGTTTGCATCAATAATGTACAGTTTCAGCAACAGGGGAGCGTAAAAAACAGACTGGCTGAACTCAGTTTGAGTACTTGAGTCTGTTTCTACACTTTTTGTGCAAAAAGAAATGACAAAAAATAGTGTACTTTGTGCTAGAAGCATCATGTGCTGTGTTCTGCACAGAATAAGTCCATCAAGAGGGGTTAAAAGAAAATCAGGAAGCTGCTGAGACGCTGACTGTGTGATATCAGCTCAGAATGACGCATGTGTTCAACACAAGGCAGTATCGGATAGGAAAGATTTCATGAAACTGGCGGGCTGTCTGGCCAGTCACAAGGTGTGGGTGTGTGTGGGTCAGATATCTGTATGTGTTGCATCCTTTTATAGATGGAGATGCAACTGTGTGAAGGGTGGGATGGGGGAAACAGAAGAGAAGTTGAAATTCTGCAGGAAAAAAAACCCTTTTTTAAATAGATGAACGACAGACACTGCACACCAACCTGTTATCTATATATACACATAGGTAAAACATAGATACCGAATATTTTGTTAGAGTGAAGCAATGCTTAACCAAACTTTCCTCAGATCACAAGCTCTCAGGAAACTGGAAGTAGATGGGGGATTCACTCTGGGTCATGAATCAAGTTCCCTGTTATAACTCAGCTTTATTTAAAGCACAAACACAGAGGGTACCTCAGGGCAACAGGCATTCTTCACTCTACATTATTCATTTATTTTCACTACCCACCACGACTTTACAAGACAACAGAGAGCTGCATGAAGCCTACCCCAGCAGATACAGTATTTATGATGATGCAGACATGTTGGACTAGTCACAGATCCTCTCTGTATAACAGTCCAATCCACCTGACTTGGAAAAACACCAGATAAATGAACACCAACACAGGGAAGAACATACAAACAGACCTGGACAGGCCTGGAGATTTAACCAGGACCTGTTGTAATTGCTGTACCCACTGATCCACCTGTTATCAGCACAACACAGTTCAAAAGTGCCAACTTCTGCAAAACACACATTCTTCCAAACTACTGTTTCCAAGGACAAGAAACATCCATGTCTGTCTAGACTCATGTAGCCATGACAGTAGACGATTCTTCAAATATGGATGTTGCTGCAAATGGCAACAAATTCTAACAGCTAGATGCTTCACATGCATCTTATATATGAATATAGTAATGTTCAGTCAGCTATCTCCATCGGAGCTCAATTGTACTGTAAGTTAATATTAACATTTTCAGGATGGATAATTCTGGGGAACATCAAATCAATCAAATCAAAGAGTTAGAGTTAGAGTTAGAAAAGTTAGATTTGAAGAATGCTGCTGTGGTGACAGCTAAGAATTGTTATGTATAATGTATAATGTATAAATCCTACAGATGCAGCTTTTTGATAGTTAACAGTTTTAAAGGATTTATCAGCAAAAATTGGCACAGCAGCAGCTCCCGCCGCAGCCACAGCTGCCCTCATCTCCCGAGGCATTAGTATTTGTACTCGAAATTGGCAATCTAAAAAAAAAAAATGTGATTCAATTTGGCCATCTAAAAAAATAATGTCTTGAATTGGCTACCTAAAAAAATTATTTGGTTCGATTTGGCTTTATGAATAAAATTAATTTGGCTTGAATTGGCTATATTAATAGAATTAATCTGATTTAATTTGGAGTGGGTTTCTTCCCACAGTTCTACAGGTGTTCAGACATTATAAAATAAAAGCAAGTTGGATAATAATAAAGTACATGTGTTTTTATGTTTTATATACAATTTATACTGGATATATACTGTATACATTTAAACTTTAAGAAACGTGTTTGTTTTGGTATGTTTCATCCACTTGTGCCACAGCTAGAACATTTCTACATTTATATATATATTTAATATTAGATATTAACTGATGTTTTTCAAATGCAATGAAAATAAAAAATAAAACAACGCCACAAGTTAATACTTTGTGGCCTCGTTTTAGTACCTCGTGACCTCATTTTATTTTATTTTCTCCCCCATGTCACCATTATTTTTTCTCTTCCATGTCCTCTAAGGGGCTGCATAAGAACATAATAAGTCAAAATTATAAATATGAATGTTATTGAGAGGCGTTATTAGTGTTGTTCATTCAAAAGGGCAATTTTGTGCGTAAAGTGCTGCCAGTGATCAATGGTGCATATTCCCATCAGACAACACATCATTCAACAGTCAGTGATCTATCTCCACTCTGTGGTTAAGGCTGGTCAATACAAGTGAAGTGCACATGTGTGAATATACAAATATCTCTATCAATATATATATCTATATATATAGAATATATATATAGATATATATATACGTAAATACGCATGTGAAAAAATTCGTGTGCGCATGCGTGTGTCACACACATTGACGCAGAATGGTGATAAATGAACGTTCTAATTAGAACGCGGAGAGAATGACTTTGTTTAGAACAGAACTTATGTCTTCCAGAAAGTTCAGATTCTGGGTCATTTCACCTAAGAACTTCACTGCGTATGCACGATTTTTTTCTCCGGAGAATCAAACCAAAAACCAACTTTGTTATCTAGCTGATCCCTCAATTCAGGCTTCAGGTAAGTGCTCTAAACAGCTAACTTTTTATTTAAGTGTACTGTGGTCTTATCAAACACAAAAACTGTTAAACCTCTTAAGCTGATTAAAATACATTTATATCTCTAAACAAACAGCTAACATTACTATATTTTTTATTTATTTTAAAAATGTTTTTCAGTGTTTTTCTGTAATCTGTTAGATTTGAAGAATGCTGCTGTGGTGACAGCTAAGAATTGTTAAAGAAAGTGAGTTTTTTGGGATGTTAGTTGATGGTTTTCTGCAAAAACTGTTGAAAGTAGTGTTCAGAGCCTAAAATCCAGCAATACTACAATGAATAAATCCTACAGATGCAGCTTTTTGATAGTTAACTAACAATTTTAAAGGATTTATCAACAAAAAATATATAAATATTAAACCATATAAAAATGATAAGTATACATGCAAATTCAGAATATATAAGATTATTAATACTGAATTCACAACCTGTGGACTGTATTCAAATGTTGTATGTTGTCCATGTAAAAGAAAAATACTATGTAGTGTGAACCTGATGTTTTTTATCCAGTTTCCTCCCTGTGACAGCGTCTCATAACCATCTAATCATTTTGTTTTGCAGAACCTAGTAACAATATGTCAACCACTGACGAAATCGAGCGTCTCCTAGAGACAATTGATTACAATGAGTTACTTTCCTTTCTCATTGGTGAGACTGAAGATGCTACCAACAACCCTGCATCTCAGACTCCACTTCCCCCTTCTGCTGTCCCTGCTGGACTACAACCCTACAGTGGAGGACACGATGGGAACATCCCCCTGGTGGCAGCCCAGCCCGCACCCCATCACCTGTACGGTCAGGCAGGTGCTGTGAACCAGGGACAACAATTTCATATTCAACCGGCTCAGCAAATGTACCA
>CAFUXE010000339.1:658838-694661 GCA_903364295.1 Serranus cabrilla
CCTGACTAACCCTCCCTCTGTCTCCATAGAATATGCCATACATGTATGCAGCACCAAATGCAGCAGCTGACCAATACCCTGCAGCTCCTCAACCAACAGTAAGACCCTTTAACTGTATATATTCATTCATTCATTCATCTTCTGTAACCGCTTATCCGGGTCAACCCGGGTCACGGGGGGGCTGGAGCCGATCCCAGCTGCATTGGGCGAGAGGTGGGGTACACCCTGGACAGGACGCCCAGTCTGTCGCAGGGCTGACACATACAGACAGACAAACATTCACACACTCACTCACACCTACGGGCAATTTAGAGTCACCAATTAACCTGAGCTGCATGTTTTTGGACTGTGGGAGGAAGCCGGAGTACCTGGAGAGAACCCACGCACACACGGGGAGAACATGCAAACTCCACACAGAAGGGCCGCAGGCGGGGATAAATTAATTAAATTAAGTGAATAATTGTTAGAAAGCTAGGATGAGAACAAGGTTTTGAATGTGTTTAGCAGTTTTGAACTGGAGGTTAATCAGATCAGTAAAGAAGAAAGATCTTCTTTTGTGCTGTGACTGGGTGTTAAACAGGCACACAGCTGGTACACAGCTGGTGACACCATTGCAGCCTGTCTAACCACCTGTTCTCTGTGCTTTTGTGTCTCCAGTATAACAACCTGCCATTGGTGGAACCTCTCCAGCAGAACCTGGTTCCTCTTGGACTGCTGTAAGTAACTCGCACATGAATGCAAACAAACACACACAGTTTAAGTAAAAGTATTAACTGATATTGAGCTTCTGTTTAAATCTTTGACTTTGATTGTCTAACGTCTCTCTGTCTCTCTCTCGGTGCAGAAATGGTGTGGTGGTATATGGACATGCTCCTGCCACTCTCTCTGCTGCTCCACCTCCACCTAACACCTGTGAAGCTAAGTAAGTGAGCTCTGCCTTGTATTTAACGTACTGTTGCTGCATGTCTGTCATTTGTCTCTTTGAAGGACTTTAAAATATGTATTTTATCCATGTCTTATATTATTCTTTCTTATAACTTTATTGTTTCTTTCTAAAATTCTCCTTTTTTTACTGTTTTGTCACAGGAAGAGAAAGCGTGAAGAGCAGCATGATGACCGGCCGTATGTCAAGCGGCCGCCTAATGCCTTCATGCTGTTCCTGAAGGAGCAGAGGCCAAATGTTATGGCCGGACTGGCCCCAGGAACCAAGAGTTCAGCGGTTAACGCTTTCCTGGGAGAGAGAGTAAGTGTGTTTGCTCCGTTTGGTCTATATCTTGCTAACTCTAAATCTTCTCATCTTGACATTTACACTTGTATTGGTTTGAACACTTCAAACTTATTTATTCAGATTTTTTTTGAAAGTTTTTAGGAACCAGCTCTCATTACTGTGGATCTGTGTTCATATTTATACGTCTGCCAACATGTTTTGATGCTCTTGTTAATGCAGTAGTTTTGTGTTGGTGTGTGTGCTGACCTTGTGTTATTATCTGTCCACAGTGGAAGGCGATGTCCCACGAGGAGCAGGCCAGATATTTTGACCAGGCTCACAAAGAGAAGAAGCTCCACGAACAGCAACACCCCAACTGGTCTGTCTGCGAAAATTACGTATGTACACTCTGCTTACGTGCAACTCATGCATGTTATCATCACTACACCAGAACTTATGAAACAAAATCACAGAAAATGATCAGCTGATGACAGGTGAAAAGTGCAATGTGTTTGTTTTTGTGTTTGCAGGGCAGAAAGAGAAAGAGGGCCCCCAAAACAGATGAAGGTAAGACAAAAGTTCAGTTTGTTTTCATGCAAAATGGGATGAAAACTCAATAATGTTGTTAGATCACAGATTGTCAAAAGACATAGCAGGTGTCTTATGCCGTTTTAAAAAGTGTTAGTGAACTGATCAGTGTTCATGTTTGTTTCTAAAGCAGCATCGACATCAGCAGAGGTCACTCAGCCACCCAAGAAGCTGTGTGTGACCCCAACAAACATGGGAGTGATGGGAGCTCCTTACATACTCACAGCTGTGATGGAGGCTCCCCAGACAGAGACACCGGTGGTGGTAAACGTGACAGATATGGCCCAGCTTCCAGCCGTCTATTCACAGTTTGCTGACATCACCGGGTCTCCAACAGAGTCTGATGACTTTGAAGGAGTTGAAAATCTTGATGAACTCCTTATGAGGATGTTTGGGCCTCTCCCCCCATCATCAGAGCCACAGTCTGAGCCACAGCCGGACCCTCAGTCTGAGCCACGTGAACCATCTCCTCCAGCACAGTGCGGCCAAACTGTCAGCCTCAGCCTCAGCCACAGGACCAGACAGTGGCACAGCAGCAGCTCCCGCCGCAGCCACAGCTGCCCTCATCTCCCGAGACATTAGGGAACACTGGATTTTGCAATTTATAAAACAAGGACAAAATTATTGCTGCTGTTCTTTTTTTTTATACTTGAAAGTTAACATTGAAGTCAGGCACAGAAAATGTTTATCATTGAGCTTGAAAAAGCCATTGAACAAACATTAACATAAAATATTATGCAACATGCACTGGATTAACCATTCAGTAAGTTGAACATAAACATATTGCATTATATGAGGTGCCCTGCTAAAAAAAACCCACACACTACAGAAATGTAGAAATGTCTTTAATGAATCAGGTGCAGGGTTTTTTGTGTGATTTTACATGCTTTACATATGTTTGACCTGCAGAGAGCAGTATATACACATGACTGAACACACTGAGTATGTCTGAAGTGGATCAGAAGTGCTGATGATTATCTTTGGACATTCGAGACAGTCTATCACTTGGCATTTACATTTCATTTTAAATATATATATATATATATATATAAATGAATCATACATGTATTATTCATACCTCCAACACACAACAATGGTCTGCACAGTTACACCAACTGCTGGGGACAGAATCAACAGGTACTGATACAAGCTTTATTTTAGTGTGATTGATAGTGACAGTGGCATCAGCTTGACAGGCAGCATGAGGACAGAAAGGATGGATGATGTTTGCTTTAAAATGAAAGTTTGAACCTTTTGGAAAGGACAAACGAGATTACTGTCCATGATGTATCTATTTTATGTGTGTATTCTAACCCAAAACATCAAAAAGATCTCTTGAAACAATCATTGAGAGCTTATAGAATTTTAAATTCTGATATAAAGTTATGACATGATGAAACTGCAGAAGCTTTGTTCACATATTGTATTATACACCAGAATACAGAGGGATTTAAGGGTAGTTTGACGAAACTTTTTTCATCATCAAGCATGACAATCTTGAGACTTTTAATACACAAACTGTATTCAAATATAACTAATTAAAAAAAACATATATTTTTTTTAACTTCCTAAAGTGACTCAGTCAGTATTCCTGGAATACGAACTCATCAGATGCTGCTTTTAAGCATTTAATCCTGCACGACAGCACTCCCATTTCCTTTTTATCAGAAATACACATGATGAACTGAAGTTACATATGTTGCCTGGGTCTTTGTTGTGCAAATGTACTGTAGTTGAAGAGCATGCACCATGTGTGAATATGAAGGAAAGGCATTTATAATGATTGTATTGCTATCATTGGACACAGTTATAAATATTTAAAGACAAACCTTTATATCCCTGATTATAAGAGTTATTGATTTATGGCATGAACATTTTAAAGGTTCTTCAAGCTTCAATATCAGCATGCATAGAGTCCTACTGTCTGCTACTCCAGACATGGACGTGGGATTATTGCTTAACAGGCTGATTGTTATTTGACTGATTATCTCATATTATTGCTTACAATCAAATCAACTCTACTACATCTGCAGTATACATGGTTGCATTGAACTTGCATAGTTTATCAAACATTAGTAAGGCATAATATTCAATGCAAGCAACAAACTGGAAACAATAAATAGTGAAACAATAATTAGTAATAATAAGTCATTGCATAGTTAAGTGCACCAACGTCACTTACACAAGGTTGTTGTGTCCATGTTCAGGAAGCGAATGTTCATTTTTGTCTCAATCTCAAAACCTTTCAGCAACTGAAAGGGAAAAAAACTGTTGTTTAAAATGTATATGGTTGATAATGTCACAATATAAGCTTGACTTTTAATTTGAGTTCAACTATTATGATCCATATCAACTATACAGCACATTTCACTATAAAAGCATATTTAAATTCACTTTTAAAGTATGGCAATTAACTGAGAATATAGTCAGATTAAGCTTTCTATGAAGACCAGATCTATAGTGCATTATAGAGGCATTTGTAGTGAGTAATAATGCATTAATATTTGCTTCATGAATACACTCAATGCTTTCTGAACCACTATTTTAACAGCCATAAAACATAATAGATGTGACCTTTAATGATTTAATAGATCCAATGTCTTATAGATGCTCCTGACCTTCATTTTTTATGACTGGTGATAGTTCATCAGACAGTATTGTGTGTTTATGAGTGGAGACATAAAGCAATATAAATGCATTATAATACACTACAAATATCTTCATAGTGTGTACTCTGTGTACCAACCTTGAGGAAATGCTCGAATGTGATTCCCTCGTAGAATTCATCAGGTTCCTGCGTGTGACAAAGTAAAGCTGCAGCCAAACGATGAATCAAACTTAATGTCATCTTGATCATAATTGCAGCTCACTCACCATGTGGCCCATTGAGATGCCGGCCACCTCCAACATGGCTGCATCAGCAATGCTTTTGGCTTTGTCCTTCTCCAGGGTCTCGCTGAGAGATAGCAGCTCCTCCACCACCTGGACAGATGTGCACAACAAGTGGAAATAAGGAATTATCCCTATAATGGCTTTGCAGGTAAGAACACATGTATTGCCTTTAGTCCCTTTAAGAACATGAGCTGGTGGTGTACTTCACCCTCTTGTGGCCGAAATTAATTTTACAACAACACTTTGGAAAAACCCGACAAATAAAATAAAATAAAATAAAACTCACCTGTCAAACCTTTAGAAAAATGATCCTCACAAATAAAATAAAATAAAATAAAATAAAATAAAATAAAATAAAATAAAATAAAATAAAATAAAATAAAATAAAATAAAACAAAACATACCGGGCAAACCTTTACAAAAATGACATTAGTAAAAACAATTTTAAAAAGACTAAGAAATTATCCTAGCAAATAAACTTAAACAATATAAAATTAAATTAAATTAAATTAAATTCACCAAAATTCACCTGCCAAACCTTTAGATAAATGATCTTGGTAAAAACTAGTAAGAAAGACTGGCTAACTTTTATTTTTTTCCTTCTGTTTTTATGACAGGAAAAAATATCAAGAAAGAAAACAATTTGAATCATACATAGAAAATGGACCATTGGCCTTTTCTTTGACTTCCCTCTAAGGGCTTCTGTAGAAAAGGTTAGGGGAAGAAAACGCCTCCTCTACTCTCTCATTAGCTACCAATAGTGTTGCAGGAAGGCAGCTGACCCTCAAGAATGGAGTGGAGATGCACAATAATCAACTGTGTGTTAGATAACTTCCTTCTGTAATTAATACGTGTTGCATCTTCTATCACCTTTAATATTCAGCTATGAATGTTTGAATGATTCTGACACACATACAAGTAAAACCCACATGATTTTTCTCAGATTGCTCGTAGTGAGCAGAGTCTTACATGTCTGTATTCCTCGAGGGTTATCGTTCCATCGTTGTCTGTGTCATGCATGTTGAACAAAACTGCAGAGAAAAACACAACAGCAGCTCAGTTCAAAATTCTGTGTGTCAGCCACAGATAACGTCGAGCATGTGATCATGTGATTTGCATTGAGACACACATCTCAGTTTCTCCCTCCTGACGCTCTCACGCTGCTCCGTAGTTATGTGCAGCGCCGGGGGCCTGAAATGGGACATGACCACCAGGAACTCCTCAAAGCCGATCTCCTCAACATTACCATCGCCATTCTGCCGGAAGTTTCTATAGAAAGTCCAGACAATAACATGAAGCACATTCTTATCTCATGTTACAAGTTCAGACAGATTTCAATCCGTCACCACTGTACCTTCTGTCAAAGAAAGCCTCTATAATCTGCAAACGGATGGGATTGCATGCCAGATCTGGGATCTCGTTGAAGTGATCTCTCCTGAGGGCGTAAACAGTTTTTTAAGGAGTGGCATGTGGTGGCAGACAATCTAATATATATTCACAACCACAAGTCTCAAACTGCATGCAGACATAAAGCCTGTTAGGCAGGTTTCCACTTCAAAAGAAAGACTGAAGAGCTGCCAGGTCTATTTATTTAAAGAAACACAAAAAAAACAACAAAAGAAAATTGTAAAATCAACTTACTGTAGAGTGTTTTCATTGTGGCTCAACTGCTTGAATCTTTTGTGTAAAACTGCAATCTGTTCAAATGAAACTGAAACCAGAAAAGCTTAAGTTAATTAGTGTATGGTGCAGATATAAACAGAATAAATGTCTCCAAAAACAGACAAAAGGGGACACATAACTCCTCAGACCTATTGGACATTAATCATTTTGATAT
Organism: Serranus cabrilla; assembly: GCA_903364295.1. NCBI lineage: Eukaryota > Metazoa > Chordata > Actinopteri > Perciformes > Serranidae > Serranus > Serranus cabrilla. Next base: position 665,363 of record CAFUXE010000339.1, read on the forward strand.
TTGAATAATTTGTTGAGAATCTGATGTTATCTGTTCTTTATTCTCACACAAGTTTTCCTTTCGAGGCAGCTGATTTGGATATTCACATTTTATGTAAAGCACTTTGCTGTTTGCCACCTGCAGATACTATCTCCCCTCTCACATGAGCAGTGGGACAGGAAGTGAAAGTAAATATGTGTAAGTCGAACCAGCTCATGTGTCTTGTCTTCTCATATTTATAAGCTGGATCTTATTGCTGTAGTTGGTTGAGATGGAGCTCTTCTTTAACTATAATTATTATTTTATCATGGATGATTGCAATGATTATTTTCTCCACTTTTAACCATCCAATAACTAAAAGTATTCGCCACAAAAAAATCGTTGCCAATTAATATTTTGTCAATCGACTAATTGATTTAATGAATAATCATATCAGCTGTACTTGTATAAACTATTAGCCAGTTTAACTTTTCTTCAGTGAATTTGTGTATTCACTCTAAGATAAAGTGGAGTAGAAGTACCAGTACAGTACTTGAGTAAATGTACTTAGTTACATCCCACCACAGCATATGAGGCTACAGGTGAATTAAAGCATGCAACAAAACGTCATAACGTCAAAGCTTTCAATACAAAGTCTGCTCTATTAATAACTTCACCTTCTGTAACGTGGCTAAAGTTTCACTTCCATTAACTTGCAGCGTTAATTATTCATTCCTGCTGCAGCACAGACTGGTTCTCCCTGTGTAAATACACACTAAAGACAAGCCTCTTTACTGAATACTGTACGCTGACAGGGTTGGATTTCCCCTTTAAGGCTAAAATGAGGCTGAATTAAACCATATTTCCGGTGCAGCATGTTTTCACTCATCCTACTGTACATGTCTGACAGATGAAAGGCGGTGATAATGCAACAACGATGAGTACTCACAGCCTGTCTTTTCCGCCAGATCAACGTACTCTGGTTGACCAGGTGAGGACTGCAGCGCTCCCATACCTCCAGAAAAGGTCTTCCAGCAGTCCGGTTTTAGCAGGACCAGAGACAGAAATGAGTCTAAACTGTTGTGACTGAAGCGGATCTCAGAGGATCATGTCTCAGTATTGATCCATCTCGCCCTGAGTGTTTGTGTGAGTGTCAGACCCAGAGTGTGTTCCCTGTGTGTCTCCAGCAGGTCTCATCCTCTGCGAACTGCGCAGCCGGCTACTTCCGCAACTACAGTCCTGATGACGAGACACATAACAACAGGCTGCACGCTCAATTATTCATCCACACTTGTTTATTTATTCAGAGGCTGCGACCATTGACTGTTTTGTTTATACTGTAACTAAAAGACAGGGGAGATGGAAAGTATAAGGTGTACATATATATCAATTATCATAACGCAGGCTAGGTGAGAGATGACAGATGTTTCAAACTGCACAGATATTTGAAGTAAATACATTTCAATATACCAATATATATTTACAGGCATTTGTCTCAACATGCATTTACAACGTTTTAATTAATTTAACCCTGCAGTTCCACAGGTGCATTACCCTGTTTTAACTTATTTTGCATCAGAGCTGTGTTCAAAATATAGGCTACACTGTACACCCACAATACCTAATTCATCAATACTAAATTATTGATAAAACCTTAACACATTATGTATGTATTATGTAAGACATCTACAATGTCTGATGTCAATGTGTGGCCATAAAAACATGACATGTTGTCATAAGGACATAAGGTCACACACGTGTGTGTGTGTGTGTAATATTAATGAATATTAATTATAATACAATATATAATTATAATAGTTGTTATGATCATTAATTATTATTATCATTCTTCTTAATATTATTAATATTATTATTATTTACTAAATATCTTTTATTGAGTTTTATTTATTTATTAACCTCAGGTGATTTTTATTTTATTTTATTTTGAGTTTAATTGATGTGTGGTAAAATTATGATATTTTCCATATATATTTTACTTCATATTGAAGTAAAATGTCATTTACAATCCACTTTATGGTATTTTATTTTTGTGAAGGCCTGCCCGTGTCACTTATCAAGAAGCACCTTTAGCTGTTATTCATAAGGTACCTAAAAAATAAAATGAGCTGGCTGCCGTCAGGTAGTTTACGTCACATGATTACCTGCGGCAGGTAAAAGGTCAGGCAGGTGCAAGGTCATCACGTGACCTGACCTCCGTTTTGCAACCGTGCAGCTGTAACCATGGGCGCTGCAGACACTCCGATGGTGAGTTTGTGCGGTTTTATTTATATTCTTTGCGTTACGCAGCGTCATTACGTAACATAATACTGCTGGTTCTTCTGATAAACGGTGACGCTAACCTGTATCTACCTCTCCGCTGTGCTGTGGCTGATGTTATTATGTGCTGTGTCTGGTTTTTGCCTGAACACTGAAGCTGTTGAGTTGTTGGTGGTGTTGCAGTGAGCAGGAACAGATTCTGCAGAACTCTGAGTCATTTGTTGTTTGTTCAGTGACCAGTTGATCCGTGTGAGTTTAATGAGTCCGTGCAGGTCTGCTGATAGCTGTGAGGAGTTTGGCAACAAGACCATGTGTCTGATGCATGCATAGAAACTTTCTGACGTTGACGAAACTTTAAATCTGCAAATGCTTTTTGTGTTGATCTTTTCAGATCCAATCTGTACCTATGTTTGCTATGAAGTAAGTCACATGTCTATGATATGTGCATTGTATGATATTGTATTTTTGAGTTTTGCACATTGTTATCAAACTTTATTTTTGTATTTCACTTGTTTTACATACATTTGGAGAATGCAGTCTACTATATCAAATGACAGGTTTTTAAGCTTGGCATATAATTGAAATCAGTATATCACTTTCTTTCCTAGCGCATCTGGGTTGAGTTTAGTATCTATCAAGCTAGTGCAATGAGGTTAAAGTGTTACATTGGTACTGCACCAAGACCGTTGATTTTATCAAACTTATTATTCATATTTTGGGTTATCAAAAGCACGACTGTGCTGTCAAAAGTGCAGCCACTATGAAACTCTCTTCACCTCTGACTGGCTCAGATTTAACTACCACTCTGCAGAAAATTGCTGCTGCACTAGTTTAAAGCATCAGACGTGTTGCATTTCAGGCCATGCCTCTCTGCAAAAAGACCTGTTGTGTGTGTCATCACGTACGGTTCTCTGGTGTGATCTGATATTCAGTAAACTTCAAACCACAGAGGAGTCAACAGATAGCAACAGGTTCTCCCCTGTGTTGCTCACAGCTGAATTAAGAGCCTTTAAACCTACAACTCGCCTTATGAATAACCAGATGCATGAACCACATTGTGCAATTACATCCTGTGCTTTTAGATTATTTTTGCCTTTCAAAAAAGTTAGTTCTTTCATAATGTTCAGAGCTCAATCAGAATTTGTGCAAACTTTTACATGTGCAATTTCCCCCAAAAAATATCCTTGAGGAAATTTCATAGTTTATTCTATTTCTGGTCTTGTTTAACTTTGTATTGCAGTTTATCTGTAACTGCAATGTAAAAAAACACCAACACCAAGTTTCTATGAGTTTATTTTGCGCTTTGGAAGAGACTTGTTCACGTACATCAGGGATGTGCCCAAATGCAAAAAAAATATTAAAAAATGCACAAAAATGTGACCAAACAGATTTTTATTTTAATCTGAAGTTGCTTATTCATTAAAATAAAAAATAATCAGTGACATGTCGTTACATCAGGCATTATGATTCTTGAAATGATGAGGAAGTTTACTTTAAAACTGTTTATATTGCTTTAGTAAATCAATCTAATGCTTTGGAGGCAAAAATTGCATTGCCAGTGAATATTTGGTTAGAAAATACAATACATGCCCAATTAAATGTGACTTCCGGTGCGAAACTGCGCTAATTTCCGGTCATAATTCTGAATACATATACAGAGGCTATTTCTGTTGTTTGAACAGATACAGATAATAGCATTTCTGTACACCTGTAATATAATAAAACTAAACTGTACATGCCGTCATCGACAGAACAAAAGTGAACAAGCTGCATGCTAAATATATTATTGATTACAACTGTGTAGTACTGAAGTTCACCACTAGGTGGAAGCATTTTGTCAACTATGTAATCTAACACCAGTAGAGAAAGATCAATTATCCCTGATGTCAGGTTTGTTTATATCACAGCCTGCAGGGAAAATATAATGTGTGTGTGTGTGTGTTTGTGTACACATGCTTTTATAAGTGTTTCAAATCAGCCTATTGAGGGTAGCATCATGGTACCATTCACTTTACATCACTAATTGCATTGAATGTACTATTAATCGCACAGTATCAACAAAGTGTATACTGTCAATTCTCTTCGACCGTCATATTTAACTGCGTATGTCTTTATTAGACTGTAATAAGCTGATCCCAACCTGTCCGACTTCACAGCTGTTTCCAAAGCTGTCTCACCCCGCCGTCTGCAACTGTTGCATCCTCCTGTCATGAGCAATTAGCTGTCACTGCTAATGGTGAGTCATGAGGCATTGTAAGGACAATGGCAACACAACTAAAATGCTTGAAAAAGAACAAAAACGTATCTTACTTTTTTTTATCCTTCACATTTCTCTTAAAGTAAGAGAACGTGTGAATAATGTTCCTTCATAATATTGTATTCAAACCCGACAATTGTCAGGAAAATGTCCCTTTCTTATGTTTAAAATCTCAACAGGTTTTGTCGCCTTCCTGTCTCCTCATTAAAAGTCTATTAGGAAATCTGAAACCCCCATTAAATTATTAGGTAAATGAAGCTGCAGTAATAGAACAGCGCTGTATCGTGATCATTGGGAGGTTATTAGAACTCTTTTTACTTGTTACAATAAAACATGGCTAATCAGAATTCACCCTCAAGATATAATCGTCTGCTTGTAAGAGCTCTTTATACTCTCTGTGCCAGAATGTGTTACTGTGATAAAATGCAAACTGTGTCATAACATTTGTCCTTGCACTATACAGTGGATTAAGTCCGTCAGGAGGGCAATCATTTGTCCACCCTCCTCCCCGAACTGTCACACCCAGAGACCCAGAAACCGATTCTTTTTTAGGGTCAAGAACATTGCTTTTTTCAAGCTGTTCTCTTTCGCCTAGAAAACATATGCGTGATTATTTTTGAATAACCCATGTAATTGTGACCCAGAAGGCACTTGTTGCTAGGCAGCGACCCCTAGTGGCCGTTGTCATTATGACGGGAGGAAGTGAAGCGATGTAGTTTAAAGAGCGAAATATTCCATGAAACCAGACTGTTGGGGCGGAAAAATGGGTCGAGTCTAAAGACACCCAGCAGAGGTTTGGGTCCAAGCTGGTTGATTCATATGGAAGACCACAAGTGTCCCAGAAATATGAATAAAGTATTAGTTTTTATTGTTTGATTTCTTTAATGGGCAACAAGAAGAATCATTATATATATGAATCTATCATTAAGTAGTTCAAACTAAAAAGTGATTAACAACAACATAAAACAGTCAAAAAAAGACTTAATTTAAGAATACATTCACGTATTCATGTATAAATAATGGAATTTATAAATCTATCTGAAAATGAAGTTTGAAAGGAGGAATTACTGTTCTGACAAAATGACTTAGGAATAAAGATTTTAATCATTTAAAAGAGCAATTTCTTTTTCTGTTTGCATTTCCATTTCCCTGCTGGTTTTTCCATTTCCTGTGATCTGTTTTATTGCTATAATGTCTCTTCTTAGCCTCTCCAATTAACCTCTGTGACACTGTGGGCAAAACGAGTTAAAAACTATGCTAATTATCAGAACTCTTTCTGATTGGCTCCCACTGGGTATGTCCTGCCGACTTTAGATGAAACCACGCCCACACCTGTATGACAAAAGCCTTGATACCACGTTGACAGCTGATTTGCTTTCTATGCTATGTTGAGTAATAAAACGTTTATTTACAGTTTTTAATGGGCTCAACTGTAAATAACTGTGTAGTAGATTATATCCTTGAATAGAATTAAGAAACAGGGGAATGCCCAAGGTCAAAGGTCATTTTCTTAACACATACGATATATTGCAGTTTTAGCTGTGGCCTGTTTTTTAAAGACTATGCCCAATTGCATATGAACAACCTGTCCTAAAAAAAAAAGTAATGAAGCTTCTGAACGGCTTAAAGAGCTTTAAATATCTGTAAGCCACTGGCCTCTGACAGCTGAGAGTAAAAGAATTTGTTCAAAGTAGAGAGAGGTCGACCAATTCACAACATGTTCTAATATTTTCCCTGTGCAGGGGAATTGATGCAGCTGGTAGTACATAATCAATCTAGCCTGAAAAAACAACAATACATTTTCTTTTCTTTATCAGTCTCTGCCCTTGAAATGCTCTTTCCCTTGAAATGTTCTTTCCCATAAAATTGTCTCACTTGCAGCGTGTTGTGTTTGTGTGTGCGTTGTAACTATTACTGCGCGCGCTACGTTTGATGGCTTGAAATTGATTTGAATAAAGACCCCGCTTCGGAGAGAGAGGCGGGGGGGGAGAAAATGAGGAGGTGTCTGTTATATACGGAGACAAAAAGGGGCGGAAAAGCGTGGCCAAGGAGAGAGGGCAGCCTCAGCCTGTTTTGCATGCACGGGGGCTTCTGTGGGAGAAGGAGTTGACAGGGCGCCGCAGTGCTGCCTCCAGCTCTCAGACAACAGCTGCTCAGAAAGAGGAGACGTCCTGAGGGTGCTGCGACATGTCTCGCTCTTTCTCCATCTCTCTTTTCACCTGTCTGCCTCTTCCTTTCACCGAATAGACATACGCTAGACACATGTGCAACACACTGCCTTCTCCACACACACACATCTCTTTCTCAATGACACACGCACACACACACAGAGGCATGAGATTCATAAGAAATTGGCAAGCTGCCTGCACTCACACAAAACACTCAAAATAAACCAGGTAAAGCTGAATTTTTGATGGAATCTGTTGTTTGTTCTGCTTCCTTGGAATGATGTTTATGGAGAATAATTATCAGCAGCTTAATGGGAATGAAATATCCTTCTTCGACTGCTTTCCAAGCAGCTGGTGACAGATGTAGATGAGCCTTTGTATTCACATCAAAACCCTATTCTTTTTTATATTTGCATTGGTGTAATTTGGTTACTTATGAAGTTTCTGCGGTAGCTTTTGATCCATTTCCACGTGCAGAGAATAGAAAACCAATTTCTGCAGAGAAAATTTCTTCCGCAACTGAGAACCACACACTGCAATATTTGTATTTCTATTATCGCCACATCTTGTGTGTGTGAGTGATGCCTTTTATATCTCCTGGAAAAAAATATAACCGTGTTTGATCTGACAGCTCACGTTTTAAGATTGATTAAAGCTTTTTCTTTCTCAAACGAAAGCTTATTAAAGATAAAATCTTTGGCCTTGAGGCCCCTTATTTAGCATTCATAAGAAATATACAAACATTTAATTCATAGTAAGCAGATATATATTAATGTATTTGTCAATATACCTCACCTTTTGGGAACAGCTGATGTATGAGTTTTTTCTCATATATTCATCATTTAATTTCAAGTGAATGAAACTTAATTTACAGAAATGAGGGTTGAGAACTGAATGGTCCCATCACCATGCTATACATTAATATAAATGGATCCAAATAAGATTAAGAAGGCAGCTTTTGTTTGGGTGCCATTAATTACTTTAGAGGTGACCCAGTTCTAAAATCCAAACATCCAGACAGGATGCTGAGAATTGAGTGAGACATAATTATCGTACCTCTTGAGAAGGATACCAGCTGAAAAAAAACCCCTTCTGTTTATGTGGCTAAAAAGAAAAAAATAAACTTCACAAACCAAGATTTTGTGTCCGACTGTGAGTAGGAGTGACAGTGCCATCTTAATCGTATTACTCATCCAAGTGCAGTAAATCAGGAGAGTGGCTCCTCTGCTTTTTTCACTTTGCCTTTGAATTGATAGCACATGAAATGACAGAAAGGTGTATCTTTTTTTTCCCTTTTTGCCCTTGGTTTGTCAATATAAAAAAAAAAGGAGAAGGGATTGCAGAGGCGTGGACGGGGCATGCTCTGATCTCCAGACAGAGAGAAATCAATTTCAGAGTACAAGCGGTTTCGAGACGGCCAAAGACAAAACTAAGTTACGGTGGAAGACAGTGAGGTTGGAGAAAGGTCGGGGAAGTTTTAGAAATACAAACACTGTGATATCTAAAACAAGAAGACTTAAGTAAGATAAACAACAACAGCTTCTCTAGGGGGAACCCTCATCCCTCCTCAGGCGGGTTGGGAGATTTAATCCCTCAAGTGTGTCCTGGGTCTGTTCTTGGGTGTCTTCCCAGTTGGTCATGCCTGAGAACACCTCCAAACAGTGTCTGGCAGTTTGATGAGATGCCCGGACCACTTAAGCTGGCTCCTCACGCTGCAAAGGAGCAGTTGTTCAATGTCGAGGCTTCCCAGGATCATTGAGCTCTCTTTAACATCGAGGGAGACCAGCAGCAACCCAGCTGAGGAGCCTCACTGCTTCGCCAATCACAGTCTAACTCTCACCGGTCAAAGCTCCTGAAGATATGAAGGGAGGACTGATGAATAAATTGAGGCTTTCTTTCATTGCTCAGCCCTCACTTCACCGAATGCTCCTTCCAGCCGATGCTGCTGTCTGATAGGGATGTAAAAATACACTTAACTCACCATTTGATACTATTACCGATACAGGGTTAACACAACGATTTTCTCATATTTTTGCAAAACTGATTGATCCTGCAGAGAAATTGTAACTGAAAAAGATTGTTTCTCAGACAAAATACAACATTTCAGAGGTAGGGTGTAACTACACAACACAAACTAGGCAATTAACGCATTTAAATTAATCTATGTATCTATTCAAATCTATTTGTTCATTTGTTCACTTATTATCATGCTAAACAAAGATGTTATCTGCTCGGTTTGTCTGTTTATTAGCAGAATTACAGGAAATTATTGGCTTGATTTGTAAAACTTTGTAGAAGCTTGCATTTTATAGTGGATGAATCAAGGGGTGGATACACAAATTATTTTTCACTTTTGCTAACATTGTGAGACAGGGTATGACCTCTGTGGAGGTCTGCACTTTCCTGTTGTGTTTCTTGTTATTTACAGTGTTAAGTGCACTGATTCGAACAAAACAGTTTGTACCCATAAGTGTACATGCAAAGTACTGACTCTGAACTGTATTGCTGAGCTACCACAGCCCCCGAGCAATTTTCTTTTAAAAGCATAAAATGATAAATAAAGCAACTTTTTTACCAGCATTTTGTGACGTACTAGTCGGAAATAGTAGTACCAATACTAGTAGTTATTTTAATCTAAACCAGGATCTTTTTTCTAAGTAGTTTTTGTGCCTAATCCCGACTAAGTAGTTTGTTTTAGGACTGGTGTATGAGAATATTTTTGCATCAGAGCAGATTCGCACATTGTTCAATCTATTCCTCACACTTTGGTTCTTGTGTTTTTTGTTTTGGACAGGCTAAAAAAAAAAAAGAAACCATCGTCCATCCTCTTTAAATGCAGAGTATCGCTCTCACTGCAGCTCCTTGCACCCAAAGAAATTCAAAGCGTAACAGACCTGCCATGCCTGGTTACTAAGCTCGTACGTGTCTTCTTGTTACAGCATTTCCCTGAAGGTCCTAGTAAGCAACAGAAGAAACAGAGCTGGCTTTATTCTGCTACTAACTGTATAAAATTTGCAGTTTTTTCACCCTCTTGGGTAATCCTCCAGAAAAATAAGTGTGCTGGTCGACTGTGGCGCAGTGCTTAAAATAAATCGCCTTATTGGCTGCTTTCTTACCTAAAATATTATTGGTGAAGTGCATGTCAGCTTTGTTGTTAAGCAGGCAGCTCAAAACCAGTATTTAACCTATAATCCACAGTAATGACTTATTTTCTGAGATTGTTACCTCAATATTAAGCTCAGGAAATGAATGTTTTATTCCCTATAATATCAGAAATGAGTGTATCCAGTGATATTACAGTGAAGGAAAAATATGTAAAGGTCATATGTGGAATTACTGATAAAAAAATCCATATTGTCCCATTAGGAACATCACAGTTGCCACTCTCACAGTCTTAAGTATTCAGTCCCATTTCTCTGACCTTATATGTAATCAAAGACTATAACAGCAGTGTTTATGAAGCTCTGAATACCAGAATATTAACCGGTTTTCTTAGATGTTAATTCAGGATTCAGTGATCTGTGTGAACTTATTTAACCTCATTATCAGAAGTCTTTTTAGCATAAATTTAAATTCCAATGATGCAAAATCCAGTGTTCTCATGAAATAAAGGCAGAATTTTTGCATTTGAAGTAACACTACAGCTAAAAAATGCCACATTTAAAGTTTCGCTCAGTGTATACAGAACGTGATATGCATAGAAGTTGCTATCAAAAGCAAGGACAGCTGTTCAAATCTTCGGAGAGAGAATATTGAGCAGACGAGGGGCGTCGCAGAGGTGGTAGACTGTATACTGCAGATGAATATGTGATGATTGGACACAGCACAGGAACCTGTGATTATGAATTTGACCCATTTGGGCCAGGTTATGTCCCGAGTGTCGTGATTTGAATACTGATTCTAAAAGAAAAGCTGTTTTTAAGATATGTTCAATACACTGATGTGTGGAAAAGATGTCAGCCTGTTGAAAATGGCGTCTTTAGGATTAATTAAGACAGACTCTTTGTCCTCAACAAGTTTTTGTCATGTTTTCCTTTCTTTTCTGTAAAAACGGCTCCGTTTTGAAGATTTTAATGCTGCGTCACTAAAATTTTCAGCATTACTTGAAAGACTGGCAGTTGATTTGCAACTGATTAATGATGACTTTTCTTTGAGCTCTAACTTGAGACATGACATGAACGTTAAAATAGTTCTTGGTTGAATTTGTGACCGTATCAGCGTTGATTCCTTCCTGCATTATTCAGGTCTTACCTCGGGCACCACTGACGCCAGAGCCAGAGAGAAAACAAACGGGGGGTTTGGGGGTCACAGGGTCAGGACTGAGAACTGCTTTTAACTTTTAGATTTAGGTATGAAACCTGAAAAGTGACCGTTGTTCAACTTAAGTTAAACCGCTGCTGTCCAGTCCACTCTTCTCTCTTTTTTCCCCGTTGTTTTCAGAAGTTGTTTTCTGTGACACGTGATGCCAGTCCCAGCAGATTAAATCTAATGATGTTAATGAGACCTCTTGACCTTTCTCAGATTTTATCCAAACTGTGTTATTGTAGCAGATTACTATTTACTTTGTTATTCAAAGAACAACACATGTTCTTGCAGTACACAGATTAGAGTCAAACCGATGTGGGATTTTTGAGATCGCTGCTGATTCTGACTTTAGAGGGAAATATTCATTGATAACCGATATGGTGATTTCTTGAGCTGGAATGAAAATAGACCTTTTTTATATGGCTTGTGCTCCGATGTTTCATCACTCTGCAAATGTACCCAGAAAGCTACTTGCTTAAACATAAAACTTAATCATCAATATGGTCAATGTGGTTATATATATATATATATATAAATAACTGAACTAAATAGGAATGAAATAGATAGCTAAATAAACATCATTACTGTTCAGTGTCAGTCAATTGCTGACTATTAAAATAATTATAATAATAATTATAATGACAATAATAACAATAGCTCATCAAGCAACATTTTGTGCATTATATACTGTGTAAAACAAAGCATATAACAGCACATATTGGACAGCATATACACCGATACAGATAGACCTTTAAAAAGCCAATATCGGATGATAATACCTTTTAATATTAACCAATATATCTGTCGGGCTCTAGTACAGATGGGAGACTCTAATATCATCAGCTTTCATATTTATTATAATTAATTATATAAATCAATAATGAATTGCTTTAATCGTGTATGTTCCTCTGCTTATTTTTTAAAATATATTTCCTACTTTGTCTTTTTGACATTATGTTTCTTTACATTAAAAAAACTTTCAAATTATCGTGAATAAACATTACATTTTATTAAAATATGGTGTCATCAGTGTAAAGTATAGCGTATGTAAACAGTGGAAAGCTAAAGGTGTTTGTAAAGTTGCTCATAGGGGCATAGCTCTCCTTTTATCTGTTCTTTATATACAAAAAATGTGTCATAAAAGCAAAGACACACATAATCCCATCTGATGGGTTTCAGTATTCCACTGAAGGTTAAGGCTGCATCTGTGTAAGCAGTGAAACATCACATTATGAACAGCTTCTCTTAAGAAAAAAGCAAAACACAGATTCCTCCAGATCTGAGTACACAGCACTTCTTTGTATTTGACCTCAGAAAGTAAACAACACACTCGTGAAGCTTGTATAAAAATGCATTGTCATGAGCCAAGGTCAGTGCTGTGTAAACACAGCTCCTCAGCCGTACCTGCCAGAAAATATATACACCTGGATTTCTACAAGCAGGCACAACTGAGAATCAGGAATTCTTATGTTAAAGCAGCCACAAGGAGTTCTTAACTGGTTATGAAACAGTCTCAAGTTAATGCTGATGCCTCTATATGACCTACATAAGCAAATGAGACCACCAGCAGGAAGATTGGCTATATTTCTGTAGTCTTACTGCCTGTAAGCAGGTCTAATTCCCTGCAAAAAGTAAAGGACTTCATGGCATGTGCATTAGTTTCCCCAAGTCTCGCAGTGGGTAGCCCAGAAGAAAGCAGGAGGTTTTTCTTGAGAGAATTATACTTTTGATGATATTTAGTTTATTTATGGCTGGGGCAGGCTCAACAAAAAGAAAAAGAAAATACTTGATCAAAGAACAAATAAAAAATCTAAAAGGGCAGCGAAAGAGCCTTGGTGGTTCATTCATCTTGATGGAGATTTGATTTATAAAATACGTGACCAGATTGAGATCTTACTGACACAAAGTGGTGGTGCTCACTGCTGCTTTTGTCCACAGGGGCTGCCACAATCAGCTTAAATAAAAGGTCCTTGAATTCACTTGAAACAACAATAAAATTACCCTCCTAAACAATGCAGTGGCATTATTTTTACCTCCGCCAAGGAGGTTATGTTTTTGCCTACGTTTGTCTGTCTGTCTGTTTGTTTGTTGTTTGTTTGTTTGTGTACAAAATAACTCAAAAAGTACTGCACAGATTTGGATGAAATTTTCGGACAACTTGTGTATTGGGACAAGGAACAGATATTTAGATTTTGGAATTTATATTGCGAATGTATATTATTTTGTCAGTGACCATATTGCCTTCACTAGCTGCCAACATCTAGTGGATGAAATATTTCAATGCCAGTGTGCTCCCAAAATACATGTTTTCAATATAATCCTTCAAGTGTGCAATTTAGTATGGCATAACTGACCCTATTGCCTTGGCGGAGGTCTGCGCTCTCTGAGTGCTTTTCTAGGATTATTAGTTGTTTAATTGGCAGATCTCGTGAAACAAAGCCTATAATATTCTGCAGCTGAGCAAACCAAAGACATGCTGCTGTTTGTATTAATATTATTAATACTGAGGATGAATTATCACAGTAATGTATTATGTGTTGGTTCAAACGGATGTGGATCGCCGTCTCATTGCCTGTGTTCTTCCTGAGCAATTCCTGTGTCTTGTGCTGCTTCCTGAGGGCCGTCAGGGGGGAGCTTCAAAAGACTTTTGGCCATCATGGGAGTTTCAACCGGGTTCATCCTCGTCTTCCTGTTGCTCTTTTCTTTCCTGCATGAGGGACAGGAAGTATTCCACAGGGACAGCAGCTTTGTGGTTTGAAGGGACACCGGTTAATATTTAAATCAATCAAAAGATAAGAAGAATATATTTTCATGGGTAATTTACTGACTTGTGAATGGGTTCGGACACTATAAAGGTTAAATCTGCAGAGGCCTGTTTAGATGCTTTGTGAGAAGGCCAGTGTTTTGTGGTTCTGGTAAGAGACAGTAAAATGTCCGTTTCCTAGTACCTAAAAAATGATAGAGCCCTCCTGGATCTGTGCTCAGTAAATGCAGGTATACGGCACAAATGCTGTTTTGTATTCTCACCTTGAAGAAATTCATGGAATTGCTTTTTCTGAGGGAATCGGTGCACCTGAAAGATGCTGACTCTCATTTGAAAGTTGGGAAGAATCCTCTCCATCCCCCCTGCTCAGCGCTGTGGTCCCACTGCATCATCGTGATATTGTTTGTGACCTGTGTCTCCTCCTTTATGCTTCTATTTACTTTCCCGCACTGTGTGAAAGGCTTGACGTGCAGTGCTTCAGCAGGAAGGATGGGCTCTGGAGCAGCTATATTATGTTATCCGTGGCTCAGCCTCTCCCCGGGTCCCTGCTTAGCGCCCAGAAAAGACCTGTTGTGTTGAGATACCGGCCTGTGTCATGCTGTGCCGTGGCGCCGCGGTGATCGGCTGTAATGTTTACCTGCTGCATTGCAGTCAAGGTCAATGGATCGAGGCTGTAGTCCAGTTTATGGGCCTCAGCTGAGACCCGTGTGAGGTGAAGAGCTGTTGCATGTTTATCATACACACAGATCAGCTTGTGTCTGCTGCTCCACACACCACCTTTTTAACTACACGCTAAGATGGATGGGGATTTAGTGGTAAGTCTGCTGAAAGTGATTCTGCTTAGTCAATTGGGCCTGACAGGAAGTGTGTGTTGTTGCAGCAATGATCAGCTCCTGTGAGTCTTCTTGGCAGAGGTGTGTGCTCAGGAGGAGTTAAATACACATTGTGAAGCTCCATTTACAACATCTGCCAGGCACATCTGCAGTGCTGGATGAATATTTAGATCCTTTACTTAAGTAAAATGTACTTACATTACACTGTGAAAATGCTGTTACAAGTAAAAGTCATGCATTGACAATATTGTATAAGTTAAAGCATGTTAGTATAATTGAGAAAATGTACTTAAAAGTGAAAGTACTCAATGCAGAAAAAGGGCTGCTGTTACTGTTATGTCATTAAATTATTATTTCTCATGCATTGGTGTAAAAACAGGATGTTACTGTTGTTGATTGAGGTGAAGCTCATTTTGAACTATTAACTAATTATGATAATTATTAATTAGCAGTTAATCTGCTGATTGTTTCCACCATCAGTGGCTTGTTTGTTTGGCTTGTTAAAATAGTGAAAATAATGACAAATGCTGTCACAATCACCCAGAGTCCAAGAGACATCTTCACAATGTTTATATTATCCGACCAAGTGCCCAAACCTCCAAATTATTACTAATAAATTAAAAATAATTACTAAGACAGCAAATCTTCACATTTGATGAAATGTTTTCTGTATGAAAATTACTCAAATGATTATCAAAAATGTGCTCCTTTAGTCAAACTCTTCATATGTCTTGTGTGCAGATAATCTTAAATTGTAAATTTAGAAGTAAACAAAAATATTTCCCTCTGAGATGTAGTGGAGTAATATTAGAAAGTGTCATGAAAAGAAAAGCACAGTTTTTGAGTAAATGTACTTAGTAACATCCCACCGCTGCTCACCTGCGGTCGGTTGAACACGAGCTGTTGGATGCGAAACCCATGAAGAAGAGGGTCAAGTGTATTGAGTCCCTGTGTTGATAAACCTAGGCTAACCTTCGGTGTCATTGCTGTCTGTTGTGTTCTCGCTGCAAATACAGATTTTAATTGTTTATCAGGGTCATTATTATTCAGTCACAGTCTGTGACGCCGGCAGTAGATCCATAATAGGGTAGCAGTAGGGTAATCAATCACAGAGTGTCGGGCAGAAACACTTCACACGTGGCAACTCAAAACCAAAACACGTCAGCCGTATACGCAGCTCGCTGGTGCTTTGAAGCTTTTCCAAATTAGTTTCAAGAAGAAACTTCAAGGAGAAATTTGCAGTGATCTCCAAACCACAGGCCTCTTTCATACAGATACATACAGTATTACATCTGGTAGATCACATTTAGGCAGCAGGAGCATTCAGCTGATCCAGAGGGCAGCTTTAATGAACTCTCACTTTCAAAAACAGTCTGGAAGGTTGAAGGTTTGCCATAGATAGACAGCAAACAAGTCACAAAGCTTAAAGGGACAGTTCATATGTTTTGAGGTGGGGTTGGATGAGGTACTTATCATTAGTGAGTGATTTATCTACGCTTCCAGTTTGGAGAAGCAGGCATGATTACAGAAACAGAAACTAACTTACTAATTTTACTGCTAACCTTACAATCAGACTGTTTTGCTACACAGTGAAATAAAGCTGTTCTATGCTTTCGTCGAAGCCACCAGACTCCATTGACAAAAACATTAAATTTAACTTGCAGAATGTGAGAAGTTCTGGTTTGCCACAGCCTCAATCAGTTAGCCTCAATCTGTTCATGGTATTGTGTGACTATACTGAGTCTGAACTAAACTTTTAAAACACCTAAGTCACATATTAACAAAAACTAACAGTAACCCATGGAGGCAGTGGTAGACCATCACCTCCTGTGTCTGGGAGGTAAAATGAATGTTTTTGTCAAGGAAGTCTGGTGGCTTTGAAAGAGAGCAAATAAAGGTAAAGCCTAAACTTCTATTGAATTTTTTAGGTGTACCTTTTTTCTTACTCCTGCCTGCTTCTCCAAACTGAAGCCGTACCGACCGCCATCTTCTGAAGGTGACGTTCTGACTGTGGATAAGTACCCCATTCAGCCCCACTTCAAAATACGTCCCCTTTAAATAAAAATCTGATTTTATCAGGTAGCTTCATATATTAAAATGTATAAAACGTTTCTTCCTCTCTTGTCCTTACGAAAGTATGCTTTTAATTTGAAAGGACCCCCTTTTTAGAAACCAGGCCACGTTTTAACCTGCACACACTTAAGTCCCGCAAACTCGCACAGGTGTCTTTAATAATTCTGTCTGATTAGACCTCTGCTCAGGTTCAAGTTGGGTGGAGCTGTAATGAGATTTACACGAGGGCGCCCATGTGCTAATAAGAATGATAAATTAGTTTTTTTTTTGCATCAGGAGTACACTCTTGAATTATTTTCATATTTTCTCTTACTTTAAAAAATAAGACGGGTCAACTCTGGATGCACCAAACATCCCATATGTGCTGAATGATGCATCACTCTTGATCATGTTTTATCTGCATAGGTAATGCCACCTTAAACTACTATACACTCCATATATATCCCTCTTTATGTAACAAAACAAGAGCAAAAAAAGCTACAAAGTATTCTAAAAAAAGCTATAGGTTGACAACCTGTGATTAAGCAAATTTCTATGACATTGTGCTGCAAAAGATCACACAGCTGCATGGTGCAACCCATAACCTGATGTCTGTTATCTGAAGGCAACAGCCTCAAAGTTCTCTGTGATACTCTGTCACATCAAAAGGAAGTAAATAAAAGGAGATCACGGCTGGCGGGTTATTGAGTCGACATGTTGTTCTGCTGTGTTTACTGCTCAGTCAAACAGGTGACGGAGAAGGATTTCCTCCGTAGTGACAGCCATGTTCTCCAAACTGCTTCTGTTTTTAGCTTTCCAAGAAAAGCCGAGAGAATGGCCCCTTCAAGTGTGCAGTGGGAGAAACCTCTGTGTGTGCGTAGGCTGAGTCACAGCAGGTTGTTTTTATACATCAGGCTTCAATCTGGATTATCACCTGCTGAATAAGATAGGTCTCTTTGTGGCATAATTAATGTGCAGTCATGAATAATTTGTCATTTTTATCAAGGTGAGGGATTCTTTGAGTGAAAGATAGACCTGCAGAGGCATGACAGAGGGAGAAAAATAAGAAATCTCTTAGTCATGAGAATTAGAAATGCTTTGTTGGCCAAACTAATTTAGTTTTGGAGATTTTCTTCAAGTATCTTAAAATCAGTTGGAAGGAAATCATTTTTCACAATGAGCACAAACACCTGCCACATCAACAAAGAATTTTTCCATTTCAGTGTTTACCAGCTGCATTTAAATGTAGAATTATGGTTATAAAACCAATTATGTCTGCACACTGTTTATTACTTTATCAGTTTCTAATGCAAGAATTGGTCATTTTTATGTATATAATGTTACCTCCTCCAAAGAGGTTATGTATGTGGTTTGTCTGTCTGTCAGCAGGATTACAGAATTGTCTGATTTTCATGAATCTTGGTGAAAGGTTGAAGCATGGTCCATTCAATTTTGGAGATCTGAATTAGGGGACAGATACAGGAATTAGTTTTTAATTGAGAGACAGAGCATTAGTGCTGCATTCATGTGGTATCAGAATAATCTGGGAAGTGAGTTCTTGATCATATCTAATGGCTCACCTGCTTTGTTTCTTTTGTGCTTTTGCCTAACCCTGAACATATGTATTAAGGTTAGGGTTAGGTTTGGTAATAAAATCCACCTCTTTTTTGCAGTGCCCATGTTGTCTCATATTACTACTTAATGCTCATAAACACACTGTAGAAGCGAAAAAGGAACCACCTGAGTGCCTCGCTAGTTTAATACTGTGTTGCCTGTTGGACACGCACATTAATTTTCCTGACCGTAGCTCCACAGACTTGACTTGGTGCAGCTGAAAATGGTCTTGCTTTTACATCTTGATCCCCACTGCAGCATTTTTCAAAAAAACAATCGGAACTTGATGGGATCCCATTCAGCAGAAAGTAGTCTATCAAAAGTCGATTGCAGCACAATGGCTTCTTTGTGGGACCACAAAATTGATTCACAAAATGATCACAGAAAAGTGTGATTTATGTAAAAACGTAGCCACTGAAATGTGCTCCACTCTCGAGGCTGACCAGAGGCAACAATCGTCAATCTGCAGTGGTTTTAACTATGCCAACCAAAAGGACCTGAAGCTGCCACAAGCCGAGTCTGAAATGTTTTGAATATTTCATTTTTAGTTCTTTTTTTTGTCATTTTCTCAAGGATGAGCGGTGTCCAATTTTGTACCGCCATGTCTACATAATAAATGTAAAACAGCCAGAGTGGGGTATTGCATAATAATCAAGTGTGTAAATAAGCTGCAGTGGCAGCAAATCAACCCTACCTGTAAACATGATAGATGGACTGAGCACAGAGGCAGTGACCCACTCGCTTGTTTGGAGGAAAACCACACAGATGTGACAGAAAACAGAAGTTTGACACACAGAATTCTGATTATATTAGTGGGCAGGGAGAGGTAAAGAAACACCGGGTGCTCATCCTACCACAATGTTTTCCTTGGTTTTCCCCCTTGTTTTTTCCTTGCCTCCAAACAAATGAAGATCTGAAAAAGGCAATACACTACAATGGGGGCAAACATCATCGCACATGAATACAACTGAGTCTCAGTTTTCCAGTCATCAGACTGTTTAGGGACCCCAGTATGCAGAAATAGGTAATAGTCATAGTAAAAAAAATGTTTTATTCATCAAAGTCTGTGAAGGGGAGATTCTTGGTGCCAGAGAACCAATTTTCATTCAGATCTCTTGGGATCAGAGGTCAAAGGACTGCTTTGAAAATGGCCATGCCAATTTTATTTAATTTTTTTAAACTTTGGAGCATTATTCAACCCCCTTCCGGACAAGACACCATGACATGGTTGGTCCCAGTGGCTACAGCCTCCCAAAGGCAGACTGTGGGCAGAGTGTGCCTGTTTCTGCTTGGAATCGAAGAGGTTAAAAAGAACTCATGAATGTATTTTCTGACAAATTTCATATTCAGATGACAGCATTTCATTATTTAGATGGTCGTCCAATTCATGAGTCTGAAGTCCTTGACTGTGGGGGATGAGGATCATTATGTGGAGGCTCAAAATGACTCTGGGTTTATAACACTTCAACAAAGACCATGCTGTCTCTTTGGACCGACTCTCTTGTCAGTGTCTTTGTTTCGTATCACTTTCACAAATTAAAACATTGACCTCATGTAGCATGAGGGTGTCCTGATTCAAAAACACAATGCAAAATGAATCCCACTACCCACATGCAATCTGCATGATGGGAGCAGTCCACTCCTGGAAACTGATCTCTCTACGTGATGTCAGAGCTCACATAGAGGAGATTAATACGGCAATTGCGTTGAAAGACCAGGCTATTCATGAGAAGTGTTTTAATCACGCTGATATATCTAAATCAGACAGCTGCTGTCCGCACATAAATCTTCCCACTTCGATTGAACAATGCCACGTCTTAATTGGCAGGGCAGAACAGGGAGAATATAATCACCTGCAGATTGCAAAACAAAAACAACATGCACTGTATGCATTTCTGAGATGTGACTAAGGGAGCACTTTAGGGATTTACATCTTTAGGTTAAAGATATGGTAAATATGTAGATAAGGGAAGAACATGTATAGGAGCAGATGGGACGCTGTTGGAGAACAGACATGAAAAACCAAAAGGGAAAATCAAGAGAAAATCAGAGACAAAGAGACAGATGTAATGGCTTATCCAGAATGGAGTTTTGCCATTGTTATTCATAGAATTGCATGCTTGGATTAGGAGAGGTTTCTCACTCACATAACATTCTCATGGCCTGAAATTGCCACTTAATTCAATGACAGTGCAATGAGATCTGGCATGATTAGAAGGAAAAAGGCAGCACTGGCACAGCCTGGCAAGGAGCAGGATGGTATAAGGACGTCTTTAGCTGTTTTATGAAGACAGGATGGACATCACACAACTAGTGACATTTTTATTGAATGAAACCTTGCATTTTAATGTAACTACCAGTTTTCATCTTTGCCCATGTTGTATCATTTTTATGTGTTTACTTGGTTTTGCATTGCCTCCAAGAACTAAAAGTGGAGGCAGAGGCTGAAAACTGAAACTGATGCAACAAACCTGGGGCTGATTCAAACCCATGTTCCGGTTCATGATTCCTACTTTGGCGCAGTGAGCTGCCAGGACACCATAATCTCTTTCTTCACACAGTTCCCCTGGAAATAGAAACAATGTTATAATAACCTGCTGGACCAAACCAGAAGTCTCTAATGATAAACTCTGACTTATTGCATCTTTAATGATTATACAATCAATCGTACCAGCTCCTGATATGATTGTTGCTGCAGACGTGCAACCTGCAGCAATATACACAGTCTACAAAGCCTGTAGCAGTCTGTTTTTCTTTTTTATGTCACAATGACATGGTCTGTCATCAAATCACAGTGCAAACAGGGAAGGTGTAAAGAAAAAGTGCAGCCTTGTGGATTTTCAATCATTGTCAACACAACCTGAGCCATATTTTACATTAGAAAACACAAAGAGTTCACTGTAATATTGACTTTGGAAAATACTTAGAGTACTCTGTTATATTGACAGCATGACTAAGCACTCTGACTTCCTTGTTTCCAACAATGACACAATGACACATTGCACTGACATCTTAATTAACATGAATATTTACTTTTGAGAGATAAATTAAGAACTTTGAGCAAGTGGCAGGCTTATGCATTGTGTGGTGCTGTCTGTACAGTATTATTTTTGTGAAATATGCTTGCTGTATAATGTGCAAATTAACTGATATGTTAATGAAGTTTGATACTGATATGTTAATGAAGTTTGTACCTGTAGGTAGATTTGGTTTGCAGTAAGATGAGACATCTACATGCAGATGACACAGATAAAAATGCATGATGCTCCAAAAACCACTAAAAACCAAATTCTTCTATAGTATCCATGCACTTTTTTATTTGAGTGATGGCTGCTGGAACAAATCTGTTTTTATAGCTCTTTGTTCTACACCATGAGACTATAAATCTCTGAAATTCACTGTGCAAAGGGTGGGAGCTGTCATTTAAAATCGAGCCGGTTATTTGCTGCAACTGTCTCAGGGACAGACGGTTCAGCTGTAACTCACCAATCAGCCGACCAGACCATTTAATAATTCCATTCAGAGAGTGTCTGCTCTTTAAAGATTTGTTTCCAAACCACGACTCCAAAGAAAAAGATATGATCGATTCAATGAGAGCTCTCTCTCACAGGAGTTGCAATGCTGGTTGCAAAGTATATATGTAAGCTCTATTATAAAAAGGTGACTTTTATCTTATACTCGTGTGAAAGGAAGATTATTATCCCTGCATCACTGCTCTGTAAACCTGCCTGTCAGAAATAAATCTCAGTATAAATCAGGCAAGCTTTTGCTTCTCTTGATAGGACAGATCAGTGTGAGAGTCAATCCGAGGAGTTATAAGACTGAGTCTGTAAAGCTGAAACACAACCAGATAATCTTTGCTGACCGCGAGTTCTGGCAAAGCATCTGATCCCCCCCTGTGGGCACCGATGGCCGGTGTCCTATCAGGAGCAGTCCTTGTCCAGAGGCATTTTCCAGAGATAACAGACCCGCAGGAGAGCAGGGACATTAAGTAGATGAAAGGTCTGGGAGGAGCTGAATAAACATCGAGCCCAATAATATTGAATTTGTTGAGCAAACTCTGCATCTCACGGAAAGCTTGTTACACATGCAGGAAAGCTGAACATAAATCAAATGAATCATTGAATACTTTAACAAGAGCTCCATAGATAAAATCCTAATTTCTGAATACTGTTTCGTACACGTGTCTCTCACACTGACATCTTGTCAACACAGCTTCTCTGTGTAAGACATCACCAGGGGACGTCAGCACATATGTGCCTCTGCAAAACTGCTTTGATCTTCGCTCCCAAGAGCATGAGATTAAATGAACAAAAGTGGGGAAAAGAGTCCTGTAGCATTTGGCAGAAAAACATACAACAGGCGAAAAAAGTGCTGTTTATTTAGTAGTTAAGCCAATCTAACACTGCAGAGGAATGCATCCCAATGAGTGTATAAGACACTAAATGTACAAGGGCAGAATTTCAATCCAAACTGGGCCTGACTGCAGCAAAAATATTTATAAGAGGAAAAAAAACAGCAAATAAACCCTTGGCTTGGAAATGAACACGGAAAATCATTCATGCATAAATACATAAATGCATAAATTGTCTTGCAATGAATTAAATAGAAACTTCCAAAAGTAATCTTCATATAAATAAATGTTCAACTCAGCTCATTCAAAGCTGATGCATTTCACTCCTGTTCGTAATGTAGAGTAATAACGTTACACTGCTGCATCTGCTTCGCATGTGTCTCTGCCGGCGCTGTCGGGATTTCCCGTCCTGTTTCAATGTGGTAATTGAAACTGTGCAGGTGTGAGGCCCAGTGCACAGGGACTTCATTAGTAAAGCGAGAGATTTTACCTGACCCATTTTCAGAATACCCCGAGTGCTACAGGAGAGCTTTTATGACATCCCAACTCCTGTTTTGACATAAAGAGGAAGGGTGATTAATTTATTGCTATGGCATGTGAATCCATCGGGAGAGTCTCTGGGTCTTTTTCAGACCTCCAGTCCAAGAGGTCTGCAAAGCCAAGGTCAGTACAGCTGGTGATCAATCTTAAAAATGCTTCTCTTTTAAAACATCGAATACAGCCGATAGCTTTTTGCCTCCAAAATCTCCCATGATGTGATTAATTCGTGATTCTGCTTTTTTTTGTTGTTTACTCTGTAAAAAACATCACATGAGGATGCAGTTGGAAAACTCTGAGCTGAGTGTTCCAGTCAAGCTGAGACAGACAGATGTGGATCTTTTAAAGATCTCCCCGCTGATAGATTTATGCAGACAAGCGCATGGAATTCTCTAGTTTGGAAATCACTTTGCTTTGAGACGACTGTCCGCTCGCTGGAAGGAAGCAGGGGGGCGTGAGAGGAATATCAAGTGTCGCACAGATGGCAATCATCGGTACTATTGCCGGATGTAAAATACATCTTATAAAATGAATAACAAGCTATTTATTTAAGTAGATAAGAAGATAGTGTTTACCTGAACAGAGGAACAACCCAGTTTACAATGACCTTGTGTTTGTCTATATTAGATACAGTAACTCATGCATGAATAACTGCTTAACTCTGTTTACATCAGCAACAATAATATTAAAGAAAGATCTCAAAGAACAGAAAACTCTTTTGTTTGTCACAACACAATCAAGTTTTCTCTGGAATTAAAACGAGAGAAGTTGTTGAAATTTCACAACTTGATGTTCAGCTACAACTGAGACACTCATTATGGAGAGATTATTACACAGCTTTCTGATTTCTGATTGGTCAACTTTGACATTATCTGGACTTTTGTTTCTTTTTCTGAATAATATACCTGTTGAAGTTTATTTTGCAATAATGACCACCTGGCTGTACAATATCCCTTAAATATGCACTGAGACTGAAGTGGCAAATCAAAACCAGAGTCCCACTCAAAGTTATGGGCTGATAACAGACGGCAACCTCCCGGCCTGAGCAGTGAACGTGGAAGTGCAATCTTTCAAAAGTCCAGCAGGGGTCGACACCGTCGGTGCGAAAGAAGCCCGGTCCTGTCTACCGGAGTACAAATGAGACTTCTCACTTCATTTATTACCACATTAAAAGTTCTCTTGGCAAGATTATGGCTTCAATTGCTAGTTTCACGTCTTCTTCAACACAATATGATGATGATTGATTGTGTCAATAATGGTCCCATTCAGAAGACATTAGGTGATAAAGTAGGATATGATTTGAGGCGTGGCTTTTTTCCGCTATTTCTATACATACTATATACATCTATGGCTGATAACTGCTGATAAATGCCCATTCAATCTTCAGTCTGATAACATCCAAATCGGGTGCCTGACAACCTATGACACTCTGGAGCATTTCGTGGAGAAAGAGAGCTGTGTATGTAAGAAACTTTCAGCAGTAGGAAGGCTTTACAAGAGCATGATTCATTGCAGGATTCCCCCCTAAAACTCTCTGTCTTATTAAGGGTTTATTAGTTGCCACATTCAGCACAGAGATGTTGTGTGAAAACTATTCCTTTTTAAGACTTTGGCAATCAGCTGTGACCAAAGACTAACATTTGAAGCCTGTGACTTGTTTCGGTAAGCAGTGATTACAATGCTGCTTCCTCTCCGATAAAATTGTCCTGGTGTTGTGTCCGATCCTTAATGAGTCTGGAGTCGACAACTGGCACAGACGTAATGGGTCATGAAAAGCTTATTTCACTCTGTGTCAACTAGGGAGGCAGATTTTGATTCATCCCAAATCTGCATACCCAATTTACATTTCAAAAGGCAGCAATCCTTTTAATTTCCATGAAATTGGGTGTCTATTAGAGGGTGACTTGGATACATGGAATACACGAATCAGTCCAATAGGATTTTGACTCGGAGGACATCACACATGGGAAATAACCATGCATGATTAAGGATGTGTCAACCTCCACTCATTTTCTTTTTACCAATAAGCAACCTTCCAAATCAATAGCTTATCTGACAAATAAATATTTGAAAACCTTAATATTGTCATTTTGTAAAGCATCGTAGCTTGGGGTGTTTGCAGTGTAGCTGATAGAAAATGTTTATCTTTTATTAGGTCAGGTTTAGTAAAAATAATCATCTTTTTCTTATCAATCTTTCTCCAATTTGCACATTTGCGTGTATCTAATGGTTTTGCAAATGCCCTCGGCGGCTTGCTTACAGATTTAGCTGCAGCTGAAGTGTTAAATGCAGCACTATGATATGCCTTTTACTTCTTTCGCCCTGGGATCAGAGTCAGAATTATGTAACTTCTTATTGTGTTCAGATGGATCATCCTGTGATGTTTCCTGGGCAAGCCAGAAGTATTTCATGACCTAATTCTCCAAATTGAGTGCTTACATGACGGATCTGCGAATGTAGGTCAACTTACCACTTTATGGGTCAGTCTAGACTTAGTCTGTAGACTGTGTAGTCAGAACTAACAGGCTGAAGATCTGGATGTGATGAGGAGTGGACTCCTGATGAGCTCAACCTGGGCCCCTGGATGTGATGATGTATGAGCGGAGGAGGTCTAAAGTGACAGATGACCGCAGCAGAGAGGAGAACAGATTTAAAGTTTGACAGCAGCAACATGTTCGGCTGATGGAGATCTTGGCAAAATTGGTTCATTATTAGTAAAAGAGTAAATGAGTGAGTGAATAATCAGCTGAATAAGAAAATGTAGCGAACTGGAACATTGTTGAAATATAATTTAACTTGCACTAAATTGCACAACTGTGTTATTCCACACCACGCTGTCGGGAGCAGATTTTATGATTTAGAGCACAAACAGACAATATTTGATTGTCAGTTTCAGCTCGGACAGGGCGGTAAAAGCCACACTTAGTCATCTGCACTGTGGCTTGTTTGCGATTTTTGGCACCAGCCTGTATATCCAGCTTGAACTAGCATCTGTCAGTGTATGCCATCTTTTTCTTTTTTCACTATCTTCCTCTCGCAGATGCAACTGTGAAATTTACTACGAGACATCCGGCCCAGCTAGCCATCTGAAACAACGAGGCACATGGATTTACGACAGTTCTGTTAAACTATGGCAGGTGCTCTTATTTAACTCTTTTACTTATTGTGTAGTTTTTTACTGGACTGTCATGACTGAAAACAGCTATTGTTTCCAGTTGTCATCAAAGTTACCTTTTGATCAAAAGTAACCTTTTTGACTATCCTCGCCAAAAAAACTCCAGTAATATAGGTACGTTTTGCCAGCAGCTTATCATGACCCATATTTATGATTTTCTCTCGTGGCCATTGTAATTATGACAGGTGGAAAACAGGACGTGTGGTGATGGAACATAAAAACCATGAAGGTCCACCTGTAGGGCAGGTGGGAGAGGTGGTGGATGTGTTAAACAACAGGACTTTGAGTCAGGAGGCCGGCCTTTGTGTCGGATTCTGTCTAATTTGGAACCAATGCAACCTAACATAACAGCCTAACAACGTCATGATGTCCTTTCCTAAACCACCAAGTAGTTTTGATGCCTAAACATAACCAGGTAGATCCATTTCCAAATGGTATATAGTCACATGTTTAAATCTGGAACCACGCAACCGTTTCACAATGCTAAATACAATGGTCATACATCAGCTCGAGAGATAAATCAGTGTTGCCCTGCATATCTCTGCAGAGCCAAAAAAAACTATTCCATAGAGGATGCTACTTGTATAAGAAGTAACACATAAGGAAGCCTAATAAAGAGCGCTGTCAAGACACGGATGCTAAATGTAGATCACTGGGAACTTGAAAGAGAACTATTTCAGTACTGTGGCATGACAAAATGTCACACTGAAACCTTTGTCACACTGAAATAATTTCTTTGAGTTAAGAGAAGGGTGCAGACTGTCTTTAGGGCAGACCAGATCATGTTTGAAACCAGATGGAGCAGAGCCCGAGGTGAGGGAACTATTTATGAGGGCGAGACACTGGGGAGAACTGGATTTGTGACCTCTCTGAGCGGTTTTGTGGTGACAATGTCTCGGGGATGTAAAGTGGAATTCATGTGAGACGTCGTTTAATGTGAGAAATTGTTTTTTTTTGATGCAGGAATAAATGCAATCAATCAGCCTCTGGATAATAGATACATTTTCTGTGTTCAAGATTAAAGGAATAAGTCCTTATTGGAGTAGGAGGGGATGAAAAGAGTATCAACAGCTTGATAATGTTTCTAAAAACATAAGATACGAAAAAGATTTGAAATAATACTTTCAAGAAACAAAATGGAAAAAAAATGTCTTTCACAATCCCCCCAGATCACCATCTGTTGGCAGTAGTTACATGTTTAGTGAACTGACTTGTGGTATCGATCTTCTTATCTAACTCTTGACAAGAAAGCAAATAAGCGTATTTCCAAAATGTCAAAGTATTCCCTTAAGAATGTGGCTGGCATTTTGGACTCTACTCTTGACTGGTTCTCAGTGAGCTCGGTCAAGTCGGAGGCTAAAACTAAAGATAAGAAAATGGGCAAAGTTTGTTGGATAGAAAGAAACCTGAAGATGTCAAGGGCCAGATAGAAGGGGGCAGAAATCGCTGATGAAGTAAGAGATGACAGCAGATTAACAGGATGGGAAGATGAATTGGTCTTGCTTGAAGGGCATGAGAGTACAGGAGATGGTGGAAAGAGATTGAAAACAGCTACAGTAGAAAGGAGAATGAGCTCAGCTAAAACAGAAAGAAGAGGTTAATCAAATGGTAACGCACAATAAATGTGGAGAATCCAGTGTTTGAATCTAAACAATGTTTCATTTTCCAATTAAATCTCTTTGACAAAGACGGGGGATGTTGAAACACAAAGACAGCTTTTCGAAAAGCGAGATGAAAGAAACCCCAAGTATGCAATTACATGGCTAGTTAAAGAAAATTAATGGAAACAGTTAATTTGAAAAGGTCATCTGTAACTCCAAAGCCATGGCAAAGCTTTTTCTCTCTCTTGATCTTAGACGTTCTCTTGCTCAGACATGTTTTTGAGAAAACCCATCAAAAAGCTGCCTGAGGACAGAGGAGGCACAGGTGTTTCTGTTAACATCAGGCTGAGATTCATGGAAAAATAAAATCCAGTATATATAGAGACTTCATTTCTCTCTGCCTGGTTTCCTTGGTACTATCTCTTTTTACAGCAGATGGGTAAAACTGTGAAGTCAGTGTCCTTCAAAGAGAGTTTTCACTCTTTTGTCTTTGATGAGATCTGCATCAAGAGGACGTGATTACGGACTTAGATAAGAGACAACATTAAAATTTGGTGACTGTCCTTGTCTGGGCAAAACAGCCAAGCAACCCATGGTGCTAATAGCCGCGGGGATAATTGCAATGTGAAAGGCAATTTTAATGTTTTATGACTCCGTTCTGAGAAGGCGATCATTTGCAGATGATCATTTAAATGCAATAATTCAAAGATGAACATTTAAGAGACATTTAATTGAACATATCCTACAGCTGTCTTTGGTTCTTTTAGTTGTTGGCAAGGAGATTTTAAATGACATGATTTTAAATGTAGTATGTTTTATGGACTAAGGGTACTTTTTTTTAATGCATGTATTGTTTATACCTATAAATATAATGTCACTTTTATGGACATTATGCTGTCATTTCTACGTTTTTTAAGCTTTTTGCATGACACCTTGTTCTGACTACAGCTCATTACATGTGGACACATGGTCACAGTTTTCAACAAGTGCTTAATGTTGTGAATTCAAACAAAACTACTTGGTTAGTTTCAGGAGAAGATCATGGTTTGAGTTAAAATAAGTATATTTATTACATAAATTAACATGTACATGAATTAAGTTGTCAATGTAAAGAAGTCGAGTAAATGAGAAAGCAGGTCACTTGTTTGTTTGACCCTCTCAACTTCCTGCCAACATGGACTTTGTTGCTCTTTATACTTCGCGACTTGACTTCCAGAGGAGCAGCTCTGAGCATCTAATATTGTGGTGGTGTGAAACGGCACGTGAAAAGCCAAAACGTGTTGTTATAAAACATCAAATAACTTAAGAAATTACTGTTTTATTCATATGTCATTTGGTGATACCATTTCATGACATGCAATTATCCAAAATAATTGACACTTACTGCTTGAATGTTTAGAGCCT
>CAFUXE010000339.1:695498-723236 GCA_903364295.1 Serranus cabrilla
ACAGGGAAGACTTTAGTAACCAAAGGAAATCTAAAGAAAGCTTTTGACTTATGACACACTGATTTTCCAGAGTCTTCATACATAACAATGCATTATTCACCATAATATAGCACAGTAGACTGTAGCAGAGGGTTTGATATCCAATCAGGCAGAGGAGATCACATGTTTAGCTTTCAGTTCTTGAGAAACACAGCATTAGCTAACATTAGCCCCATAAGATGGAAAAAAAAAAAAAAGAGGAACATGAGAAAGTTGCAAAACTGCCAATGTCAGAAAAATGAGATCATGAGATCATCCTGTTGTTGGAACAACAACAGCTAGAAGGAAGTTTCCTAAAGTGCTTACATCCCTAAAAAGTCAAATTACAGCTCTGCAGCTATGTGGAAAGAGTCGTTGTGCTGATTTGTCTGCCACATTATCACACACTATTAAGAAACTGCCTTTAGTCGATCCTGTGTGGCGGGGAGGGATGATTAAGGGTATACTGAAATAGGTGGTTGGGGGTTAATAAGAAACTTCCAATCTGACCCTTTTTGTGTCTTGTCCATACAGCCCCACCTGCCTTAAATCAGTCCCCGTCTTTCCTGTGATCTTCATACTGACACTGCCTTGTCTGAAACGTGGCACACACTTAAGATAAGTGATCCTCAGGACAAAGCTGTCACTGCATAATGGAAGTATTTAAGTAATCAATGGTTTGTTTGTTTCACAATGAAACTCATCATCTGGGAAAGACATCTTGGTTAGCTCTTCTCACTGAAAGGCAGCCCGGCAGTTGCGTGTTTTATATTGGACATCCTGTCAGGAGGAAGGCAGTTATCCAGTTTGAAGGGTTGCTAGAACCCGGGAAGCCTCGATCAGAGCATCTGCTGCTTCATTAAGAAATCCAGCCAGAGGACGTTCGTTCTCTGAAAATGAAGAAGGAACAGACTTGAAGGTACCCTGTGGAGCTTTAATTGTAAACAAAGGCAGTTTTTTTATATTCAGTATTTCTTAACAAAACCCATTGTGGGTTTCCTAAAGGCCTATTAAACATATTTAATGCATTGTCAAACCTCATGAAACATTTGGTGAACCCTCTGCATTGTTTACATCAACTTGGAATCTTCTTTTATTTGCACACTGCTGCCTTTTTACGGCTGATAATTTAACATACATTACATGCGCTTCCTTGTACTGCACATGCAGGAGGACCAGCTCATAGATTATAACTACAAAGCACCACTAGAGGTCAAAAACATCCTGCTTCGATTTCACAAAACTACAATCATAAGTATTGTTTCATCTTGGATCACAGTCTGGATTCACCTTCTCTGCGTTTCCAAGGACAAATCCCTGCGTGTTGTAATGCTGCTGATCGGCAGTCAACTGACTACAGGACCTGCATGACGTGAGGGCAAAGGGCAGGAAAGATCATTGCTGACCCCTGTATAAACTAGCCATCTGTTCAAAAACCCTACTCTCAAGATGGTGCTGATTCATCAATTTTAAAATCAAGAGTACCTGGCCCAGTCAGCTTTTTTGAAAGTCTCCTTAAAGTTCTCCTCCAAACACATGTGAAAGAATGTAGCTATATTCTGCTATGATTAATATTTTGTTTAACATAGTTTTCCTGTTTAAGAGAGTTTGTTTGACCCCCAAAAGGGGCTATTAGCCTCTATACTCTTTGTCTATCATTGAAATCATCGACCACTGCACTAGGTTGACCAGTAAAAGAGCAGTGCGGGCTGAGCATCTGGTTTATTTTCTCTGTGAAAAGAAACATCGAAGAGATTGATCCGTACATGTTTGAGCCTGCAGACTCACAGGAGGAGTCTGCATTTGAATGTTAGTATCTTTATGTTGCTAGTTAGCTAATCAGCTAACACATGGTTAGTGGTTGTGAAACAAATGCTAATAGCTGCTAAGATGAATCACTGGAGATTTCCCTTTATTTTCCTGCTTTTTACTGGCTTGCACGTGCTTGAATCTCAGATTTTAGAGAAGTGCACAGACATAGCTCCCGTCTGCAGAGGAATATGAAAACACCTCTCTCGTGTCAAACTTTAGACGAGGTCATGCACTTTACGAGACATAAACATAAGAAAAATATATTTTTAAAGGGATTTTTAAGATTTGAATTACTTTGTAACTGTAATTATGAGTTAATTTATTTCTTCCAACAGTGGAAAACAAAGGTTCAACCACATTTTTAGTCAAAGCCAGATTCTGTAAACCCAAAATTTCAATTCACTTGTTGGATTTTCTGCACACATGTCCTCATGATCGAGTTGATCAACTGCAGACCAGAAAATGCTGACATACCCGTGGGATTATCAAACGTATTGCCTCTGTATTGCCACCAGTGACTTTACAGCAAGACTGAGGGATGTGTGGAGAAAACAGCTTTATTACTCCAGAGGCAACCGACCCAGAGAACTGTAAAATTGGTCACAGAAATGGTATTGATCTGGCTTTTCAAAGTGCTGTTGTGACCAGACTCGTAATGCTCCTTTTGAAAAGCTCCCTTTCGGGGGGGGGGCCCAATCTCCCAACTACATCTGATATCATTATAAGAACTGTGAGAAAGAAGCTATAGTTGGATCTAGATTGAATGGCAGCAATTTCATTAGAAGAGTCTAAATTGCAACAGTAAAAGTAATCTTCAAACTCTGTTTTGAGGTAGTTTAGTGATGGAAACCTTGAGAAAAACGCCCTATAGAGCGGTCAGTGACGGAGATTTCCCTACAAAGATGAAAAGTTTGGATAATTGATCCTGAGTCATGCAATTGTAAATATACATGGGGCTACTCATTCACAGTGCAGGGTGACCTTGTCGGAAACGGGAATGGTCCTCACACAGATCTCCACATGGGCAGCGGTGTAATGGAATGGGAGATGAGGGGGACGAGCCGGTGCAACCAGCTTGTGCAGACAATGACTGATTGTCTGGGGGATGCTACCTAACATAATGCATTACCACAACATAATTGACTTTAGTGCAAGACAAGATCCCCAAGGGCTAACAGTTTAGACTCAAGGTCACGGTTTTGGGGCAGAATGCAACGTAACCACGAGGCGGTCTGTGTCAAGATTAGGCGAACAAAGGAGTAAAATACACAAAGAAATCCATTTACCTTGACCTTGCTTACAGCAGCATGTATGAAAAACCTCACAACAACTATGGATCCCTTCTAATAGTATCCTGACCTCCAAAGACAAATCAAGAGCCTCTCCTGGATCGTAATATTTTATTTCTGGGAGTTCAATTAATCTTTACAAGACTGCTGCCAGGGTTTTTTTTTTCTTTCTAGAGAAACAGTGTGTGAAATGCAGAAGACATTCATACATCTTCCTGCCATTCGATGATTCCATCCGCCGCTTCCTGTCATTTAACGGGGCTCGCTGACTGAGTCTGGCTTCAGTCTCTGGCCAAATGACAGCATATTTAGTGTCATCACCCATCAAGCACCTGTCAGTCTGCCGCGCCTCTTACCATGATTGATGGTCACCCCCTGGTGTATAGTGACGAGCGAGCCATCCGACCACCGTGTCACTATCCCTGGTTAATAACCCGCCCAAGGGCTTCCTTGGCTGAACAGAGAGCAAAGTTGTCTGTGCCGACTATCACGACCAATGTGCTTTGAACACATAATATATGCACACAAATGGGTAAACAACTTGATATGATTATTCCAAAGAATTGCACATGCTACTGATGGTATTTATCTACATATGCATGGATTCTTTCCATGACTAATAACTGCAAATGATTATTTACACTTTATAGTTTGAGTAAAACTCTTTTTAGCAGTGATGTTTATCCTGGAGTTTTACTGCGGTGCAGTTAATCCAGCAGGGGGATTCATGTAATTATTTATTTATGTTAAGTGAAAGCCGTGTAGCTTCATATACGTATTAGAGAGTGTGATGAATGTGCACTTAATGCGCATTGTTGGAGAAGGTCATTAACTGCTGTTAATATTTCAGTGCTTGATGCAGCAGGTTATGAAGATGGACTCCAAAATGCAGCCACTCAAAGTCCAATAATTTAGTCCCGGTGGTAAAATGTTTATTGATGGAATAATCTGTGCAATGACTTGCTGCGCGGGACGAAGGCATTATGCTTCGGCAGCGGTCCACAGTAAAAGAAAATTGAGTTTTTACACAAAAGTAATGTTACAGTCTGATTGTTGCACTTTAAAAGTGGAAAGGAGGCTGAAAGTTTGAACAGAAAATGGCTCACTGTCTTCTGTCATCTGTAAAATGAGCTAAAATCTTTAATCCCTGTTGGGTAAGCCCTGTATCTGTCTCAGGGAAACAGAGGAGAAACCCTAATTGGATATTGGAATTAAAAAGAAAAGGAAACCATTCTTAGGGGGGCTGTACACTTAAATTTCCATCATGTCAAATATAAAATGAATAGTTCAGTGTGGGTACAATAGCTAAGCAGAGGGAAATGAGGTGGACAACTTGATGACTAGTTTTATTTTGTACATACCGTATAGCTGTTGTGTATGTATGTGACTGAAGAAAAGGGTAAAACACACATAAAAGAAATAAAATGAAAGAGCAACAGAGAGCTCCTCTTTCCCCCGATGTTCTCTCTGTATGTTTCCCAAGAGACCCGTCTCCCACCAGGGCCCTGCTTTCAACATAAAGATACCCTTAAAGCTGTTTTTCCACCTGTCAGGATGTTTTTGTGTCTGCTGTGGTGGCAGCGGCCATGTTCTCCTGATTGCAGGATTAAATGGACGGGGATGGGATAGAAGGCTGGAGATAGCATCGACACTCTGTCCTCCAGACAACATGATGGCAGCTGTGTCTCTTGATGTGTGGCTTGTTTTTAACCACGGCTGGTGACTTATTTATTTCTAATTGCCACTGAACAGATCTAATGCAACATGCTGGTTAGACAGAACAGACGGATACACACACAGCAAAGTCAGAAAGCATGTTCATGATATATTTAAGTATCAACAAGATCTCCAACCTAACCAACAGAATAGGCTGTTGGTCAATACCACCAACAACAACACATGAGTGTTTGTCAAAATTATCCATATGAGCGTTTCGTGGCTCCCAGTAAGGAGCGGAGCGTTCTAAAAATAGCACACACGTCATTATACATCATACATGTAAGGTTTGTGGTGGTAAAAAAGGCTGCAGTTTCTGTGAATTTGTGCTACAAAACCACAGACCTAGGTCTATGGCAAAAAACATCCTGTTTAGGCGTTATAAAAGACGTGTACGTAGGAACTTACGTAGGTTACATCAAAAACTGGGATTCACAAACTGTTTGCCGTGTAAGTTACAAAGAAACCCTAAGTTACGCTTAAAAAACGGGATTCACAAACTGTGAGCCATGGAACTTAAAGATAAAAACCCTAAGTGACTTAAAAAGTTGTTTTCTATTCATTTCAAATGGGACATGAACCTGTTCTCTGGGATGTGAAAGCCTGCCGTTTGTTCAACGGACCTGTATTGTCGTCTCTGAAATGTATAACCATGCAATGAAAACATCCCTGGCTTAAAATGATTACCAGATAGCAGTAAATTAAATCAAAACTTTAATTAACATTACTGACTGATGTTTGATGAGCATTTGCTTGTTTGTGCCTCTCTCTGGAGGGCTGTTGGAAAGTATGTTTCCTGTATCTATCATGGCCATCAGCCAATCATAACTCAGGATTTGGGGGTTGCACCCGGAGTGGCCAATCAGATTTCTATACCACCCTCAGCCAGTCTCCAGATATGCCCCGTGCAGTCAGAGATATTCAGAGGGGAGCAGCTAATTGATGTCCTCATTATATTTTAATACATCACTTGAATACGAGATGATGTAAAATATTCAATAAGGACTTTTAGGTGCTCTTTTGGCCCCCATCTGGCCCTCACAGGGTGCAAGAAGAAATGAATTACATCGCTATTGGTCACGAAGATTCATGATGAATATTTCATCAGGATGCCAGGGAATTCTCACAATTGCTGTTAATGACAAAGCGTGCCATCTGCCACAGCAACAGGTAATTTAAGGAATCCATCATAATCTGTTGTCACAGACGTGAACAGAGAATGATACAGTGACACTGCAAACAGTCTGCAGACAATGCCCAAATGTCTGCTTGTCTGTTCTCTAAAAACAAGCAATACGTTCATTTCTTTGCTGCGCGTGTTGCAGTCTGGCCCGATGTCTTCCAGCTCCCCCGGGTGAAGTTAGTATTAGGAGCAATGAATAATACATTCAAGAACTGCATTTTCTCATCACATTTTAATTGAACATGTTTTACAGCATCATGACATCATAACCTCCTCAAACAGGCCAGTTCATTAAACCACTGGTTCACGTAGAAACTGGAGAGGTACAGTCTGACCGGACCAAGGACAAATTAGTGTCAGGGAAGTTGACTGAGCCAGAGCAGGAGCTCATGGTGAATATGAATTGCGATAATGCATTTTTTTATAAATCAAATATTCATGAATCACCGTGCATTACAGGCCATGTTGTACGTTGGTGTCTAATTGCCAATTACACCTGCAGCTCACAGATCACGATGGTGACAACGATAATGAGTCCAATGTTACTGAAAATTGCTGAAATTCATGTTACCGCCATAAAACCATAAATATAATAAATATCTTAATGAATGTGTTTTGAAGGGCAGTTGAAGGATCTCTTCTGTTGGGAGATAAGAGTAAGAAGGTGACCTGAAGAAGGAATTAGAAGAAAACATCACGTCCATCCAGAAAAAAAAAAAAGAAATCCACCCACAGTCGAGATTAAAAGATGTGTCAACAATAGTGACATCTTAAGAGCCTGCTTTATAGTGGTAAAACAAGAAAAACACACATCCTCTGCTGTCAGTACGTGCCCTTTTTTATGTCCGTATCAAGGACATGAATACTCCTCTGCTAGAGGATACTTACATTTTACCCTTTGTTTATCATAACATATTGAAATATTTATCTAGGACAAATATTCAGTGAAACATGAGATGTATTAAAGTAAGATATCTACCGACCATTCAATAGATGGAGAGAATTGTTGGACTTGAAAGGATTCGAAACTGATCCTGAATCGGCCGTCCTCCTCCTATACCAGGGGCCGCTGACCTTTACTAACAAAAGAGCCATTGTTGGCCAATGACGGAGAGAGAAAATGAGGCTGCAAACCTTATTTTGAGCTTTGAAATAAAGATAAAACAGCCTTCTGCCTTCCACCATTACTAATGGATCTTAATGAGCATTTATTAATATAATTTTGTCAGAATGCAGCGAGGACCTGAGTGCAAATGAGAGGCTCGATACTGAAGAAATAATTAGTTGAGTTGAGTTTAGGCAAAGTTTATAGGTTCATAAACTATGATATGTTAAAAGAAGCTGCAGGTTGCCTGTCCCTGTCCCAGACAGGTGTGTAATATGTCTGTTTTATTCTTGAAATGCACCACAACACATAGTTTTACATCAATATATGAATTAATGTTGGGGGTTAAAACTATTAGTTAACTTTGTTTCACCGTCATCATATTAAAGTTACTAATCTTGTAGAGCAACAAATACATACATTACTTCATCCTTATGAAAAGAAAAATTGTGTTTAAAATAGTTGCTTCGTTTTTCATTCACTTCCCAAAAGAAATTATGCTTCTTTCATTATGCAGCTCAGGAAAAAAGTCAAAAGGTTGAGAATAAAGTTGAAATACGATTTTGAGAAAAAAAAAGTTAAAATGAGATGGAAAAAACTCAACTTATTGAGTTTGGTAAAGTTGGAAAGCTATTCACAGATTCATTGTTCGCGTGTCTATTAGTCATCAGAGGAACATTGTTATAGAAAAACTGCTCGTCTATCTATCTATAACAGTTAGTTCAGCTCCAACCTGATTTACATCAATGTCATAAAATGAACAATAACCACAATATTTAAGGGCGTAGTAGAACATAAACTAGCTACTCTATTGTTTTGAGAAAATCTGGTTTTATGTCATTTATGCATTTTTTCTTTTGGCGTATGGAGAAAAAGTTGTTGCTTGCAGTTTACTGAACAAAAAGTTGACTTTATTCTCGTAGTTTTCGACTTTTTTCTCAACATATATCAACTTTATTCTTGACATTTAGACTTTATCCTTGAAGTGCATTATGACGCTGGGTTAGGGTAAACTAACTGGCCCTAATCCTCCTCATGACACAACTTTCATCCACAGGAGACGCCAAAGTCATCACAAAATGAACTTGCTTGTAGTTGCTTTAATGAGTAAAAAAACCAAATCATAAATAATTGGGCACCGACTACTACAATATATTATTGCAAAGTGTCAGAATAAATATCCTCATTCATTTTTCTCAATTCTGTCATTACACTGTGGGTGTTTTTATCCCTGTATGACATCTGCATCTGTTGCCCTCCCTGAGCTTTCCCTCTCAAATTTGTTCTTATTTGTGGTTTGCAGCCATATAAATAAAAATGTCTCGACTTAATTCTCCACTGACTTGGAGCACAAATGCAAATGTGTTGCTGTAATAATCCACACCGAGCCTCTAACAAACCCAGAGACAGTCCGAGGTAACAAACAGGTTTGACACTTGGAGAGGAGTTACGATTCCGATCACATAAACGCTGTCTGTGTTGCGACCTCATACTTTCTGAAACAAAAGGTTCTTTAGTCAATTACAAAAGCAATCAATAATCCCAAATGAATCTTTGATGATAAGCTGTTTTGATGTCGGTGCCATTGATGAGATTTTTGGAACTTCTTTCTGCACTGTTAGTTTTATAGATTGCATTTGCCATGCAGGGAAAATGCTGTTCCAGTTTGTTTATTTAACATATGACCCGTGTTTTCTTAAGATAGACATGAATCTCATTACAAGCAACTAGTTAGACACCCCTCCCCCCTCCCCCGTCATCAACAATAATAGAATGGACAAAATAATAGAAATACACATTCAAGGACTGTATGAAGTCCTTGGAAGAGAGAAGGCTTCTTTTCCGTGCAGTGCTGAACATTTCCATCTTGACTTCCTGGGTGTCAGCAGCTGTGGTTTTTGAAGTCTCTTACCTCCCCGCTTTCAGGTCTGTTACCCCTGCAGACAACCCTCAGCTCTCCCTAGAGGCTTAATTTGATGATGATAGGATGTATGAGGTGCTCTCCACCAGTGTCAGCCCTCAGGCCGGGATCATCCTCTCCCCGCTGAATGACTGCCGCGGCTCCCTTTTCCCCCTTGGAGGCAGATATTAGCCTTTTACTTATAGATGCTGCTGTATGGCCTTCAATTGCAACACACAGGAGACTCTCACACTCCTGTATCATAAAATATTTGGGTGTGAGGAGTTTGAAAGTGACTGGACTGCTAAGAGAAGCTTTCCAGGCTTCTTGGGAGAATAAGAAATATCTGGATTCAGCTGTAAATAAGAAGAGTCTTTTTTAATTTGTTTGTTTTCACTGAAGGTTATCCTCAGATGAGTTACCAGTATATTTGTACTGAGTCATTAAACTTTGAAGTTCATATTGGTTTTAATGATCTTTTGAGTGATGAGATGTTTAACAAACACTTTTGCAATATAGTTGGATCATTTAAAGATTCGTGATCAAATACTCGTGTCTGTTTTGGATATTTACCAGTGTGATTGTGTTTGAAATATGCTGCAAACATGAGCTTTATACATGTGACGAGCCGCATTTGAACATGTTCAAAAATAATTTCCGTCAACATGTCTTTAACGAACAGAATATATTACAGCCTCGGGTATCAAATTGCTGGATGTCGATGCTACTACTGTGTTTTCACAGTTTTAAAAAGACTATGTGGAAATGATTAAAGTCTCAGAGTCTGAGCCATCACATATCCATCATGGTGGGTAGGATCTGAGAGAGAACAAAGCCTGTTATTCAGGTTTTAAGTTTTTCCGTGTGAATACAGAGCCAGCAGGAGGCTCAGGTGCAGCAGACAGAGACAATCCCTTTGCATTCAGACGGGAATAGACTTGTCATTCCTGTAAACCCTTGAAGAACCAGCCAGTGGAACCACATGCAGCTCTCTCAGCACGCACCGCACTTATCTGGTGTGAACCAGGGTGGAAAGATGCTAACGCAGGGCATCATCATGCAAGATGCAGGCGTTCTCAACGGGTAATGTTTGTTTGTGTTTTCCAAAGGGTTTCCTCGCACTGAACGTTCATTACATTTCAGTGATTCATGCAGCTGCTTCTGAACAAAAAACGAGCGTGTGTGCTGCTTTGTTTTGGGTTTAAACAAATAAATCAGTGTGCTACAGTACCTGTAACCTCTCTGTGGGTTTGCTCATTTCCAGAAACAGGATTTTTTTAATGAGCGCATTCAGATTTCCCCTGTAATCCATTGATGTTTTTTATAAATATGTGAGGCGGGTTAAATCCCTCATAAATCCTTGGCCTACACAAGATTCCTAAAATAATAGGTCTCTACATGAGAAATATGTTAATGTTTGCTCAACCTGCACTGATAACTGAGTGACTAGGTACAGTACTTTCTTTGAGTTGTTTCTGCTGCTCAATGTACTGTCAATATCTCAGGTCATTTTGCTTCATCCTACGCTGATCAATCTTTGAACGTAGCCTCCTGGGGCAACAGCCAATAATTCCTGGGTTCTGAATGATGGATATTTGGGCCAAGACTTCCTCTCCTCTTTGCCAGACGTTGTTTACAATTCAATTAGCAACTTCATTGTTACATTTTGTGGTTGTTTTAGGTCCTGAAGACATTTAGGCTAATCTATATACTCTGATATCGGCATATAAATGAAGCTACAGGCTAATGAAAATCTAAGTCGTCATCAGATGATAGCTAATACATTCCTAGATTACATTACGATCAATGCATTCAATCTCCTTTGCTCTCCGCACAGACTATTTACATGCAAGCTCGCTCAAACGTGATAGGTCAATACCAAAATCTATAGAGATTCTGCATTCATATGCATACATCTGTTTATAGAGAGTAGATACCACCCCCTGTCTGTGTGATAGATATGAAGCTAGAGCCAGCAAACGATTAGCTTAGTTTAGCATGAAGACTGGAAATGGGGAAATAGTAAGGCTGGCTAGGTTCAAATGTAACAAAATCCGTTTGGGGAACCCCTTAGATCACTCATTTGACCTTTGGCCTTTGATGGTGGATCCCTTTACCTGAGGTCATGCCTGTGTTCCCAGGTCCTCTGTCACTAGCTAACATTATAACCGGCTTAGGTTTAATTGGTGACTTTAATTTGCCTGTAGGAGTGAATGAGAGCGTGACTGGTTGTCTCCATGTGTCAGCCCTGTGATAGTCAGTTGACCTGCTCAGGGTGCACCCCGCCTCTCACCCAATGTCACTGTGATTGGCTCCAGCCCTCTGCGACCCGGTAAGCGGTTAAGGATAAAGGATGGATGGATGGTAAGGGTTAGCTCTGCAGTTCAAATTGCAAAAGGTTTGAAAATTGATGGTTCAAATGCAGTTTGAATGGTACAAATCCTTTCAGCCACTTGGCTGGAGATATCAATTAAGAAAACTGTCAAATTTTGAAGGCATAGCTTTTAAAGAGACCGCATCAGGAGAGATATAAGCTGATGGCTTGATTTCAACATATTGACCGGGGGAAACATAAATTAAACATTTGACGTAGGAAATAAGATTGGTGAGTATAGGATGCTGGAAATGTATAGAGACACTAATAAGCCTCTCAAAACCGTTACTCAGATTCAACATTTCGCTGAATGTTTGATCATGAACCCTTTATTGACTGCCTGGTTGGGACCAAGTAGCCTGAGGCTTAATTTGATATTTCGCTATTAGTCCCTCACCTTCCATTTAGCCTGCAGCCTGCTGTGGCAAAGAGCTCAAGAGCCTCACTTGTTGCAGTAATTCTCACTTTTATTTCATGCATTTACATACACGCTTTTATATTTGCCTGAGATATATGTCTGAGCTGTGTTAACAGTTATACAGGCTGGTGGAGTGCAGAGAATGAAGATAATCACATTACAGTTTGGAAACGGTCAATCGACTCCGCTGTGAGAGGGGCAGCAGCAGTATGGTGGTGGTGTGTGTGTGTGTGTGACTGTGGGTGTGTGTGGGTGCGCGCATCTTTGTGGGAGCCCAAATGAGACTGGAGCAGACAGCTGGAGAGAGAGAGACGTAGAGAGAGAGAGAGGATCGGAGCCTCATACAGCGTGTCTGTATCAGATGAGAAGGGGGTCACCCAGGATTCCCTTGAAGCTGCTCTCCAGGAAAAAAGAAATGTTACAAGATTTTATTTGTACCACGTTTACCGGATAGTATCAGCTCGTCAGCGCTGCCGTTTTTTAAAATCTTGTACCAACGAGTCGTCTTTTGTTATTGTTTTTTTAAAGAAGATGCCGAAACGAGGAAGAGAAGGAAAAGTGAAGCAGATTATGTCGCGGATGAACAGTTTGAAAGAACAAGACGCGTTGTAGGGAAACCAACAGCGAAAAGGTCGATATAGTGCAAATATTATATTTCAAATGAATTTATCATCCTTTTTTTAAAAATCGGGAGCAAGAATGACAAAGTAGCTTCGCTTTTGATTGTATCAATTTCAATATGAGCTAATCTGTATCCGAATCAGGCAAGTAAAAGTTTTATATGTAATTTTTTTTATGAAATGACATCTTCATGTCTTGCTTTCAGTGATCTGCTACAGGCTATGCATTGAAACCAAAGGCGATTTATAAGCTGCTGATTAAACACGCAGCCCAGTGCAAGGTGATTTTATTCATATTACCGTAATTATCCAAAAAT
The DNA here is from genome assembly GCA_903364295.1 of Serranus cabrilla. Classification (NCBI taxonomy): domain Eukaryota; kingdom Metazoa; phylum Chordata; class Actinopteri; order Perciformes; family Serranidae; genus Serranus; species Serranus cabrilla. Next base: position 708,251 of record CAFUXE010000339.1, read on the forward strand.
AATAATAAAACACGACAAGGGTTGAACTTTGCGCAGAGGGGGTTTCCTGTTTCATTTGCTTGAGCTCGTGTTTATCAAGGACAGTAGCAAAGGGTCTGTTTCCAAACTCAGGAGAGCTAGGATATATGAAGATCGCGACACAGTTACTGGTTTCCCCTCGCAGAAATGCCAGTGCGTGCTGTGACCACCAGGTTCATGTACAAGGGACTTTGCACTATTCCAGATGTCCTCACCTACCGGACCCCTGTTATCTTGCCTGAGGATGAGGTGGAAGGTGAGTCTGCTGTTTGCTCGGGTGGATTGTGGTTGCATGTTAGTGGGATGTTAAAGTGTGCGCTGTCACATACAAATCCACATGGAAAACCAGTTCAGGACCCTGGAGAGCTCCAGCCGGGGTGCGCTTCTTTTCTCCATCCACAAATCAGACTGTGTGTGCATTTAACTGTATGTCTGCATGTAAGAACACACACATTGTACATTTTGCTTCAACTGCTCTGTGTTCACATATTTTTGCATGTTGTTGCTGCTGATTTTAGGCACAAAAACACAATGAACTTCCAATTTTTTCTTCCTTGCTCATCAATTCTAAATATCCCATCATCAAAAAGCTAATAATCCTCATGTTTTTTCAAGCACAAACAGTACATAACACAAGCCAAGTTCTCTATGCATTTTCATAAGCATCACATCGTTATACATAATGCCGTTTCTCCCGGTTTTACCCATGGCACCTGTTAGACTTAATTGCCCCTGATCTCACTTACTGTAAGTCATTTGTGCTTGAGCCAAGAGACAAGGCTGTAGAGTCAGGGACACGAGGCTTAAAATTTTCCCAAAATAAAAAGCCTGGAGGAGCCTGGAATGGAGGAAAGGGGCTGTAGTGAATGGCAAACTTATGGCTATAAAAATGCAGATTAAAGTACCATTTCCAGAAAATCTATGGCTGATAAAACCCATTAATAAGATGGAAGATTGATTTATTTTGAGTCTTAAATTAAATCCTCTCATCTCTTTCCGGTTTGTTTGATGTATTGCATTTCATCATTAATTAATAAAAAAGGAAACGTAGGTACAGTGTTGTACTTAGGCCATCTGAAAGATTCATTGGAGCGTTGTGATCGTTCTTGCTACAGTAACTGTAGTGCATAGCTGTTAAGAACGGAGGTTTTGTTTTGGCAAATGGGGCTCACAATGAGAAAGCACAGCTGGCAGTGATTTGGAGCAAAGCCAGGCAGACTACAATAAAGAGATAACTCAGATCAGATTTGATATCACCGGGTCTTTTATGCGAAGGGAATTCCATTTCCCTTTCTTCTGTCTGTAGGTTGCCCGGGCCCACAAGTGGCTGCCTGCCCTTCCCTTTGAGCCACTCATTTGACATTGAAAATCCACTATCTGCAATGACGACATAAATTTAATTAAAAGGTTGGCTATGGAAAAGCAAAGAAATTTAGAGCAACGGTAAAAAAAGAACGTTGTGTGTTGCACAAGAGGCAGCGTTTCAAGTAATGGAGAAATCTTTTCAAACTATAATTGAGAGCCATTAAATATTCAGAACAGAAGCCGAGACGGACCATTCAATCGTGAATGTATTTACCCAGGGAAGATTCACTGAGCACATAATTCACTGCTGCATTTACATGGCCTCACACCTCAGCAGTGCCCTGGGTAAACAGTGCTCTGCCTTTTGTCACCAGTGTGTTAAAGAGCACTCTGCTTAAAGGGAGTTATGAGAGTTTCAGATGATCCGGTTACAGACAGACTGAATCAGCAACCTCCCACTTACTGACCAACTACCCTTTACACAACTGCTCCACCTTATCACACAGTGTGGGAGCTGCTGGTGCTGCTGTTGCACTGCGGTCCAGTGTTTCTCACTGAAAATTGCTCCCTTTTTCCTCAGAGGTCTGCAAGCTGGCCAATAAATATTGTTTCATCCCCAAAATCTTTAATTACTGCAGAGAAGAAGTTCCCTAATTGCTCAACTCTCATAATTACTCTCCCTAATCATATTTATGATAATTGCTTTATGCTAGAAGGTGCATATATATGTATATACACCCAGGATCATATAAGAGACGGATTACAAACACATCACTGAGCTGCTATATATTCGTATACACCAGAAGGAAGCACAGTAACAGTCCAGAGAAACCAGGTGAATCATTTTCAGACTCCAGACGACTGTGGTTCAGACATATAGATTTATTATTATCTGGTCACCCTGTTGCTAATTACTTTTTCTTTAATATATTATTTTGATTTTACTCTCTCAGAAGTTTACTGTATCACCCCCACAATGTCAAATATAGCATAGCATCTCTTATGAATATATTCACATGACACAGTGATACTAACAAAGACAAATCCTGCCAGCAGAAACTTTGACACAGTAGCAAAGACGAGCACACACCTCTGTGACTTCCTGTTTGTGATTTAATCAACAGGAATTTCTCTTGGTGACATTGTTGCAGAGACGCGCTGACTCCCATTTTAGTGCCCACTGACAAAGACAACACACAAGGACAAAAGGACGTTGCATCCTGTGCACTCCATGGACAGCACATGAAACACTGCGCTGCACTTGATAAACGGATTAAAAGGTTTAGTTGAGTTTTGGCTTCGGGTGAAATTTTAAAGAATGACTAAATGTACCGGTACACAGGCAGAAAGTTGCAGAGACTGTAATGAGATGCAGAACATACATTTTTAGTGTTGAAGATGATGTGTACTGTATCTTAGGAGTCTTTAAAGTAGAGCAGGTGGCAGTTAGGGTGACTTGAATTAATCACATCTGATCAATGGGGAACAGTGAAGACAGGGTGAGAAACGTATCACCCACCATCCTTTTTAAGATCAGAGAAAACGATATTACAATTTGAAAGGACCTTCTTGAGGCCATTAACGATATCATCAGATACTTTGAAGTTTAACCTTAATCCTAGTGACTGGGGGACCCGCAGACCCCAGAGGAACAGTTTTTATCCTGTTATATAGGTGCTCACAGTTTCTCATGACTTTGTTAATTAATTTGTTCCCTAAAAACTTGACTTTAATGTTTTGTTTTTTGCTTTGACGGCGGTCAAAAGCATCCGTTTCCACCTATGTAGTTTAAATAGATAAAAGAGAATAGATGGATAAAATGCTTGCCATGGGTTCTCATTTAAAGTATCGCACAATTTCAGGGGGTCAGGCACTCTGTCAGTCATTTTGAAAGAGACAGACACAGGTTTCCTTCTGTGCTCTGTAACTTTCAGGAATATAATATTTTCATGACTAATAATGCTGTGAGGGGAAATATGTTAGCATTTGTTGCTTACAGTACACAGTCAGTAGCCTCATATGGTAAAAATGTTGGTAGGTTGATGGTTAAACTGTGGTGGAATGTAACTAAGTACTGTACTTAAGAGCAATTGTGAGGTACTTGAGTATTTCCACATATCGACACCCTCTCGAAGTCATTTTTTCAGGTTTTTAAGAAAACATAAAAAAAGAGGTGCTCCGCATCATGAGAGGATTTTGCAACCAGGAACCACCTCAGTTCAATGCTGAAGCCAGTGCAGAAATGGCTTTAGCTGCAGTTTCTTAAATAGTGACCAGATGCTGTTTCAGTAACACTCAGAGTGAATTCAACCAACTGAGACGACTCCCACTGTCTTTAAAGAATACAACTTTTTCTCTACAACACATTAGGGCCTTTAATAGATGATGTGGTGGGATTTTAAAAAACATATTGTATAATTTAAAAGTTAAAGATGAAGACAAATTGTCAAATGGAAATTAATGCACAGACACTATTCATCATTTACAAAGAGATTAATGATACTGAATTATTTACTGGCGCATTTAATGAAGATTTTTTTAATATACAGCAAACACTTTAGCGAGTAGCATAACGTAAATGTAATTATAACAAATTAAGTTTGCGGATTTCAATTAATATGCACCAATTAATTGAATGATTATAGTGAACCAATAAAACATGGGTAATTATTCCAGTGGCACACTTAAGACTCCATAGAGATTATCTATTCATCATTGTAATCCTGTCGACTCAAGAGATGTGTGATCTTTAATCCGGCATTTTATCTGGATCACAATCATATCAGCAATATTAAACTGCATTTAGCATAAAAAGTGGAAATTGGCTGAGAAATCTCTATGAATCATAGTGAATACATTAACAGTGGTGAGAGTTACAGTCACATACATTGAATGGAGACACTATTGTTTATGCTGGCTGAGCTTTATGGAGGCTGATTAAGTACTCACAGCTCTTAATGGAACAGCGGTTTCCAGGGAATGTTTTTCGAACAGATGGTCGCCTAGGTGGGCAGGGTCAGCGCCGAGGCTTTCTGCCCTTTTCTTCGCCCTTGTGTCACGAAGATGTCATAAACCCTGATATGCATTCAAACCATTTTCTCCTGAGCCAGCAGCTGCACTATGGCTTCTTCCAAGAACACTGCATATGCTGATTTAAGCTTTTTTATTTTAAACCTGTCTTCTAATTAATCTGAGCTGTAATGATATCATATTTTAAGGGGAGACACTACAGGTGAATAGGGTGTCTTTGTTACTTATAGATATCATCCTCAGTTTGTTATTGACATTAAGAAAATATTTTTTTGCATTACAAATTTTCTGAAATTTTAAGCTTACATGCGCAAAGGAGGTGTGAACTCATTACATATGTGTTAATTTGCATATATTTCCAGGACAGACATCTGAACATTGGATAAAGCAAAGTTGTCATTTTATTTTTGTTGATATATTGGAATTAAAGGAACTGAAGGAAATCAAAGTATCTCCTTTAATCATTTCATAAATCAGAAAATACTGTCAAAATCTGTTATGTTTTAGGAACAAAATGTTCCTCTCAGTAAAAACCTTCAGAATATAGTCAGGAATCAAACTGGTGAGTTTGGTGTCTGTAACTGTAGCTGAAGTTGAGAGTTATGGCTCAGAATATGGGAAAAAATTGTTCTGAGAAAACAGCCTTCAAAGATTGTATACAGTGCAAATGGAAATAACTATTTGAAGACAAAATATTTAATCTAATTCATAGCAACAACAATATAGAACATGTATAACATTGTGCAGGAGAGTGGGAGCTTTCTAATGGTGCCTGTGATGACGAGGTTCAGACTACGTTCATGGTACACTTTGCTATAGAATGCTTACTTTTAGTGAATTTAGGAGAAATATACAAAATCTAGTAAAATATACACTTAACTGTTTGTTTTTGTTTTCTTTCCACGTTCTGAAAGAAGACATGTTATGGGAGAAAACCTGCCCAAAACCTCCAAACGGCCTGTAGTTTCTCACCTTACATGATTTACCTCTAAGTTGTTACTGTGTGTTATGGATATATCTCATTGGAGGAAAAAATCAAATTTTTTAAAACTAATACATCTGATTTATGCCAGTGGCATCGCAGTAATGGCGATATTATTCATATCCAACACATCCATTTAACATTTATGTGTATATTTACCCTGTGTGAAAGCTCACTGAGCATAATTTTGTCAATGTCTGTGTGGACGTTATGCTGTGCCAAGTGTGTCCCTATTTAATGAGCGCAATATTAAAACCGAGGTCCAGAGCCAAGTTCAGCACATTATGCATGAACGGCTGGGATAACTGAAAACAGCGAGGATACTTTGACTGGCATACATTAAAATGTATTCATTCCATAATTATGCTCGCAAATGCATACAAAGTAATGTGATTATGCACATATATATGGGGTAATAAACTGATCCGTAGGAATATTCTTTTACAATTGAGGGATTAGCCTCAATTAAATTACCATTATTAGATATCTAGTGTTTTTAAAACACCCCACAAAAAGTCAAGATAATATATTTTCAATACACCAATTAAAGCCCAAACCATAAGTTTAAGTAATCTGACAGACACTTAAACAGCACATGTGTTGAAACTGATAAGACTCTCTCTCGTTTTATGGCTCAACAGTCATGACTTCCCGGCAGTTCCACTCTTGGAGGTCTCTTTGAGCTTGTATCTCTCCTCTGTGCATCGCTGACAGAGGATGTGAACAGTATTTATAGATCACAGCCAGCAGGAGAATCCCCCAGACATCGGGCATTGTAGTGGAGTGAAGACCGTCTTCCACTTTGTATTCAAAGCTGTCTTCTTTTGTGCTAACAAATGGAGTGTTTTCTTGTGGCAACATTGTAAACAGACAAGTATGTGTGTACTATATATGTTTATATTACAATATTACAGCTGTCAGGGACCTATAACTGTTAATACTGCACACATAGAGAGTCATAATTGTCAGGATGGATTTACAGTGGCCGGAGATCCTTAATTTTTTTATAACACTTTATATAAAGCTACACATATTTACCCTTAATGCATTAGCATTCATATTAGTATGCATAGCCCATCGCTTAGAGTCTGTTCATTGCAGCAGTTGTGCACTTTAATGGTTTTACTAAGTTTAAAAACGAGGCAACTTTAGAATAGGGAACCTGTCGGGGTTAATAAGTGTCTAGCTACCTTTGAATTAGTTATGAGCAAAGTCTCACTTTAGAAAGAGGAATATATTCTGAGCAAGACTTGATTTAAAGTTAGTTGGCATTTGAAATGCTTGTGATTTTGTGTTTTGTTGCAGAACAATAGACAGTATTTATTAACTTGACTATTGTTGTGGTACAAGGCCCATGCTCAGCATATTAAGATAGAAAATTGGGCGCAACAACTTGCTTATTTACTATCAATAAGCAAGTTGTAGTTTTTGAGGGAAAACGCCAGGTACTTGTAGAATATTGTCATTCAGAATAATGCATTTATAAATTCTATATAATAGTTAATAAAGAGCCAGTATGCAACACATTATGCAAGCACCAAGGTAATGGTAATTGTTAATGCTTTTTTCTATTTTCACACTGAACTATATATATATATAATAACAACAACAAGGTTTAAAAAATCCAGACACAACGCTTCATCATCAGAGCTGTAGTTTAAATATGGCTTCCTCTGTGGTCAGTGACAAATGTCTGGACATTAATGTGTCGCTTTCACGGGTTCAATTAACATCGTTTAACGCTGAACAAGATGTTAAGTATGAGCTTCTGTCCTGACTTTACCCTTTTCACTCTGTCGACAACAAGCACATCCACTGAGTTGGGAAACACAAAGCAAATGTTAAATGATGAAAACATAATTATAATGTAAAATGTATGCTACTATTATCTTTTCAATATAACTGAGAGGTGAAAAGAGATGAACGTATAGTTACCTGCAAAGATTCAACTTGATGCTGCAGCAAAAACAGTTGATTGAGTGACGCCTCTGTATCATTGTAGGAGATGTGGAAATATCCTCAATAGAAATGATAATTCAATAATAATAACTTGTCATTTGATCAAGAAAACCTTGACCAATCCGGCCAAAGCAGCTTCATAAAAGTATATAAAGGTCATTGTTAAACTTTAGGGAAAAAAACAGCATAAATACCCAGAATCAACAAAAACAGTAATCTGATGTGTTCATGCAAAACAGCTGCTAATAAAGCGAAGCTTTAACTATAAATCATTCCTAATAACTTTCCCAAAAACATCAGGTCACGTAGTTTCAACTCAGGCTGCAAAGAGCTGCAGGAAGTGGGAGTATTTAATACATTTTGACAGCAGGAGGTGTTTTAGCTGCAGGGCTTCTGCAGCACGTCATCTCCAGTGTGTGTGTGTGTGTGTGCGTGTGTGTGTGTTGTATGTAAATGTGGCAATGTGAAGAAGCAGTAAATCTGTAGTAGCAGAGAAAGATGAGGTGTAAACGTGTGCGACCTGTGGTGGGGTAATTTATCTTTTTTTTCTTTACTGTGTGTACGTGTTGTTATACGAAACTCCACTGGGGCCAATACAGTCTGGTGTTATCATGTCTCGTCACATCATGTTTCAACATGTTGCTTTTTTGAGGAATTTTCACAGATTCAGAACTGTGAATCCAGTGTGACACCTCTGTGACATTTTTGTAGTTATTTTTGAAACAGCCTGGCTTGTGCAGATTAAATAAGATGTGTATGAATGAAGTATTCAGTGTTTTCTTCTTCTACTGTTTTTTATATGTATGTGGATTCTGCTTCTTAATGTTCTTAGCGGCTTCTACCCAATCTAGTGGTATTTTAAGATCCCTTTGTATTATATTTATTCGCACATTTGCATTACTTTGACGCTATTTTTGTTACCTATTTCTGCTCCACTAAGAGGGCCTTAATGGAGCTCTCCCAGCTGTATTTTTGTAGCCTCTGGTTAATATGATTCACACATTTTCCCTTTCATTATCAGAGAGAAGGATGTCATGGGTGTCATCATACCATTATTGATGTAACCACCTGGGAGGAGCTCTTATTTAATGAAAAGAGTCAGTGATTCATCTCCCAGTGAATATTTATATCCTCTAACCAAGTTTCTGTAACTCCCTTTGATAGGAAAACTGTGTTCTACGGTTGGGGAACACACAAACCCCCCAATCTTTACTTTTAAGTGGAGAACGGTTGAGTGTGAAGGCATTTGAAACACCTGGGGCTGAATGATATTACTGTGAGCTGCATGCATGGGAATAAACTACAATATAATAGATGTGCGTATATTTCCTGCTTCCCTCGTGTAGCTGAGGGGGTCTGAAAAGCCAGTAAGTCAAGCAAGAAAGTGGCAACTCTGTGTTTGTGTGTGTGTCAGATGCCTGTGTGTGAGGGGACGGGAATATCTACATTTTCCACAAGAGATTCAGTGGCTGTATGAGCTCATAAATCATTTTCATATTAAATATTTTGGCAGTAAACAAAGACAAAGAGTGACTAAAGAAAAAGGCCAGTGGTGCAGTGAAACTAAGTAGACTTACCCAAGTACTGTAGTTAAAGAAAATTTTAAGGTACTTTACTGGAGTATTTCCATTTTTGTATCGTTTTTCTTCTACTCCAGTACCTTTAGCTGACAGCTTTAGTTACTTTTCAGATCAAGATCGGTTTAAAATTTCATCATTTTCATCATTATTAATATGCAACAGTACGATATTAAGCAGTCAAAATTAGCCCTATATTTACAAAATTAAAACACTGCATACATAAATGCATCTTAACAAATAGTCTAATGATATATTTAGATTATATAAAATAAGTGTGGGGCCATTCTGCATAACGAGTACTTCTAATACTTTAAGTACATTTTGATGCTGATCCTTTTGTACTTTTACTTAAGTAAGTTTTAAATGCAGGACTTTTACTTGTAGTGGAGTAATTTTACAGTGTGGAATAAGTGCTTTTATTTAAGTAAGTCATCTGAATAATTTCCACCTCTGGCTATAGAACCAGCAGCCAGGCCCCTAAACATGCGTCTGGTGGAGAATGTTGATTTGGGCGAGTGATTCTTTTTTAAATATCACCTCTGGAGTTGAATACTGAGTGTGCTGAACAGTGGTGAATAATTTAAGATGGTTCATTTCCTGTGTAAAAAAGACTTGTATCCGTAGCCTTTATTTACATCCCTTTCATCACAGAAACTGGCTGCACTTGGATTGACACAAAGATCCTGTTTGATCCTGACTAGCTGAGAGCAATTAGCAGAAAGACCTGAGTCTCCTCTGTGCAGGGTAATGCTCAGTTTCTCAATGCGACTGGACTGTCTGCCGGAGAAAATATATAGCAGCTGATATGGGTTAGAAAAAACTGAATTTGCCGTCTGATTTGAGCTCAGTGACTGTTTTGAGACAAAACTTAGTGCGAATACTGTCGTGAATCATGTTAATGCACTTACAGTAACTTTTTGAGATTGAAGACTGCCTGCTGTTAGTCTCTGCTCTCAGTTCCTGTGGAGCCCCTTCATCTACCTCCCGCTGTATTAACTCTATTACTCTCTCCTGTGCAATGTCATGAACGTTACTGAAGGTGAAGAGGGATTTAAGCAGTGAACTGGACAATCACTGTTGGGCTCTCTGAGTGGTGGCGGATAACACTGTTTGGTTCTTTGTTCAGAAGACAGGACTTGTTTGCCCTGAAGCCTCACACACTTTCCAGCATCCACTCCAAATGCACAGGAATGGTGCAGAATTGTACAAAAGCAATTTCATCCTGTTGGCATTCCCAGTAAATTCACTTAAAGCTCTGCTCTCAAAGAACTCGATTACGGAGAAAGCCAGAAGAGCGCTTTTTTAAAACATGGCTGGCCAGCGCTGTATATTTATAAATCTCAGCAACAATACTGATACTGACACTAATTATGACTTTGGAGACAAATGCCTCCAAACATGATATTCAGTCTGCAGTTTGAAACAAGTCCTCTCAGCAAGAGAACTCATGAAATGTGGCATCCAGCAGTGCTAACGTTCCCAAATACATTCGAAAAATGTGAATTTTATGACTCTGTGAATAAGAAGAAGATTCTTGATTCTTGATAGAATACTTTAACATGCACCATTGAGTCACAGTTACACATTCATAGTTAAAGTTATCATCTTTTAACGGTAAGATTTCCTTGTTATTTGGGTTATAAAGCAGGATTCAGTGCTGCATAAATACTGAAAATATCAAAATGCTCAATCCACTGAAAAATGCAAAAAGCATGTAATCAGAAACTGTCAGGACTTCTGTCAGGTTGTTAATATACTATAAACAGGTAGATGGTGCCGCTATCATTGTCATTCCACAGCAGCAATAGCAGCAATAGTGGTGCGAAGATGCAGAAACGCAGCTTTAAGATATCAAGGTGACGCACAACACTGTCACCTTTTTAAAATGTTGCTCTCCCACACTCTTCTTCTGGCTCAAAGCCATTATTGGGATTTCCCAAATTATTCAGGTGAAGGAGCTTCAATGGCTTTTCTGCCCCTGCCAGTGGCACCGACACTCTGCCAACGTGCAGCGGTCGGCTGCTTGGCATCAGCCCTCGTCATGGACCATTTTCATGGACATTTTTAGCCGCACCAGCAACCAGCATGAATCACTCTGTTTGTCGGTCAGAAAGGTCACAAAGATCTGTTGGGCCTCATGTTCTGTTTTAGCTCACTTGGAAGGTCAGCAGACTTTTAAGTCCTGGGTTTAGGTTTCAGGGTTGGCAGAAGGTTTTTCTTTGATGTTTGGGACACAGATTCAAGCTCATCCCAAAAAACCTAAAAGTACAAGTCTCCAAAGGTTTACAAGGGAAGTTGGGGATTGGGCCAAGAAGTAGAATGAGGAAAACATCTGCTTTAATAAGCAAAGGTAATAATCAGCCAGTCAAATAAGCTCGAACAAACGTCTCTACATTACAGAATGAATAAACATTAACAAGGTTGTTTGCTCTCCAGGAAACAATCAGCATCATGGCAGCTGTTGGTCTAACCTGCCATGAAATTGTCGGTCAATATTTCATTTTGTTTTTGCATGGCAAAATGTGATGAATTGGTCATGTCACTTTTGCTTCAGTACACTCAAAAGGAAGTTTATAGCAATTTCATTCAATTTGGCCTCAAGTGACCCAATTCTTCAACATTTGTAATACAGAAGGCACCGAAGGGTGTCAAAGATACTTTTGTATAACAAAGTAAAAAGCAAAAGAAAACAGATATTTCTTCTGCAGCCTCCAGGATTTTTTTTCAACATGATGCAGCACCTGTCACCAGGATGTAAACAATGCACATTATCAGAAACGTAATAAAAGAGATTATTCACTGCTTTAGACAAAGGTAGCTGCACACTCATGAGTCAGTGCACATTTGTTTGGACCATCCATAAACCAGGGTGCAACAAACAACCTTTATCAGATTTGTATCTGACAGTCAGGAGTTTTTTGCTTGCAAACTAAAGCTGGGAAAGAGTAGCTTTGTTGCTGATGATTTAAACTCAGTATTGTCATGTCCAGAAAAATGTGTTAAGCTATTTTATTCAGTTCTGTCTTGTGTCTCTGTTGTCTTGTGACTTCCTGTTTTATTTTGATTCCACTTCCTGTCTGTGTCCATTATCCCGAGTTTTACTTTCTCCCTTTGTCTGTTTTCCTGCCTTTAGGATCACCTGTCTCTGCCCTGATTGTTTCCACCTGTGCCCTTACCTTGTGTGTATATATAGACCCTGTCTCCCTTTCTCCGGTGCCAGTTTGTCTTGTCCCATGAGAAACAGAGCTTTGTCCATTCCACTGTCCGGTCCTGTTACTTCGCTAAAAGAGTGATTTTCTGTTTTGTTTATTTTGAAACTTTGGTCTGCTGAGTCGTGTATTTGGGTTCGGGCCCATAGTTCGGTTGTTACAACTATGTCCAAAATCTGACCTTTACTTGACTCAAATTAGATACAAGGCTCAAACATTTTCATCATGATACATTTACAGCACCAAAAGCAACCATGTTAACAAATGCATTACAAGCACACATGCTGCAAATACAGAAACAAAGTCAAAAACACAGAAAAATGCAATGTGTTTTATATTGCATTTTTTGTGTGTGTGTGTGATTCGGACACATTTTATCATAGAAAGTTTGCTGTTATTTATTTGTTTTGGCTTTCTGCAGCACATTTTTTCATTTGCAGCATGTTTCTGTTCTTGTACTTGTTTTGGATTTTCCGTGTTTGAATTTGCGTCATTTCTGAAGCTGCAGCACGCTTCTCCTAATTGGGCGCATTTGCCCTTGTCGGCCACTGTAGTTTTTACCCTTGGCTTGACTCTGGACACAGATGACGTATTCTGTTTGACTCGGTGTTACAGTCATTACCTCAGGGACACTCTAAAATATTGTGAGACATTGGTCATAAAAAGACATAAGTCACACTTAACAGCATTTTTACAGTCAATGCATCGTCACTGACTTGAGCAATAGCTAAACTCACACTGATATTAATGCTTTGCTAAATCGTGTTTAACGAGTTGGTATTTGAGTAAATGCTCTGAACCTGTTCTTCTTCAGTGCACTAAAAGGTTTGGTCATACAGACCTTGATTACTTGCTGCTGCAGGGGAAATGCTGAATTAATTAAAAAAATCCTGTGATTACACAGAGTACAAGGATTTTAATGGTGTGGCCTTGACTTTAGATAACCGAGCTGCTGCACCCTCGGAGCACTGCAAGGTTACTCATATTCTTTGATCAAGGACTCGCAGTGGAAGAAAAGCTGAGTCTGTCGAATGTTTTCAGGAAAGCTCACTTTAAACACTGTTCATGTATAAAACAATGGTGGTGGCGGTTCTGTTTTATCATATGTATACTCTTTGTATGTACTGCATCTGTTTCTACTGTAAATGCATTTGCAGGCATGTGCAATATGCATTATTATTCCCAATATACTTCACAATGATGCTTTTAAAAGAAATTACTTATATGCAACATGAAGAGCATGAGTCAAACATAAACTGTGTATGCATTACAAAGGCTGCACTTTTTCTGTATTGTACCAAATAGTGTGAGTCTACAGGAAATGAAAATGTCTACATTGCCTCTGTAGATTCTTGGTGAATAAATGTCCAATCTCTATGAATATCAACTTTAAAAGTAGGAGCTATAACAGAATATAATCCATTTTTGTATGTAAATAGGCTAAAAAATTGTGCTGCGGGAAAGAGATAAAGATAATAAGGAGAGAAAATAGGGCAACATGTTTGTATGTGGTGTGTCTAAAAACATCATCTTTAAACAAAAAAGGCAAGATTCAAGGTAATTTATTGTAATTTTATTCTATAAAAAATAGATTAAAATTAAATACAAGATTAAGTAAAGGATTAGTCGTGTCCCTCTGGTTGCATCTGTACATTATCTTATATATTCCCTCCTCATGGTGTGACACAATCAGTAGTCCAGCCGCTGCTCAGCTGGCTCAGTGAATTCATTATTTGTCGCTGGCACCGGGGGTCGTGACATTGAATCTGGGGCGGTGCTGAGGGAAGATAACAAAACTCAAGCAGCACTGCTGGCTGTAATTTAGACAAATATGTTGTGTCTGATATAAGGTTTAGTACAGACAGTGTCACTTGTTCAGAAGGACCCGAATGTCTGCGCCGAAGACCTCTTGCCACAGTTTCTTCTATTTTCCCCACAAGGCTTCAGAGTTCCCGTGTTGGATATCACTTTTTAACTGTGTTCCCTCGCTCTTTCATGTAAACAAGATGGATGGTCAGGGCTTATCTTCTTGTGGGCTTGAATGCAAATTACAGGTGGTTCTTACCAGATCACATATTTGCATGCAAATAAGTTGTTCGTTGGCATTTCTGAGCCTATAGTCCTGCGTCCCTCAGTTATTTAATTCAGATCTTCATTGACTCTTCTCAACACTTTTCCTTCCCTGCTTTTATACGTCGTATCATTTATACATTGGTTGAACTTCACTTCCTACATGTTCAATTTTCTTAATTGCTAGTCTTGTTTCATCTTGTTGTCTCATTGACACGTGACTACCGAGCAAGCATTGAAGAGTCTTGTATATTTGAGGATCTACATCAAAAACAGCCACCGAGGTTCTCTGCCTTTGATGTGCAACTGCTCTTTTTACCACTTCAAACAGAATACCGTGATGCAGGGTGAGGATACGAGCCAAATGGCAATGTTTATGGATTATTTACCAAAAGTTGTATTTAATTATAAACACACAAACTTGCTTGCCGCCGTCCGTCAGAACCGATTGTGTTATGGCTGTGGTAACAGGTGATGCCAGTGAAGGTGCCTGTTAGTGTACATCTATAGCAAACAAGGAAACTGAACCCTATGATCCTAAACGGAAAAAAAGAACAAATGGAATATATCTTAATATAGACAGAGGCTACACTTCATCTATTTATTCTATTTTCTATTTTAATGCATCCCAGAAAATGCTACTTCACAGGCACCGAGCTGTACTTTACTGTGCACTTAAATGCAGTGTATACATATAAAGAGTCTCTCACCATGATGCTGAAACATTCAAGTGATGTCTCTCTGTCTCTCTCCATGGTGCTGAAACATTAAACTACAGTCTCTGTCTCTCTCCATGGTGCTGAAACATTAAACTACGGTCTATGTCTCTCTCC